>JAUESF010000016.1:12060910-12075254 GCA_032274765.1 Malacoctenus tetranemus | reverse complement strand
ACACACACACACACACACACACACACACACACACACACACACACACACACACACACACACACACACACACCTCACCCTGACTTCCCTTCACAAATGTGCCGGGCAGGCCCCTGGATGTTCACAGTCGTGTTAACAGTTAGGGCCTGTTGATTTAACACTTGCAGCAGAAAAGCCGAGATGTGAATGTTTTTCCAAGCTTTCTTCAACATTATTAGTGACATATATTTATATGTATCGCACGAGAAGAGGGAAAAAGGCCTGCGGAGGTGTGTTTTCCATTTGATATGACTCGAGGGACTGCGGCTCCAAGAAAGAAAGCGTCGATTAGCTCATGGAAATCTACAAAGTGGGACAGCTCTCCGTACTGAGCGAGTGATATTTACCCCCTTTTTGTTTTGTTGACGTTGGCCGTCCCACCACATAATCCGGTGTTAAAGTACGAGCCACATCGCCGCGGCCTTAAAGCATCCACGGCTCCCTCTTTAACCGCGCTTTTTACGACACGACCATCTTGGAATCCGAACAGAAACAATGCTTCATTTCCTCCAGCGGAGTTTTAAAAGGTTGGTGGAGTCTGCTTGACACTCTGTAAAGTAGAAAAAATAAAGGGTGGAGAGAACAAAGTTTTTGGCTGTCAGGGGAAAAAAAAGGCTTGGATGCTGTAAAGTTACGGGAAGAGCTGCGCTTTAATCAGACCGCGAAAGCGGTCGTTGAAAGTTCCCCTGCGGCCTCGTGTTGCACAGCGGTGGTTGGTAAAACGAAGGAGCCGGGGCCAAATTAACAGCAAGGCCGAAAGTCGGCAGTTTGATTCCCGTCTTTACTGTCAATTATGCTAAAAGAGTCCTGGGGCCAAACGCTGAGCCTCAAGTTGCTCTCAGTGTTGTGAATGGCTGGATGTGTCTGTGAGAAAAGTGTGTCGAGGTGCAGAGTCTCATCACTCCACAACAAATTAAACGTCACACGTCAGGTCTGACGGACACGCTTTCTAGTAAATAAGAGTGAATATGACTGAGTGGTCAAAAGGCGGCTGCTTAGACACAGTTAGAGTGAAGCTGTTTGGACAGTCACAGCGGCGAACAGGCATCAGTGTTCGGCCTCAAGCCGTTTCCGTGATTTACTGCTTCTCAGGACAGACGCCAAGCCAACAACAACAAGCGTCTCTGATGACTTCAGAGCAGGCTGCTTATCAAATGTCGCCCCTCGCTGTGACCCCCCCCCTGCATCGGGCATAAGTAAATATAGTGCAAATCGATAGCCGTCATTACGGGTAACCTTATCTACTGAGCGCGGGCGTTCGTACAGTAAATCTCCTTCGTGCGACGCGTCGTGACGCGAACCCAAACACGGGCTCATCCCTCTGCAGCTGCCGGCAGAAGATGATGGAGTCGCGCGTAAAAGGTTGTTCGTCGGCCCGCCTTTCATTACGTTTATTAAACAGAACATGAGACCGGGCGATTACCTGCCGCGCCGCGGCAATAAAACCCGCGCGTGAGCGCGAGTCTCACAAAATTATTCGCTGTTAATGGAGGGCAACATAAAATGCAAATGGGGGGCAGTTTTGCTAATTGTCGCTGTCAGGCAAGACGCTCGTGCCTTCAAATTGTCGCCCTTTTAGCCTGAGAACTGTTTGTTTAATGGCTTTTAAAGGTTTCATGAGGCTGTTGGGTTGAGGCGCCTTTTTTTTAACCTTCAGCAAAAAAAATTCTTAAACTGGTTGAAAAAATAAAGTTGGATGAAAGCAGAGTGTGAATCAGTAGAAGGCTCCATCAGAGTCGTCTGACCTGGTGCTCTCCTGACGCCTCCACTCCGACGTCACCTTCTCAGCTGGACTCGGCTCACTTGCGATGTCCACCGTAGTATGTGTTCGGTCGCAGGTACTCCCACCTATTGGAAGACCCTATTGACCAAACACAGTCACTTTAGGCAGAATGGAGTGACTGATGGATGCTGGCGTTGCTGTCTGCATCGGAGGAGAACACCACACACAACGTATCGCCCGCACAAAGGGACTCGGCACATATTTGTCGTACACAAAGCACAATCATGACCGCAGACTGGCGCGGGTGGGGGGCGTCGGGCGACACACGTGCTCCGCCTTTTCATGCACAGACACACACACACACACACACACACACACACACACACACACACACACACACACACACCTCCAGTGATTTCCCCGCAGACTCGTTGTCCTCCACAGTCGAACACGTGTCATTTGTATGCCGCCCCTCCAGCGCACTGACAGAACGGCATTTGGAAACACTCATCTCCTGATCACATCCCTGCTCTGCTCCCCCGGTATTCCCAGACAGGTGTCGCCCCCCCGCACGCACGCTCACGTGCACACGTGAAGAAAACACAGACTCACACATAATCTACTTCTCTCTGCTCACATATTCAAAGAGAATCTGATTGAAAGGAGAAAAAAACCCTCAAACGCAAGAGCTGACAGATGCAAATATACATAAATGAATTCATGTGCACTTACACTTGCACACATGTTTACACTTCATTTCCGCTGCACCTGCTGACACCATTGAGTGTGTTGCAGCTTGTTTATCCTGCTTAGTTGCACACACACACACACACACACACACACACACACACACACACACACACACACACACACACACACACACACACACAGGGAAAGAGGCATGCAGGCATGTGAAGGGGACTGAGTGACTTCTACACTCTTATTTCATGAAAGCAGTACCTTCTAACTGTGGGTCTAAGACCCTCCTTTTGGGAACAGCAGAGATCAAAGGGGGGGCTCCGAGGCTTTGCCTGCTCTGGGGTTGGTAAAATTAGAAATGCACATTTCTGCAAAAATGCTTTTATTTTGAAGAGTACTGCTTTGGTTTGTTTGATTGAAAATGATTTGAAAATCCAAAATTAAGGAGGAGCTCCTTCTTTTTAACCTGGAGGGAGTTGGAGGCCTCTTCACGAAAAATTCTGGTAAATACAGCGAGTAGAAAGTACATCACATTCAAACACACTGCAGCATTATTTACATTCACGGGGTGTTTTTCAGAGCTTTTACGGCGTCTGCGTCCTCTGGAGGTAGCTTGCTCCGCTGCACAGTTTTTTCTCACCTGGACGTGGAACCGGCTGAACTTTTACAGCCTGAATTTTTGGTCCCGACACTGAAACTATTTGTTTCCCCCCCGTTGCCATTTGCAGTTTGTTCACAACATACCAGGCAGAACCTTGTCTGGCTTGTCTCCTCGTAAACTTACGACTCCGGCGTTTCCCACCGGTCGGGAGTTTCCTTGCGGTGGTGGGCGGATCACCGTGGAACCACAGTGTGTGTGCAGGAGCTGGTGTGTATTGTAGAGGTGGATGTTGTGACCTCTTCTTTTTATTCAGTTGTGTGTTTTTGATTAGTAGAATCAGTCAAACTGTCACACATGCTTCAGTCTACCTATAATTAATGAATGATTCACAATGTTGAGTAAATCAAGTCATTTATGATCCTTAAACACCTCATGTGCATTAGTAGGAGCTAAAATAATGATTATTCAAAAGGTTTCACGTGCATTTGTTTAAACAGTTTGCTTTCCATAAATATAAATGCAGATGAAATGCTAAAATTTACTCAAATTATTCAACCGCTTCGCTCCTACTTTAACTGTGATACTTATTTTTCAGTTTTTTCATGAACACATCATATACTTTGCTTCAAAAATGTTTTAACTACGTCTGCAAACGTCTGCCACATTTTACAGGTTACACAGAACTCCATTCAGCCCGATAATGCAGCGATCACAGATATTCCAAAAATGTGTGTGCATGAGTGCATGCGTGTGTGTGTGTGTGTGTGTGTGTGTGTGTGTGTGTGTGTGTGTGTGTGCGGTGGTAGTGGTAGTGGTGGGGGGGCAGGGTGTCAGCATCCCCCTTACATCTGCCAAGACCTGGGCTAATGTGTGCCACTGCCCCTAAACCAGGTCACAAGAGAAGGGCTGCCTGGGTGATACTGTGATATGTGAGAGGTCACGCATATCTCCCCACCCATATGGACGTTTACCACACTCCCCAATAAGATGTTGGGGGTAGTTAATAGCCCCTCAGCACGACACCGATACCCCCAGGAGAGCACGCTTTCAAGGAATGGCTTCAAACACATTTGAAAAACTCCTACAATTCCCCTTTTAAATGTTAGAAACACAATACAACAAAGCAATTAGCAGCTCATTATCTGAGTAATTGTTGCAATAAGAAGCATCAGCAACAGATGGAAAAAGCACGTGTTACCAATCTTACAAGATACTCGTTGCAGCACTTTTCAAAGTGCTGTTGTCTTCCTGACACAGGAGGCTGCAAGGTGCTTTTAACAATAATACCGCTGCGCCCGGCAGCTTTTCTGGCACAGTGAAGTGCTTCTGAAAGTACAAAAAAAAGGAGGAAAAAAAAACACAACACCCAAAAAGCCCGACCCAACCAGAAGCACCTCAGAAGAAAGGTCAGCCCGCTTCTTCCTCAGCCAACCAATCACAAAGAAGACAACGCCGAGTTTAGCGCTTCCCTTGGGGGGAACCAAAATAGAGAGAACGCCGGCAGACGTATTGGTCATAAGAGGTAAATACAGTCAAGTGAAGGCAGTTTAGCAAATGGGAATGTGCAAAGAGAGGAGAAGGAGAGGAGTCAGTTTCTAAGAGAAACAAGGTGAGCCATCTGGTTTCTGTCGTCCTCACACTCCTGCAGGTAACCTCTGCTCTCTGCAGATTATTCTAAAAAGCTCTGATTTCCGATAATGACACATTTTCCTTCACTTACTGTTTTATTATGGAGAGCACTTGGAACAAGAACCGTAGATGTGCCGAAGCCCCTGCGCCTGCTGTCTGTCCCTCAGCATGGCTGGAAATGCTGCCGCTCCATTAATGAATCATTAAGAAGTCATTCAAATAAGATCCGTCTGCTTTTTTTTTGGAATATCCTTTTGCCCCCAAAAAAGGTGTTTCGCCATTTTGTTTTTAAACACAACTGGCATATGGTTCAAGAGAAGACTTCACACCACAGATGTGTCACCACAGAGGGAGACAACGTGAATTAAAAAAGATGAGACCGCGCTGCGTGGATGGATGAATGAAGAGTTTCAATCTAAGAAACACAGTTGCGCAGGACCAGTGTTGTGTGCAAAATCTGCAATAGAAATATTGATATGAGTGGACACGTTCAAAACTTCAGTGTAACCTAACTGTAAAACATGATACAGGGAGGATGGGCAGTAGAGCTAAAGACAGCAATAGTCCAAGTACAAGCAACCTGCATTGGATGACTGGCTTCAGTGGCCAAGTAAGTCAGTCCATGACCAGTGTACTAACACAGTTACTGGTAAGAAGGATTGCAGTGGACTGCTGAGGACCTATGACGATGGAAGACGAACGTTTTCTTTCCAAAACTGATAATATGCAAGACAAAACAATCTAAACCTCTTTGAGTCGTGAAATGTTGCTCGTGGTTTCAAACACTGACATGCGATCACAATGCGATTATTACAAATCTAAAAAATTGCTTTGACGCCATTATAAAATCAACTCCCACCACTGATATTTAGCAATATTAACTGATCTAAAGGAAACTAAGTAAGTAAGTAAACTACCATCTGTTATTAAAGGAACATTCTGCACTCAGTAGTTTCCATCCACGTTTCCCCGTTCCTGCTGCCCAGCCTCTTTCCAAACTTTGGTTCAGTCCAGCAGCTGCTGTGCAGAGAGGTCAGGAAATGTATGCGAGAGGGGGAGGGCAGGGGGAGGAGGGGGTGGGGTGGTGGAGCGGTTGGTGGTGGGGGGGGGTGAGAGACAAAACTGAAAATGAGATTGGCCAGATTAGATTGCCTGATTGAGCAATTAGCTATCGTCTCCATCATTTGGCCGAGGCCTCGCGGCATCTGCCACTGTGGGATACACACCGCCGCCGGCCACGGCGCGCGCACACACACACACAAAAACACACACTCACAGCGTTCCATGTGTGTGAGAATCTGTGTGGAAGAAGTTCAAAGAACGTGTACGAGACCAAATATGTGCAGCACTTTCCAAACCCAGTGTGTGTGTGTGTGTGTGTGTGTGTGTGTGTGTGTGTGTGTGTGTGTGTGTGCGTGTGTGTGCGTCTGTGCGTGTGCTTCTACCTCCTCATTGTGGTTTGTGTCAGAATAGCGAACACACAGCCCGTCAACCACACTCCCATTTTCATTTCCCTAATGCTCCTCCATGTCCATCTCTCTCTCTCCCTCATTCCACTCCTTCTCTTGTTTCTCCGCTCACTCGCTCGCTGATACGTGTTGTCACCACGAACAACCCGCACACACTCCTTCATCCGACTCTCTGCTCCCCTCACTCATTCCCGTTCTTCCTGTTGCCACTTTAACTGTCACTCTTTCAATTTAGAGTCTGATTCCCCACCCACCCACCCACCCACACACGCACACACACACACACACACACACACTGACTGAAAAAAAGATGAAGACATAAAGTCCTACAAGCGAGTGAGCGCAGTTAAAACAAAACACACACGAGAAAATTAGTGTCTCTAAAACTGGGCGACGTCCATTTCATTTCCCTCGCTCCTGAGGCCGATGAAATTTCAAACAATGCCACGTCGCGGGCCGTAACTCACGTTTAGCACCGCGGGTCCTGTCTCCCATCCAGAACGAGACTGATAACTCTTGAGAAGGGTTTTAGCTCGTTCCCCCCGCAGAGGCCCACTAAAAGTGCGTTTGATGAATTGCTCTCCGTTGGCGCTCACTTATTCTCACATAAAGGAGTTTATGGCTCGGGAAGACGGGAAAAAAAGGGTGTGGAGAGAGAGAGAGAGAGAGAGAGCGAGAGAGAAAGAGAGAGAGAGAGAGGAACGCGGCTAATTCTACATATGATGAAGTAAAAGTCAATCCTGTGAATGGCCAGGGAGAAAGTTTGTGTGTGTGTGTGTGTGTGTGTGTGGGTGGGTGGCAACGTGCATGAGTGTTAGTGTATGTGAGCCCCTGTGACTGAGTGCATCAGTGCTTCAGTTTGTGTGCTTCAGCTCAAAAGTGCCCATTTTTTTCTTTGCAGACGTGTCTTGTTTGTCCAACTTGTGTGTGTGTGTGTGTGTGTGTGTGTGTGTGTGTGTGTGTGTGTGTGTGTGTGTGTGTGTGTGTGTGGTCACAGCTAATCGCCAGGCGGGCAGTGGGGATGAATGATGGCGGCCGTCCCGGGCAGACAGTGGAGAGTTCACCTGTCAACGTGGGCTACCTTAAGACGAATGGACATCTGGAAGCCATCGGTGCGCAGCTGTACGAGCTGAACGCCCACACCTCGCGTGCACGTCCTCGCGCTCACACACACACTTGATATACATTTGAAGTGCGCACATAAATGTTGAGCGAGTCGACAAGGGCCCACGTAGATCTGAGACCGGGAGACACTGAGAATAGACATAAATCACGAAGCTCTTGTTCTCGTCTTCGCTCTCTGTGTCTCGCAGAAACGCATGATCACACCGCGAGTTAATAAGAGAACCATGAGTCACTGCGAGCTTGGATTCCCCCCTTCTTAAGTGGCTGAGTGAATAGCTGGCAGGTGCTTCCACTGCAGCAAAGTAAACTGAGCTGGAGCAAGAAATTAAAGAGCCATGATGATGATGATGATGATGGAACGTTCAAGGAATTTAGATTATGTCCAAATAGGCACCATACTGTCTAAACACGAGAGGAACTTCGACAAACGTTGCTGACGGTCCCAAACAAAGGCGGCATTGAGCCACGGGGATATTAGAAAAACCAGTTGAAGTGCTCTCTGTCTGTCGCTGTCACGTATTATTTTCTCATTAACCGAGCTGCTCTCGCTGAGACCCACAACGATGGTCCAAATACAAATTACAAGTCTGGGGAAATTTGTTATTTTTTGGGGGAGAAATGTAAACAGAAAAAGGAATGAAAATGTTCCCCAATCACCTCGACTCTGAAGTGGACTGAAAACAGTGCAAAGACAACATCATTAACTCTGAATAACATTTGGGAACTGGGACACACGGAGGTTCTGATCCTGCTCGTCAGGTGACCCAGTGGAGCAGGGACGGCCCACCCTGAGGATCGAAGGGTCTCGAAAACATCATATTCAGCAGCAGAAGAAAAGCCTGATATGGCGGCACGTCTCCGGCGTGATGCTTTGTTTGCAGGTGTGCTATTCAGCCCTAAATGGGACAAATCCTTTCATGAGACAAAACTCTATTGACGCTGGATGCAAACGCTGCCCCAGAAAGCTCTTAAGATTCCTCGGAGTTACGTCATGGTTTTTTGTGCGGCTGCTGAAATCGCCAAGTTCGTGAACCTTTATGCAATTAAAGTGTTCTTTTTATTCACTGGGCTGTTTGCCAGTCACTGACTCCTAAATCTAGACTGCATTTACAGTTTACCTAAGGTCCAGACTTTTCCAGATTGGAGGTAAGTGACTGCTTTTCACACATACAGCATGCATTCATCCACTCACAGCTTTTTTGCACACTCATGCAACTGCTTATAATCAATATGTGTTGGTCCTGTGGAACACATGTGCTGTTTTTTGACACTCTCATGCGTTCCCCAGACACACAGAGAAGCGCTAATACGCTGACACCAAATACCCTCGAGCCCCGATTGATCCCACCCATACTCTAGCACACACACGCACACACACACACACACATGCACGCACACATGCACGCGCGTTCTGAGTGTCCAGGTGGGCAGTGGACATCTGGCTCTGCAGCCAGAGTGCCACTGTGAGCTCAGTTCTTCATTCTGAAGCCTGTTTGCTGTGATGGTGATGGAGGGATGTTGATTTGCTGGGCTTGTTGTTAATACTGCAACTGAGTTTATTTAGTGTAATTAGGTGGTTTAAGGGGGTATTTTTTCCCCCCCACACACCATTATATTACTGTCAAATGAGCTACGGCACAGGGGTGTAATTACTGTAAACACGCCGAAACTCTTTGGAGAGGAGAGGTGGCATCTACCTCCACCGCAGAGCTGTTTGTTGTGCTGAAGGGGTTGAGAATTAGCAACACTTCATCCACTGTCCCTGATTAATCTGTGCACCGATTAGCCGCGTGACAAAGCGACTGACAGATCCTCAGCGGAACGACAAGGTCCCACTATACCCGTCGTTCAGACTCACCGTCTTGCCGCTTTGCATCCAGCTGTGTTAAGTTCCTTTTGACTGAGGTTTATGTGTTTTTGAGGGATAATAATGGACATCAGCTTCACAGCCACCTGCCTGCAAAGAGGAACAGCTGCAGCAAGTGGCTGCTTCAAACGTGTCGCAGGACTGAACCGTTCAGGAAAAGAGATTTTTAGCGTTTAGTTTGGTGAACTGACGAGGCTGTGTAACAGTAGTGCTGCTGCTGGTCCTCATGTTCAGCTGTAAGAGATTCTGGACTTTTGAATTTCCTCCTGAGAACGAATAAAGTGTATATTTTTACACAAATGTGCAGTTATTGTTTTTCCCAGACACTCAGTGTGAGAGTACTGTTGGTTTATACTTTGGAGTTAAGCACAATTTAAACCAAGTCTGTTCAATTTATGTTAAATACAACACACTTTGACCACTTCTAAAGCACAATTTAAGAAAAAAGGCCCAGTTGAATGTGAATGCCGTCTGTGAGCGCAGGTGCTGCTCGTAGGAACTCCCAATATATGACTTTTCCTGTTCTGTTCTGCTTAATGAAAGAAAATAATGTGTTTTACAATATAAACGCATAGCAAAGGCAGGGCCATGTGGACATTATCAGCTACAAGTCCGTCCTAGCCGTTTCTTTTCAGTGTATAACCAACTATTACAGGTCTTGTTTCCAAAGCTGCTGCTCTGACTCGTACCTGTTTTTCAGCTCACAGTTTTGCAAGTAAAACACAATCACACTGTGTGGATTGAGGTTACTGGAGGTCAAAGTCGAACCAACCTGTTGAAAAGTTTAAACATCGCTCATTCTCTACAACATGAGCTGCAAACCTCTTCAAATGGCTCCTTTTCAGCCCCTTTTCCAGATGTGCTACTTTGGTTCGACGGTGCTGAAGATTTGGAACTGAATTTGCAATGAAACACTAAAAAAAAAGTATAATTCGATCATAATTTCTGGGTGTGCTCAGCTGCATCTGTGAAATCACCTCTTCATATGATTTAGCGTGAACATACAGTGCAGCATTAGCTCCTAGCAGGGACTATCGGCGCTGTGATGTTCTCAGAGACAATAATTATGCTAACTTCCACAGATTTATATGCAAATATGAAGCCACAAAGGAACCTTGGAATGTTTACACAAAGAACTATTATGGTAACAAGACAAAACACATAACGAAGATCTGATTTGTTTCTTGAATTATTTAGCAGGCAGACGATGTGATGCGAACGCTGCCAACAACAAGCGCAGCAACAAACTATGAAGACATCTCTCACACAAATTGTTGCTAACTTGTATATTCCCTCCCCCCCCGCTCCTCCTCCTCCTGCTCCTCTCCTCCTCCTCCTATAGACACACTCTCATAAACTTTCTCCTGGATTTCTTCCTGTTGAAGGAAAAGCTCTGCTGTTTCAGTGTGTGCATCGTCTGGGAGATGAGACACAAGCAAACAGATGAGGATGCACACGCACACATCCGCAGACTCATTTGTTTGCTTCATTTCCTAATTATGGCGACAATAGGAGCGTCCCCCCCGTTGGAATTTATCTCTTTCCTTTCCTGCCCTCCATCCATCTCTCTAGCTCCCCCCCCCCTCATTTCGGGCTACAATATGCCGGGCTCCCCTCTCGCTGTGCTGCAGCGGCAGGATAAGAGAAACTTTAGCCGCAAAGAGAACATATGGTCCCCGCAGCCGCACACCAAACAAACCCCCCATACGTTATGGTGGCGAGCCAACGTGCGTGAGGAAAGAGGAGCTTATTAAAGGGTAATGAGGTAGAGGAGAAAGTAGCGACGAGCAGAGTGAGCAGAGAGTGCAGTTCCTGTGCAGAGAGAGGCGCTAGCCTGTCAGGATCCTGCTAATTCTCCTTGTCAGAGGCGCGAACGGGGGAGAGACCGAAAAAAATGAAAAGGGGGGGGGCCTAAACCTGACAGTTCACACTATATTAGCTGTACACAAGAATCTGAGAAGGATTAGAAGCACCCAAATCCTATTCCCCAGTCTGTCAGCCGAAATGGACATATAAATTAGTCCATATGAGCGCAATTCGATTCTGCATTGACCTCAATTAGTAGGAATTGACCCGGCAAGTCCGGCAAGTCAGAGCTTCAGCACACAAAGAGAGAGAGAGAGAGAGAGAGAGGTGAGGAAAATGACGGCAGGACAAAGAGGATGAATCTGACAGCCTGGAAGAAACTGGTTAGAGCCCCCCCCCCTCATCCCCTGGGTAGCTTGTTGCACTTCACGCCCCCTGTAGGGAAAATCATAACCCTTATTACCGCTGACAGGAAGATGCGGTCCATTTCGGAGGCTCGCCGTGTTCTGCAGAGCGTCTAAACACTGGAGGCACAATGGCTGGTTTCTTTCCCTCCACTCCCCCCCGCCACACCCCCTCCTTGTTTTCCCTCCCTGTCACTCTCACCTCCCCCTCTTCTTCCTCTCCTCAATCCTGCCAAATCTCATATCACTGGCATTTTTTTTCCTCCCTGCATGTGTTACACTTTCCTCCAATTGTCCACGTGAGACTGGCAAGCTGAAGTGGATGTGTGGGCACCATTGTCCTCTTTAAGTTTCACTGTTTTTTTTTTCCAAACTGGGACGAATCTTTTCTTCTTTTTTTTTAATCACTTGTTAAACACTGAAACACTCGCCAGCAGCACTTGGAACACGTCAGGAGTCTAAATTATGCACTGGCTTTTGTTAAAGGGAGCTAATTTAAACTTTTTAAGACGATTAAATAAAGTGAAAACAGGAATGTGGGACGCTTGGAAGGTGGACAACAAAGCCTGAACTAAATTTGTCATCACAGTTCTTCACTGACACACATTGTAGGTTCTGTAGCGCAGACCTCAAATGAACATTATATTGGTAGTTTGGCATGACAAGACATCGGTGGCTGTGCAAGAAACTGGAAGTCATCAAGTGATTTTTCTCTAAGTACTGCGATTACTTCTTGTTACAGCACATAAAGGAACTAGTTAGCCGAGGAAAAGGGGTCTTACGTCACTTTGAGTTTTCTCCCTTGGCCTGTTCCTGATAATGTGGACAATTCCTTCTCCCTGCCATCAGAACAATGACTGAATATGTATTAAAATAAATGACACAGAGGAAAATGCTCTACGTAGTGTGAAAAGTTACTTAAATTACATCTTTAAAACGGTGCTGACGTTCGAAAACACAAAGAATTTACCGAGTAATGAACTACAGTTATGGTGGTTACACATTTCTGCCACTAAGTAGACTTTAACATGCCCTAATGCTGTCCAATTAATTAGCGGTAGCAGCAGTATGTGTTCAAGAAGGGCAATTTATCACCGAGCAGAGCTCACCTTATGGTTAGTGATGAATTAAGAGCAGTAAAACTGAGTCCGGTTACCATAAATTGGGACTAAATGGTGAAAGAGCTCACTGTGCGTAGCCACTTTGCCCTTTCTCACCCCCCCTCCCTCACCCCCCACCCCCTCTTTCTGTCTGCCTCCATCCCTCCATACCTTCCACTCATCTCTCCCCATCCTTTTAATCACTTTAACAGCACAATTCGTCTCCTCTCGATCCAAAAAGCGCTCCGTCTAACAGTCGGCCCGGCCCCCTTCTCTCTTGAGCATCCTTCCTCTCTTCGCCCTCTTCCTCTCCTCCTGCAGCCTCCCCTCTTCTCATCCACCGCTCCTTTAGCCTGATGCCGCCGCCGTCTTTTCACTGTCGATGCCCTTTATTTGCAGCGCGGCAGACGAGCCACTTCAGCCCGGCACCAACACCCTCTCAGTGAAGAAGAGGAGGCAGGGAGCCTGGGAACCTTCGGGCAGCCGAGAGAGCCGGAGAGAAAGAAAGAGAGGGAGACATGAGGAGGGTCAGTGAGCTGTCTGCAGCATGCAGGTAAATGGAGCCATAAAAACGAGCTATTTGCTCACAGGATCCCGGGCAGCTGATTTCGGACTGCAGAAGGTGTTTCAGAAGCTGACATGTTTCAATTTTTCTGCCGTAATGCAGCGCCTTTGTCTTCTGTATCACACCAGCCATTGTTTCCCCACAATGCTTTCCTTGACAACCCCAATTCTGCCTACACGTTCCCTCCCTCCCTCCCCCCCTTCCCTCCCTCTCGCACACATCCTGCCGTCCCCCTGGTCGTATCTCCTTGTCTCCCGTGGGTGCAGTGTAACACTATCTGCCTCAGCCACTCTCCGGTCCCAAGTAGACAGCTTGGTCTTCAGAGATTCCTCCTCTTCTTTCTCCACTGCTGCCATTTTCCCTCCACGGGGACCAGAAACTAAATATGACAGCTACACCCAGAGAGACAGAAGAGAATGTCAAACTCCTCCAGCCCAAATGATGAAGCTTTTCTCTTCCCCCACCCCTGTCTGAGTCACATTGTTGGACCTGGGATTGCTGTGAAGCAGGAGCCTGGATGCTTTTGGCAACACATTGCTTCGAAAATAGAAAACAAAGGGGAAAAAAATATAACAGTGAAGGAACACTTCTTTTCTGGAGCTGTATGTTTCTATTTGCATGATAGAGCTGTACAGTGATGCAGGGGAGGAGGAAATAAAGCAACACTGACTGAACACTGGACAGACTTGAGACTGAAGTGGCTTTCCCTGGTGGTTTCCTTTGAATGAGCAATTGAGGAGGGGGGGCAATTCTGCCCAGAATACAGAGATTGGTGTGTTCAAGACCAGTCTGACTGTTGACACAACACTTTGGGTCTTTTGTCTAATTTATACATTTTTTAAGTTACAGTTATTATTCACTTCAGACTCATTTCTCTGGTTTACATTATGTTTTTACTGAGTAAATCAGTCGTGAATCTATTTGTTTTTTACTGTTTGTTATTTCGTTAGTTTTTTGCTCAACCAATTACATTCAGTTGTTTCAGCTGAAAAGAGCAATTCTATTAGATCAACCTCGGTGCAGCATCAGGACGTCTCTAAACCAACCCGTTACTTATGGTGACTCTGGTTCATCTCGACAACAGATGTTTGGATCCGGGCTGCACGTGTGGCGCTCTTATTGCCCCTTTCAAACCATTAGAGGGGCTGATGGAGGGCGATAAGGCACAGCTCGCCTCCCAAATGTTTTTGGCTGGAGATGCTGTGTAGTTTTTCCAAACCAAACTAGGAAAACTGTTTGTTTTTTTTCTTTTGGACCTGGTCTGTTTTGTGTTGCTGGGCAGTGCTCACCTCTGGAACAGGAAAACCCTCAAACAGTTAC
>JAUESF010000016.1:12006504-12018657 GCA_032274765.1 Malacoctenus tetranemus | reverse complement strand
GAGGCCAAGCTCCGGAGGGTGGGGGGCGGGGGTGGGGGGGTGGGGGGCTCCTGACACACCGACACCTAAAGAGCAACATTACATCCAGTCGTCCGGATCAGACGCGCTCACAGACCTCTCCTTGTCCCGTGTCAGCGGAAACCCCTCTTACCCCGCGCAGTCACTTCCAATCACCTCTTTCTCAGCTGTAGGGGGGGGGAGAGGGGGGGCACACTGACATAGACGGCAAGAGAGGCAGTGAGTGGTGTTGGAGTGACCCAGCTGATTATACCGTTTCAATGATCCCCTCTGCCAGAGCTGTGTTGGTTTTGTAGCTCGATATCTGAAAAGCAAACTCAAAGGACGTCGGGGCCGAGGAAGGATTGTGGTGCGAGTCCAGACAGTTCTCTGGTGCAGTTTTCTTCATTTGTGAACAATGCAACAGCTCTCACTGTCACATGGTGGGCGCACAACACGTCGCACAGATACACACACACACACACTCTCTTCCACATTTATGACTTGTGTAATATCGATGCAGCCTCGAAACTTTGAATCCATTGTGATTGTCCTCTTTGTTACCTGGTGCATAAACAAAGTACACTGCAGAATATTTATTATCTTATAGAAAGAATTGAGGCCTTATTAGGAACAAACTTGAGTAGAAACACGCAATAATTCTGTACTTGCAACTGATTGAAACAAGGTCCAACCTATTTTAACAACAGTCATATTGTGTAGAGACGACTGACTTCAATAAAGAGGGGTAATAAACACAACATTAAGACATTCAAATGGCACCAAATAGTGTCGGAGAAATGAGCAAATGTTATTCTAATCCATCTCGACTTGGAAACCAAATATTTTGATTTGTTTTTGTCAGAAAAAGCTGCTGAAATCAGGCTGAAGTTACAGTTTGCAAGTGGAACAATTGACAATGTAAAGGTTATTTGACCGCATCTACAGAACAGATTGTGACCCGTTCGGAAAGTCCAGGTTGCAATATGAAAGCAGCTCCCAGCCAAGCAGAGAATCAGGCTGCACAGAAGTTTTATTTGATGAATTTTGGCACCGATTAAACAGATTTTCATACAGCGAGATTATTTTTTTTCCAACACCTTTCATTAATAATATTTTTATGATGATTGTCGGGGGGGAAAAACCCACCCAGCCACAACTGGAAAGTAACGAGAGAGCTTCGCGGCGTCTGGGAGCCTCGTGGGAAAAAACAGAACCAAAGCGTTCCTGAAGATTGTGGTGAATCTGACAAGAAACAATGTTTTTCCTCTCAGGGGAAAGACGACACATAGAAGAGATGTAGCAGCTTCACACAGAGTGTTTATTAATGATGAAACCACCAAGAGCTGAAATCAATTAGTGGAGAGACACAACTGCAGAACGTTGCCCTCAGTTATCCTGGATCATGGAAGAGCCCCCCCACCCCGGCCCCCTGATGCGCAGACCAATCTCACTGGAAGGATGTCAGACCTCACAGCAACGTATTTGGCATTAAACTACAATCCAAGATGTTACAGAGATGCTCAACGCCCCAACTAACAACGTTGGCGGGCAGCGTTGCCAAGGCGACGTGTAACAAGCAACTTGGGGCTTGTTTTTCTGTAAAAATCGCTTGCAAATCTCACCAGTCACTGGTTTTGGGTTTGCTAGCTTGTTTTTCTTTTTTCAAAGTGTACTTGCTGAGTTAGTGCCTGTTCGAAAGCCTTTAAGAGTCTCTCTCAGTTATACATAAAAAAGTGCAACACGTAGTTGGTTCATCTTTCCATTTAAAAAAAATAATAATTGTCTCCAGTTTGTCAGAATTACAAGAACCCACTTTTGGCGTTGTATCTTAATCGTGGTATTTTTGAACGCGTGTTAAATTTGTGCCAGGGTGACATTGTCTCTCCAACTTACGAACACATTACTTTTTGCAGTTTTACTTCTCAGCTGACCACTGCTGCCAACAAATTGTCACTCACAGCGACCGGCCTGACAAGGACAGAAAGGAAACAGCGGCGCGAGGGCAAAGGTATCTGTGAGGACACGGCCAGCGGGAGCCGCGCGCACATCTGGCCAAGATATCAGACCCCTGCAGGCCTGTCATTCAGCCGGAGCAAGGAGACGGATAACCCGGAGCTGGACCCGAGTCAAGCGCCGAACACACACACAGCTCCGTCGCCTCCACCCTGCACCAGATAGCGTCATCCAGCCATGCAGCATATGTATTTGGACCCCCGTCCCCGGGCTCAGACAGTGGGAGCTTGTAGTGGATCAGTGCAACCAGCGGGCCGAATAAAAGTTCCCTCAAGTTTGAGATTCGCACGGACGGCTTGTTCGTATCCATTTTCCACGGTGGGCCCGGCGCGTCCAGCTCCTGCCGGTACCTCCAGCTATGCCCTGAACAAACACGGTGCTGAAAAAGCCATCCATCACGTTCCTGACGCCATCCCCCCCCCTCTCCTCCTCCTCCTCCTCCTCTCTTTCCTGTAGTTATGATTGGAACGAAGCAGAGAATTCTTGGGGAGCTCACAGCGAGGGAGGAGGAGGAGGAGGAGGCCGGCTTTAATTTGAGGGGGATCTGCTTTCCCCGACGCTCTCGCTCTCGTCGGGGAGAGAAAACACGAGGACGGTGTAAAAGGTGCGAGATGGAATTTTACTGCGGGGCAACAGAGGTCAACGACGAAGGCCCCCCACCACCTCCCACCATCCACATGGAGACATCAATGTATTCGCTTTGAAATTGGTTCTTGAAAACGAGACGACGGCTCTTATCTGTCCCGACCTGAAAACAGTGAATGCAGCACATTTAATTCTGCCCATTATTCAGTCTTGTATTTTCAGCGCGACTGATTATAAGAAATAATACAAGTCCGATTTTAATTATATACATTAACAAACGTTTGCTAATCCGTCTCAACTCGCCCTGCCTTCCAACAGAGCCTCACATGGATGCATCGTATTAATTACAAGTGGCTGATTCTGGATCCATGTTTTTCCACGCGCACCTGCCAGCCGTGAACCTCATTAACACTAAGGCACTCCTAATGATTAGCCAGTTGATTTAATCGCGCCGTCCGAGCTCTTCATCCATCACGGGCGCCCTGACTGGCAGTGACGGAGGATGAGCCCCCCCTCCCCTCAGTCTCTGCTCGCTGACAACCACCAAACTGCGGTTGAGGTTGATTGATCTCTCTGGCTTTGGGCTGGATAGGAGAAATATGTTGTTTTCACAACGGGGGCCTGTCAAGCTCGGCGCGGCCCCGGGGCAGAGCAGGTAACGCGCTCGCGCCGGCGTCCCCGGGGCCCTCCGGGCCAGCAGCGACCCGGGCTCCTGTCAAGGCAGCGAGAGCGTCACGGGCAGATTGGTGACAAGAGAGAGTGACGCCGCTGCCACAGTCAGGGCTGTATTCAACGAGCTCTGGAACCAGGGAGGAAGTCTTTAGTTAAACGCTTTCAGAGTCTTACAACAAGTGAATTTTAAAGAGTGTTTATATCACAGATCGGAGAGGCCATCATGGCTCCACCCACCAGTGTGGATCAGACCTAAACATGTCAACAACAGATCAAAATAACATGCTTTATAAAATATACACCACTTTATTTATGATCCACACAGACTAAAAGCTGATGTGCTGACTTTAAATAAACTGTCAGATATGCAACTACTGGTGGTCTGCTGCACTATGCTGTTAAAACCAATTCAACATGAGTCGAGGGTTCACAGTGATGCCCAGTTAGGATGGGTGACCAGCCTCAGACAAGCTGCAGCAGTACACGCTGGCTATCTGTTCGGCTGCTTCGAATTAAACACAACTCGTTTCCTCCTCCTACGTGTAGCGGGCAAACAGTGAAGGACTCGAGGAGACAGACTGAGTGTTCACACGTGAAGGAAGCGTCGATGTATGGAAACAGCGTTGGAGAAACGAGGAGAACAGGCGAGTGATAGAAGCTGAGAGGCGCCAGGAGGCCACGTTTCTCACGCCTCCAGGAAGTCAGGCACGCAGCCTGCATCTATCAGGTGCTGAAGACGTGCTCCCTCCCAAAACCTGAGACCAGCGCATGTGTAAAACACTTACAGCAGCTTTTGCGAGAAGTTTGAGTCAATTTTAACACGAAAAGTACAATGACGTGTTCAAACGAGGAAAGATCAACATTCAGGTGTCAAAACCTGAATCCTCGTGACTCGGCTCGCTGTGTCTGCTTTACTTCCTGTTCAAAGCTTTTTAGCAAACGTTATCGTCGCACATAAGTAGCGTAGATGTCAAATTTGAAGTAAAACACCTGAATCACAGATGGGAAAAAAAAAACCTCCATTGCAGCTCTGCAGTAATTTTTCACGTCGTCTCAAACAATCATCGTGACTGGCTATGATTTGCCAGACTCGTGTCATCGACTGCTTGTGTTTTTTTAGCCTCGCGGGGACTTGAAGGTAACTCACCCAGCAATGGCCAACCTCAAGAGGAACTTGACCTTTACAATGTTACACGTCGACCTAATCTGGGGAATACTCGCTCATTTTCAACTCTCTCCCAATCAGCGTAACACACCTGAGGGGGGGAAAAGCCATGTGGCTGACCTTGAGCCCGCGAGGACCGAGGTGCATAAATTTGCAGAACTGAAAACCACTTCACCTCCGTGTCTGGAGGGGCCGCGCTCGAGCTGTGATGAAAAAAAACTAAAAAAGAAAATGGTGAACAAAATCTGCATCCAGCTTCACTCTCCGGTCGGAGCACCAGCCATTGAGGACAGGCCATCCGTCCTGTGTTCGCGGGGCGTGTTCGCGTAATAGGACAAGGTCGCTCTCACATTCCCCGCAGTCGGCTCCTGCTGCGGACGTACATGACCAGAGGTGGACAGCTGCCAAAGCCTCTCGTCCAGCGGCCGCTCGTGTGTCCCGAGCCGCACGTGACGGAATCACGGGGTTGTCGGAAAAAACACCCGGAGCGACGCTGAGTTACCAGGCTTTGCCCTGTAAAACAGCTACGAAACCACAGAAACAGTGAGAGAAAGAAGGTCTCTGTGTGCAGGGGAAAGTAGGACTTGGTTACAATATTTGGGTTTTTTTTCCTTTGATGAGTACAAGTACAGGTTGACTCTGCTTTGACCCGCAGGCTGTATAAAAAGGGAACGCTGTGGAGACGTGTTTCATTTTTACCATGCTGGTGTTTTATACAAATGAGCCAGAGACCACAGTCGTCCCAGCATGGACAAATGCAGAAACACTGTAAGAACCCGAATGCTTCTGTTTAGCTGCTGAACGAAGCTGAAGTGCTCACGCTGTAGCTCCGCCTCTCCTTCATTCACACACTCAGTGAGAAGTTTTTGTTTACAGGAGCTGCTGCGTTTTGCCCTCCTTTGTTTTGGGGCACTTCACAGCGCCACCTACAGACCTGCTGAATGTGTCATTTTCATGTCATTTCGACAAGAGTCATTCGTGCAGTTCTACCATGTTGATTGTAATTCAGATGGAGCAATAAACCAGTGATGATAAAGTGGTGTGACAACTGAAAGTTGGTGTGAGAGAGATCCAGCATGTTGGAATATTGGTTGCAATACCGATCGAAACACCAAAATATTCCAGACGAAGTGTTGCCATATTTTCTAATGCTCATACAGGGAAGCATTAGCAGGGGAAAAAAAGTTATTCAAGTTTTCAGCTTCACCTTAAAGCTAAACCTGCAAGTGCCGTGAAGCAAGCACAGTCGACTGTTGACTTATTGGAGCCTCGGTCCACAGACCCTAATTTATCAAAAGGGAGATAAGTCTAAAAAATTGGAGGAAGATGGAAACCCAAGAAAACAATTTAAATCACCACCCTGATTTCAACAAATAGACACAAACACACAAACAACTGTTCGATTTATGATTTGAGTTGTAGATGTAGATGTTTTTGTGCATCCATCCATGATGAGAATGTGAAAGCAGAGCTGTTCCTGCTGTCCGCCTCCTCTCCCGTCTGCCTCGCTGACAGATCAGCAACTTCTTTAAGGCAACTTCATGGATTCTGTTGCTGTCACGTGACTCAGAGGGGCATAAAACACAAACCACGGGGGCTTCAGAAGCCCCCCGGTGCCGTCTGGCTTCGTCCATTTCTGTGCTTCGCCCTTTTGGTTCCTCCTTCCTGCCTCTTCTCCTTTGCAGCTTAATGAGGTGAGGAAAAGTGCGAGCATGTTCGCCGCGTGCGTCTGAGTGCGCGCGCCGCTCGGCTCTGCGTATACGTAAGGTGAAATACAGCGTCGGAGTGCTTGTTATGACAGGCTAACGAGTGAGACAGGCCAGAGGCAACTGATGGCAGAGAGAATGAAACACACACAACGCCGGCGTTCGGACGCACTCGCACCTACAGCACATGACAGATTTTAATCACATGCCCACTCGAACCACATTCACGTTTTCACACAGCAATAAATAAGTACAAACAGAGACGGGTTTGTTTTTTTTTTTTGATTTCGGAGCAGAGTTGAAGCTTTTTCTAATGAGAAAGCCAATACGCTGGCCCCGGACCCAACGCAGAGCTGAAATATGTTATTGAGCTTTCCAGAAGGGATAAAAACAGACGGAAAGTTCACCCAGAAGGGCCGGAGAAATGTGCCTCTGCAGCCAAACGTCGAGGTTAAGAAAATTAATCGTAAATTACGTCGCTACACCGCACCGCAAGGACGCGTTTGAGCGCGCACGTCGAAGCTCCAGTTTGCCCCCTTAAGGGGCAGGCTTTTTTTTTTTGTTGAGTGACAAGAGGATCAACACTTGCTAACCCCGAGTGCGAGTCAGCACTCAATATCAATTAGAGAAAAGCCTAAACAGAGGCAAATGAAGGCGCACGTGACAGGAATCGACAGGAACTCCAATGAGTCGTTAAAAGCCCCAGTGGACTGTGGCTACTCCCAGAAACAAGGTGGCCACCGGCCGCAGGTAAACGTCAGACGCGTAATGCGATGTGAAGGGTAAATAAACTGCTGCAGCGGTGAGCCGGGGCAGGCCGGCCCACAAACCTCAGGGATCTCCTCTCAGCTTATCTCACTGCCAGGCTGAACCACCAACGCCACCACCACTCGGGGGTGTTGTTAACGGCAGCTGGTCAGACACTTGGACTGCATTACCACACGCGTGAACGTCGAATTCGCAGCAGCTTGGGAGCCCCCCCACACACACATCTCAGATGTCGTTAGCCGCGGTGGACGTGAGCGAGGATGAGACAAGGCAGAGTAGCCAACTCTCCCCGCTCAGAGAGGGGCGGAGGAATGTCAGTGTAAATAAACAGGGTGTCTGCTGGAGAACTGAACCAGCCCTCCCAGCTCCTCTCCACTCCCCGCAGAGAGGAAGGCATGGCAGGGTGGGGGGTGGAGGGTGGGGGGACAGCACACACTGGCACTTAACACTAAACAGCACTTCATGTGTACGTCAGAGAACATGTAGTGAACATACAAAGGGTTTGTCTGATCAAGGCTCTAAAAACATATCATTGGTTACTTAAACCAAATAGATGATACGGTTTGTGCTTCATCCCATGCTGCACTTTGTTTTATTCTCAAACAAACAGAACAGAATCAGATTAAACAACAGTAATTAAATAATCTCTTCAAAATGTAATCCAGTGCTAGCAAACTAACTCATTTATTGCAACTTTATTAGCACTGCACATCGAGCCACTGATGCATTAGCGCCTCTCTGCACGTGCTCATGACTCCACATTAATTAAGACTCAGTAGTGACATCACTGTAACTCAACACTACCACCCAGTGGACAAAACTTGCAGTACATTAATATGGCATGCAGTGGCTTTAAAGAGTCCATTTCAGGACACTTGTCTCTCTTGTTGGTGGAAAAAAAGCCAAGTTACAAAGCAAAGTAAGAGTCAAGAACAGTGTGAAACGTGAGATAAAGTACAGATACCTGGCAAAGCAGAGTATCAAAGTATTTGAGCTTCGTTACTTCCCAACTTCATTACTTGTTGAATTCAGACTGACTCCAAAGACATGAATGTGTTTGCAATGAACTTATCTCTTTTTTTGCCAAAAAGATCCAAAATTCATGGAAACTATTCCATTTTTGGGGGGGGGGGGCTCATACCACCAGATTTTGTAAGAGTCGCGAAGCATTTCGAGCTGAAGGACAACAGAGTCGTCTCTAACTGAGCTGAATAAAATAATTCAAATGAGCAATGAGGCGAAATCAGATGAAACATCTGTGATCAAGGGGGGGAAAATCCGTTCTCTCTCCCTCCCTCCCTCCCTCCTCCCCCCCCCTCCCTCCTTTCCCAGGACTTGAAGCAGTGCACAAAATAGCCCAACATTCAAATGCATCAGCACCACCATATATCATCCTGCGGTTTGCGCTGCACATGGAGGGAGACGGCAGCTGCCCAGTGAAAACATACAGTTGCGCATATCAAACACACATCTCCAACACGAGGCCTGCGGATCGTCTCGGCTTGACGGCTGGAACTAAAGCGATGTTACAGAGAAGTGGGTGAAAAGCAGACCGGCAGCGTTTTCCTGCCGCGACATGTCATCTCATTATCATTTGACCGAAGCCCGTCGTCTGAGCGCGGGGCGCGCTAATGCGCTGGTGTTTACATGCACTCCGGAGGTGCGCATGTTCGCTTGTGCGTGGGTTATCGCCGCGTGTCACCCGGTCACGGAGGTCCCCCCCTCCCCGCTTCGACTTTCGCTCGGTCCTCCCTCCCACATGACGGAGCCTTTTTCTGCTCTCCTGCCTCTGCTTTGTGTCTGTCGGCCTCACGCTGACATATTTAGGCAAAGCCATGACGAATCATCTGCTCGGAACATTAGCCGAAAGGGCGTAAAAGCTAGAGACAGAAACACAAGTCAGAGGACAGCATGAGAGAGCTGGACCCAAACAGCAAGCCATAGAGAGCCTGATGTGGATTTAGCGCTGAGACAGTGCGAGTGTTTCACCCTCCCCACTGCTAAGTGCTCGGTAAGGACTTAGATGTCAGATTGGAAATTGTCTCCATTTATAAAGCGTTAGCTCCACAACATTAAAATGTAATTATTTTTTTCTTGAGTGCACTCGTTCACTTGCGGGCAATTCCACCAACAATCATAATGAGGTAAAGTACAACCTAATTTTGAAAATGAACTGAAAGCTCATTAGCTTCTTTTTTTTCAGTACATTCACTGAAAACTTTGGCCAAAAGTTTGCGCTCGGTCCAGGAGTGAGCGCGCACGACTCAAGGACACGACAAGGCTCGATGACCTCCTGAATAACTCTCGAGGCGTTTTATGCCTCCTGATTAAACACAGTGTCTCCACTGACCGCTCTGGGACTAAAGGCCTCGTTCTCATTGCTCACAAGTGTCTTTCTCACTCGATTTAAGACATCGATCCACAAGAACAAAAACACTGCGTCCACCACGGTTACAAATTCAGAACGACAACACCTGCGGCTAATATTTGTAACTTGTTGGTCATTTAAGAACCTTTATGGTCCCGGGGGTTCTTTAGAGATGTTTTGATAGTGAAAGGGAACCTTTAAAGGATGATTCCTGTCAGGTTTTCCGGGTGTTTCCTTGGGAATTTAAGGAAACATTCCATCAAAGTCCCAAGAGGGTTTTTGAAGATTTCAAGAAATGGACAGAGCCACAAAAAGATGTGAGGGAGCCATTTTCCAAAGGTTTCTTTGAGAGTTTGTTTTATATATTTTTTTTAGATCATGGGAAAATTAAAGGAACACATACAAGAACTGCTGGAAAACATTGGGTCATGGCGTATTACTGTGAAGCACACCACCTATCCAAACACTGATGCAGACCGAGTGGACCGTGGTGGCAGTGGCCTCCTGTTGCAGGATAACACTGAAATGGTTCATGTGCCTGTTTGTGGAACACGACAGAGAGTTTACGGCGATGGTTTGGTCACAACATTTTCCAGATTGTCACATCCAAAAACATCAACCTTTCCTCCTCGTAATGAGAGCTCAGCTCCTAAAAACGGACTTTGACTCGCGTGGAACGGGCCGATGAACGCAAAGCGAGTTTGCGAGGAGTGAAATATGGGAAGAACTGACATGTAACCCGAACACGCCGCCCTCAAGAGCCCTCCTGCTGGATCTGCGCCCCGCGGCTGCATCCAACAAGGTGAGCGGGAGAATCCTAATGAAGCTGTGAGGACTCAATCAATACCGGCTTGGGACGGGGGGAGGGGGGTGAGGGAGGAGGAGGGCGAGGGGGGGTTGGCAGAGAGGCACTGAAGAGGTGAACGAACGGGGAGAGGCAACGCATGGGAAGATGGATGGATAAAGTGAGCAAAAGAGGAGGAGGAGGGAGTGAGAAGAGGAGAAGGGAGTGGTGTGATGGAGGGTGATGGTGGTGGAATGCAGGGAAGCATAAGGAGGCAGAAATGAGATGAAGAAAGGGGGAAAAAAGGTGTAAAAAAAAAAAAAGGTTGTTGACTGGGTGTAAGTGGGTAAACACATGAATGACAACAACGTAAAGAAAGACTGCGGAAGGAAATGCTCACAAAAGAATAAAAAGCAGCTTGCAACACACGTACATGTGTGGATACTGAGATAACTTTACATATAAATGGAGAGAGATGGAGAAAAAGACGCTTCAGAGGGAGGAGTGAGAGTCCAAATCGAAGACACTTAGAGAGAGCCCATTGATTGTGGTCACGGCTGGCTGGTCCCTCCTATTTTGTTAGTCATCTATTTCTCATGTATGCTGAGATCAAGCCTTTCTCCCTCCTCCTCCTCCTCCTCCCCCTCCCCCTCCTCTTTTATCTCTCCATCAGAAATGACTGGGCCAACTAGACCTGCAACTTTCTTATGGAGAGGAGGGCAAACTTATAATTACTGCCCCCGAACTTTCTTTAAGCAATCCTCCCGGGATCAGTGGAGGGCTCATCAAAGCCGGCCAATCAGTGAGCACCATCACCAAATCCAACACATAGACTCAGACAACACACACTCTCTGTTTGACATGGACTGGAAGTTGTTCGACCTCAGGAACGAAGGGCGTTCAAAAACCTCACAGTTCAGGCAGGTTTGCTGTTCTCAAACGTGAACCGGACCAGTGAAGAACATTCACTCTGGTTTCTGTTTTTCTCACAATGAATCATTCCATCTTTATGTCGGTGTGTTCGTTGAGCTAAACTGTCCACGTGCATTTTAAGTCCAAATTCAGTCGGGCTCAGCCAATATTTCGATTCTCTCAAGCAGCATGAAAATGAACTGAGACTCACAGACGTAGCAACAAATGGTCGAGTTTCATAAAGCTGCCACTTTAATCAATAACTTCCTCCCAGTAAAAAGATTAAAAAATAACAACTTTTTATCCGTGGCAAGAGTTTGGCCTCCTACCAGGATAAGACTTGCTCAGATAGACGTTTTTTCGTGCAGTCGAAGCACGAGTAAACTCAAATTAGAACAGTGAAGGAAAATCAATTAAGAGGCCGAGAACGCCTCGAAACTTCCAGGAGACCCCGCAGAGAAAATAATCAGTGTTTTCCTGCCTTCTGTTCAGCACAAGTTCATGAAAGCAGGCTGGGATCAAAGCAGCAGGGTCAGCTGCATCCCATCACCAAATCAACCAATTAGCGCCAATGAGGCCGCATGATCAACAGCGAGGGGAGAGAGGGAAGGAGGAGCGCCGGGGAGAAGGAGCAGCATCGCCGAGACGGAAGGAAAAAAGTCAAACAGACAAAGGGGAAAAAGTCAGAAAAAACAAAGTGTTGGTGGGCGCAGTTATGTCTGAATCAGACAGCCTGAGAAAGGAGGCGATCGATGGAGAGAGTGAAGTCGTGAGATTAGAGCAGACGCGGGATCAGACGGAGGAGAATCCAGCAGGGCCGACGAACACTGAGAGGCGGCGTCGAGGGTGCACCAGCCACGAACCCCAAACTGTACTCCCCGCCAACCTGAGGGCCATGCTGATGAGAGGGGGACACCTGGCATTCGAACATCGACGTGCACCATCGGGGAGGCATCGCCTCACTACAGACCCCCCCCCCCGCCCCGCTGGCACACGGAGGCCTTTTTGATCCCCGCTGATCAAATTCCATCCAGAACCCCCTTGATCCTGTATCATGTGCTCAACAAGCCTTTTAGCCATTTGAGCCTGAGCTAAATCAGCTGTTGAAGGTGTGTGTGTGTGTGTGTGTGTGTGTGTGTGTGTGTGTGTGTGTGTGTGTGTGTGTGTGTGTGTGTGTGTG
>JAUESF010000016.1:11895997-11913135 GCA_032274765.1 Malacoctenus tetranemus | reverse complement strand
ACACTTTCAATAACTTTTATTTTTTCCCTATGAGATCTGTACAATCAACAAATCAAACTTAAGATGAGCCTAGCAAAAAAAACAGAAACAAAAAGAAACTGATCTGTACATGTTAAATGCTTTCGGGCACAATAGCTCAAACACCCATTTTAAATAATCCAATGATGACTTTGTCTATCTATGCAAACACTTCTCACTCTGTGTCACAGTCCGACAACAGCGAGTGACGGTGGGGAGGCAGGATGAACCAGAACAAAGCAAACGGAAAACCAAAAATAACCATGTTCCCTTTATATCTCTTTCTCTCCAGTGTTATAGAAAAGTACAGTCAAATATCTTATTTACAGAGAAATGAACCAAACTCGAGCTGGATTGTTTGAGGTGTGCCGAAGGGTTCTGGACAGCAGAGGGGCATTATGGGGGAAGAGGGAAGAGGGGGGGGGGCACACACAAGCATGGCATGGCAGAAGAGAGGGCTTTAAAAAGCGGAGATCATGTGACGCAGAGAGGAAAGGGTGCACACCAGCCAGCTACAGACAATATGGCTACTGCTCCCATTCCAGCACCGACATGCGGATACCTTCAAGAACGCGTGCCGACGGAGGTCCATCGGTTCAGCGGACCGACTGGTGCAGCCGACAGCTCCCACACACCCGACTGGATCCGAAACAGACGAACGACCTTTTCTTTGCCAAACCGATCACCGCATGACCCTGTCCTGAGATTATTTACTGAATTATTATTGAGATTTATTTATTTTGACAACATCTATGCAGTTCAGCCTTCAAGCTCCGTCACAAACACCCTAAATTACTCATTTTCCCCCACTCTGCCCGTAGTCAACATAAAGCTGCCTTATTGCTAGAGTAACAGTGATTTCAATTCTCATTAAAGACTCGACAAAAAGAAGCAGCACGACACTGGGTGTGTGGTACTTGCGATTACAGTCACTGGGACACGACCCCTCCCCCCTCCCCCCCAGTCTGAAGCCCATATCACAGAGGAGGAAGTGTGGAAGGTCAGAGGGCAGGTTCAACATGAAATGTGCGAGGGATGAACTGATGATGCTTCCAGATGCAGGCCGAAGCAGAAGCAGCACAAATGCCGCTGAAGGGTGTGGAACGGCGCAGTGGGACCCTGCACTTTTACTGGTGACCCACAGGGGGTGCAGTTTAAAGCCACAGCAGATACGAAGTGTCGCTCAAATAGGGGTCGTTTTCAATCTATTCAATTGCTGGAGAGGAGTCTGACTCGCAGAGGCCAGTTTTTCTCCCACACGCCAGCATTGGACAAAAAATTAATCATGCCTTCACGCAACCAAATCATGTTTTGGGGGCATGGTTTGATCATTCGGTTGCCAACGGCAACGCAGTCCTTCAGGACGGCACTCTGACCTCCTCGCCAGACACCTGAAGGTCGTCCCATGTTTCTAGACAGTTGACAAACCAACTTATAAAAAAGGTTCTCCTCACTTACACTTAAACTCCTTCAGTCTGTAGGAAGCCGAGGGGTGTTTTTCTTAAAAATAACTTCTATAAAGCATCATAAAGGCAGTTTTGCCTGAACCGTATTGTGGAAACGTCACAGGGTCAAGTCAAAAACGTCAGCGCTGCCCCCTGCTGGCTGGGTAATTCAGAGGCAAAATTCGGGCAACTGTCTTCCCTTTGGACAAGCTTTGTTTATTTTATCATGCACCTGTTGGTCAAGTGTTTATCATTTTTGTCAGGATCCATTAAAGGGTTGTAGGAAGCGAGCTCCTGTTCTCACCAATACACTCAGATTTGAGACAACACTTCAAAAGTGAAATGTTTTTGTTTCTGTTCTTTGAGGGAAAAAAAACAACATTTTGATATGAAAATGTCAATTTGAAACAGGAAGCTTCAACCCATACAACAGAGAACAGGTCCAATATCTTACAATATATATTCTTCAACACATGTAACTTGTTTTACTTCAAATTTAGTGCACGTCTCTCAACACTGTTGTCATTGTGTTTACTGCTGCACATCGTTTTCTCCTGCAGCTCAATCCTGTATTTCAGGCCCTGGTCACGTGAGGGCAGCGAGCTCACATGTTGAGCAGGAGGCTCCTGCAGTCCAACCGCACAGTTTTCTTACATTCTTTTACTTTACAAAAATGTGCAATTTTTCTCACATGTTAAAGTTAACTCCAAGTACCCGTTAGCTTCTTGGTTGGTGTCAGTAATTCCAAACTAGCCACACCTTGTGGTAAGTTTTTCGTGCTGTACCTTTAAGTTTAAGTCACGGTACAAACACTGCTCTCAATCGAGACTGAAGCGAACGGGGGTGGGGGGGGCAGAAAAGACCCGAGGTCAGCGGAGCAGCTTCGTCATACGTTGTAAAGTCGGTGTTAAAACGGATTAGAGACACCTGTCAATCTAAATCAATGTGACTACTTTGAAACGATCTGCTCTGGTGTCAGTTCTGCTCAACGAACAACAAGGCCCGGCCCTGCATCACAAAGCACCTAACACACACAAGACCCACAGTGACGGCGTTCCCGCGGATTGAGGAGCGGCGAGGCTGCTCGCCAACCGTTGCGTCGGAGTCAGGTGGGTTCTTTTCATTGCTTGTTTCATAATTACGGACGTAGTGTATTGATCTCAGCTCAGAAATACCATCGTTTCTTTGGAATCAAACCAGTGGATACACAGATAGCCGTGTGACCGAACGGTACAAAACAGGTAATTGTAGACCAGAAGTCAGACACCTAGCAGCTTTGAATCCCTTCAGATGTACAGCATTAACTCGCCAAGCATTTTCATCGGTTCAGCGATGCACTCGGACTCGGTTTAAGTGCCATCGACTCACAAAATCTTGTATAGTTTCCACAGCCCATGTTTTATCATTTCATTGTTTTAAAACTGGAGGGCAGCAGAGATTTTGTGCACCAAAATAACAAAGAAACAAACAAACAAAAACAACAACCCCAAAAGGAGGATCAGCTTTCAGGACTTTGGAGAAACAGCTTTGGGATCTGCAGGGGGCGAGAACGGAAAGAAATGCCCACAGTTGATCGATATCGTCGTGTCAGTCTTTAAAAACATCCCGATCGGACACCTGTCCAGCTGCAACACACTGCCGGGGAAAAACATATTTATCATGGAAATAAAACCTGCGTCTTTTATTGAAGTCGTGGTTCTCCTGGGATGGTGCCCGAGTTGTGGTGAGCAACAAAGGAGAGCAAAAGTAGCAGGTCACCTCTGACTCCCAGAGAGAGGGGGGGGGGGGTAGGATGGACTAAGCAGAAGCACCACCCAGATCACTGTCTGCTTGCTGCCCCCCTGCATTTTCTGCTAACATGACTGGCTTTGAAATGGAGAACCCACAGAATATACAGTTAGTCTGTCTTTCCAGGCGACGTCAGGCCCAAAAGAAAAGGAGAATTTGGACGAGACCAGAAAACCAAAAAAAAACCAGAGCCAGTGAACTATGATTTTGTTACAATATAGATTTCCTTTTTTTAAAAAAAAAGTACCCGTCCCTTTGCTCCTTCATGTTCTGTAGAGTACGAGAACAAGAGGGAGGGTGGTGTTATTCTGAAGCAGTGCCGTGTCCTTTTAGAGAACACGCCTGCTAACCGTTTACAATGTCTCCTGGAAGGAAGAAGGGAGCGTTGGAGGGTGAGAAGAACACAAAAAACAAAAAGGGTGAAAACAATCTTTCGATGTGATGCTGTCCTTTGGGGTCGTGGGCCCCCAGGCTGAACCAGGTTGCAGATTCCCAAGCACAACAGGACAAAGGGTGGGGGGGTGGGGGGGGCAGGATAGTTGGGTGGGTGGGCGGTTAGCGTCGAGTTAGGGGCGGTGTACAAGTTCAGAATGCATCCACCCAAACACCCAGGTGCCTCTCTGCCAGCGTGCGGTTCACTGAAACCACCTGCAAAAGGACAAACAGGCAGGCCATCAGAACACAACACTTCCTGGAACAAACACTTTACAGAACGGTTCGGGGGGGTGGGGGGGGGGGTACTCAGTCCCCACCAGACAGTTAGCTAAACTCTTCCTCTAAGTTTCAAAGTAAAACTGATCTAGTTCCTTTCATACCTCTTCTCCAACCATGTTCCACAGGTGGACCAGTGGGAGGCCTGTGTTGTTATCGTAGTTGGAGACCTTCATGGAAAAGGAGAGAGAGAGAGAGAAAAGGCCGGTCAGCAGCGGTCAGCAGGCTGGAGCTCAGCAGAGGGGGGCTGAGGCCGATGGTGCTACCTGTGCAAGCAGCGCCACCCCTCTGGTCATCTCCTCCAGCGCTGACGTGGCCTCCGCTGAGAAGTGGTCCTCTCCTGGTCAATGACAGCAGAAGTGGGTTAGAGCAACGCAGAGTTCATGGAGCAAACTGTCTGCAAAACGTGCTAAACCATTCAACAACTAACCAGCTGAAGTAGGAACTGTTAAAACAAGATAGAGTGCATGCACTGTTACCTGGAAGTGGTGCGATGTTGTCAAGTAATACTTCAGCACCTTGGAACGGTAGTGTCACGAAATCAGACCTGGGAAGCAGGAAAACACTGCTGATGATCATGTCCACACCAGGAGGTCAAAGTTCAACACAAACATGTTTTATGTCCTGTGGAGTGTTTAGAAACATTTCAATCATTGGATCCTTCTCAAACACAAACGCCTCTCATCTGCTGCTGCACAGCTTACTGTAGTTTGACTCCAGCCTCTCTGTCCATTCAAGTGTCACAGTCGTAAAGACAAGACAATGGGAAAACAGCGTGTGGGGTGTTAAGCTGAGGTCACCTTATCTGCCGTAGTGTGTCGATCTTGACCCTGTCGTAGCCGCCGTAGTCCACGTATCTTATCTCCACCTCGTTGGTGTCTTTGTAGAAGGTGATGACCTGAGCTCTCCACCAGGCTCCCTCCACCGCTGGAGCCGCACAGATCACACCCACTGCAAAACAGACCACACAGAGACACCATTCAGTCTGCAGGCGGTCCAACAACAATTAGGTCTGGCTGTTCCTTCAAGGCAGATGGCAACATTGACAGTGGTAATCATGCCGGCCAAAAAAGCATTGCTCTTCAGACTGAGGCTGGAAAACACTTGAGTCAGCATGTTTTTACCAACTCTGTGTCATCGTATCACTTTGATGCTAATGCTGCATGCTGTGAATGAGTAACTTGACTTTCTAAAAAAGGGAGGTGGTACAATACATATCATCTTCTGACCTTCGGCAGGTGAGGGCAGGGAGGGGGTGCCCGGCTGCGAGTAGCACAGGAACATCTGCTGATCGAGGCTCCGCAGAGCGTGGTAGGTGGGATGGGTGTGCTGCTGGACGAAGACGTGGCCGGCCGACACGATGTTCACCACGATCACTTCCACCGTCACTCCGCTGGGGAGCAGCAGCTGAGGTGGCAACAGGAAACACAACACACACCGGTCAGGTTTTCCCACAGAGACACACAAATCACTGGCACAAACATAACTGTAAAAAATCTATCCAGGGAAATCGTGCTTCCTCACCCAGGAGGTCATCGGAAGTGAAGGCAGAGTGAGGGGTGGTGGGGGCGGTGCATATAGATTGGTCAGGTCCAGGTCTCTGAACTTCTTCCCAATCAGTGACAGCGCTTTGTCAACCTGATGCTGCGTACCTGCACGGACAGACCACAGAGTCACGTGTGTGCGCGCCAAACAAACAGAGGTGTGAAAGAGGAGTGTGAGGGGAAGTGAACACACACCTTCTATGTGACAGATCTGGAATTCCTGTGTGTAAGGCAGGGTGGAAATGTAGATCTTTGCACCCGAGTTCTGCTTCAGGAAACTCACGTATCTCCCCTGCTTCCCGATCAGTCGCCCTACAAGATGCTGGGACAGAGCAGAGACATGAACACAGGACAGTCAGCATTTCACTGCGTGAGCTCGCATCACTTTATGGGGCGAAATGCTTTCTAGTGTTTTCACAAAACCAAACAAGTTGTCCTGTTGTGCTCCTCTCTCAGCCACTGTTTATTTTAGAAGGTGCCCTGGCAGCTGTATTGAGTGAAGCTTGTATGAAGACAGGAGAAAATGTTTGCACGTTTTCTCACCATATCCAGAAAACAGGATTTTCTAAATCTGCAGCCAAGCAGCTGTTATTTTATACATTTCTAATTCAAATAAAAGTTTAGGTGAAAAAGGAAATCAATCAGAGGGATGTTTTTGTTCTCCTCTGAAGGTGAAACCCTCATCTTGACTGACCTTTGGCACCTCGATCTCCCAGATGATGAGTTCTGAGCTGGAGGAGGCAGCATGGTTTCCCTGGCCCTCCCCTGCACCCATCGTGCAGCCGCTGTCCACCGAGTCCATGCTGTTCACATCAGAACCTGCACGCACACGCACACGCACACACACACACACACACACACACACACACACACACACACACACACACACACACACAAATCAGCCCTTCTGAACCAGCAGTTCACTTCAGGTTTTTGTTTTAACCTTAATTGACCCAACTGTGCTTCAGCATGTTTACAATACTGATTTCCTCCAAGCAGCTGCTGGTACCAACATGAGGATGGTTCACCACCTCAGCAGCCAACACTAAAGCTTCTATGCAAATAAAACTTCCTCACAGTGAGATCAAAAGTGCCATTTTTTGCTCTCTCCTGCTCCCACTTGAGTTAAAAATCCCAAGACACCGCAGCTCTGCTTTAAACCCAGTTCAAGCGACTCACGAATGATGGCAACAAACAAGAAGACCCCTCAGAAACCAGCGCTTCCATCACCCCTCCCGCTTCATGACAGCCAGCGGTGGTTCAGGAACTTAGAGACCGACCGCATGTGCACCCTTGCTGTGGCGCTGCTCTGAAGCTGTGCTCTGTCTGAGAGGGGCCTGCACACTTGGCTCACATGAAGGTGATCAGAGGGAAGCCTGACTAACGAGGTGCTCATTGAAGTCAGGTGTGTCAGAGGAGCAGCGACACCACGCGTGGTGTGTTCATGACGAACCAGGAGAAGTTCACCCTCCAAGTTAGTTCAAGTAAAAAAGCAGCTGAACTGGAAATGTTTTGCTGCACAACAGCATTCATGAGAAACAGTGTTCCAAATAAAAACTTTAATGTCAGCAAATTATTTCCTCCATGTGGAAATTTCCAGCACTGTTTTCTGCAGACCTCAGTACACAGGAAATTACACACAACCACATTACAGGCTTGGCTATGTGAGTAACAAATAATAGTTTGCAACCATCTATAAATCAAATGTACTTCTTTTAAATTGATGTCAAAACTGAAGCACACCGGCAGTTTTGTCCTTTTTAGTTGGTTTGCTTTGTTTTGCTTTGCAGCAATGCTTAATGGAACGACAAACCCTTTGTTCTGATTAAAATATTTGGTCTCCAACTATCAAGAATCTAAAATTTTCAATGTTTTTTTTGATCATTTTATTAGATCATCATCCCTCATCACACTGGTTCATCACAGAAGAGTGAACAGTCCCAACTCCTTTGTAGAAAGAGGAGTCGCTCCATAAATATCCTGCTCATGGAGTTTAAGAACTACAAAAACAATGAGGAATATGTGACAAACAAGCCTCACACCACAAACTGTTGTGTGACTAACAGACGGACGGATGTCCTACCTCCAGACTGGTCCGTCTCCAACTCGCTCGTCCCGTGCGCGCCGTTCCTCAGGCCCATCCCGTTGAGCCTCTTCAGACCACAGACGGCGTCCACCGAGCCATCTTCAGCTGCGGCTAAAACTGCCGCCTCTGCGATGCTCTCCACCAGCGACTGAGGCTGCGTGGCGTCCCTCTCCGACAAGTGCGACACCTGGATGGTGCTGCTTTGGTTGTGGAACACGCTGCTCTGGAGGTCCTCGCTGCTGAGGCCGTCCTCGGAGTGGCACGTGCTGCAGGCCGAGTCCTCGGCCAGCGCGGAGTCCTTGTCGCCCTTCGCTGTCACGTTTCGCGCAGGAGGCGACGCCGTGGGCCAGAGGCCTCTCTGTGCGTTGCTAGTCTGATGGAGCCTGTGATTGGCCTCGAGGGGCTCCCATATTGACGCTGAGGAGCATCCGTTAGGCACTCCCTGCTCTACTTTCTCCGACGCCTCTATACAGGCGAGGCCCGTCTGAGAGTGGCTTGCGAGGAGGTGCTGCTGCGTCGACGTGATTGGCTCCTGCTGTGAGCAGAACCTTGCGCTCCCACTGGCAGGCGACGTGCTGCCACAGCGGCCGAGCTGGCTCTTCTCTGAGCTCTGACAGCTGGTGACGCCAAGGACCTCCTGGGTGGCTGCCGAGATGACCTCGGTTATGAGTCCAGCTGCCAGGCGCTCCAGGTCCTGCTCGTCCTGCGTCTCCTGCGCGCTGTGGAGTCGGTGGATGTCAGCCGGGATGACTGCAGCCGTATCCACGGTGGACTCCGGCAGGACCAGGGAGGCGGGTGTGCTCGTCACAACGTGTGGATGCAGCTCCAGCGCCGACAGAGGCGTCTTCAGCGAGTCGTCCTCAGATGCGGTCGCCCTCCACTCTGTGGCGGGCGTGAGCGCGCATGCAGTCACCTCCTTTCGTGTAGTGGTGCCGCTGTGGTGCTGGGCCACTTCGCCCTCCGGCTCTGGCCTCTGAGCCCCAGAGGGGAGCAGTGCTGCGGGGAAGGAGCTGCTGACTTTGGTAGACTGGTGAGGTGAGATGACCTCTTCCACTGAAGCCTCCAGAGCAGACGCTGGAGCCGTCGCCAGGTGCTTCTCCAGCTCTGACACCAGGGCCGGCGGTGAGCTCCTGGCGCCGTCTGTTTGGTCTTGGAGGACGTCTCCTTTTCCCAGTGACAGCGGAGTCATGGCTGACGACTTCTGGACTTCCTCTCTGATTATCCTGCCAGCGTGAGGAGCAGCTCCCTCTGAACTTTGTTCCAGTGAAGGTGCTGCTTCAGTGCTGTGGGCCTTTATGTGGGCGATGTTTTCATGCTGCGTGCTCTGATTGGTGACCTTTGGGGGTCTGTGCGTGGGGCTTTCAGTGTCGGTTGTGGGGGACACGGCGCCTTTCTCCACCAAACCATTGCTTCCCTCTGATGGAGATGTCGCGAGGTGGCCCACGGGCGTCGGAGCCCCCTCGGGGCTTTCCTGGCCAATGAGCCGCTCTTTCTTCCGCGAGATGTACCACCACCAGCCAATCAGTGCGAGGATCCCAGGAAGTGTGTACGGCACAACAGAGCGAAACCTCAGCGGCATTTCCTCAGGACGCTAACGGCTACACCTGAAAAACAAAACACACACAAACACTCGTATTAGTCGAAAGCCTCTCAGAGACCTACTACATGCATTAATCAGCTTCCTGTAGTTGGCCCTAATGTCCACCAGAGGGCGAACCTAAAATGCACCATCATGACGAACTGCATCAGTATGAACTTGTGCCTTATTGGAAGCAGAAACAGAACCAGCAATAGAGTTTAGGCAGCTTGGACAATTATTTTAACCAAAAAACCTTAAATATGGAATAACTCAATACCACAAGGGTTTGGTTATTTATTTTCCTCTCAAGTTACATTTTTGTATTTCTTTCATTTTTTAATTGAACCACTTCCTTCACAGTCAGCATGCAGTCAGTGCAGCAGTGCTAAATCTGCCCAGGATGAACACATTATTCATGTTCATCAGCATTCATCAGTCTTTGGGGGTTGCACTGCTTCAGGATGTTTGCAGAGAAACGGCACACATGTAATGCAATGTTGACATGCTCTGTTAAATCTAACACTGACCACTGGGGAAACCCCCCCCCCCCCCAAAAAAAAAACAAGCAGCTGATTGTTCTGCAGGAGCTCGACACAAACAGTCACAACACGGCCTTTTCCTGTCATTTCCCAGTCATTTTTTTTGGCCTTTACAGCTGAGTGGAGCAAAGGCAGCAGACTCCTCTCACTTGTAAATGTGATATTGCTTCGAATGCTTCTCCTTTCTGCTTGAGCTTTCAGCAACAGCTAAAGGAATACAAATGTGGCGGTGCTCGGAGAGGAAAGCTGGCATGGAGACACTCAAGCCCAAAGCAGGCTGGGGCAGCCCTGTGCTCTCCCAATAGCTGGTGTTGCACCTCGCAGGAGGCGACTCCGTGTCCATGTTAAAAAAAGGCCGTGCGTGCATGCCTTTCCTTAACGGACCTGGTGGTGCACGCCTCCACCTGAAGGAATGCATCACATGGGCTGGATGCGACTCGGGCACAAGCGGCCACGCTTCCAGGGCCGGCTCGCACTCTGACAGCTGTTACATCACACATATAGAGTCATGTGAAGAGGTCAGGAGAGCTAAAGGAAACATGGCGTCTATTTGAACGATGTAGAGCCGAAACAGCTCGTTTATGAGAACAACATGCAAACTGCACTCCAAGATATTTTTGTGAAATAGAACTAAATTAACCACGTGAAAAAGTGACACATCTAAGTTACAACACTTTCACATGTCAATCAGTGGTTTGATTTTGGGGGTTAAAACTTGAGAGCCGTCCTTTAAAACCTCTGATGTAGTGAAGGAGTCATGTTGGTCATGTTCTCTGAGGCCTTTATGGGCACTTTCACAGCAGTTAATGGAGACCGACATGTAAACGTGATGTCTCAGTCGGAACATTTACATGTCGCTTGAGAAACCATATCATTGGCTTAGCTCGGCTGAAATCGTAGATGCTCATAGCGACTGGTTTAGTGTGGCTCAGAGAGCCTGTGCTGGTTTCACACCGACGACCTTAATACAGGCAGCGTGAAAGCGCCCTAAATCAGAGGCCATGGATGTGGTGTGAGCTTCACAAGCCGTTTAAAAAGTTCGACTTTGACTGCAGGTGCTGCGGATTACTCATGATACTGGTGAGAACTGAAGGAAGTGCAGCCAGAGTGTTAGCAGCCACAGAGCGCAGCAGAACTTTATTGTGAGGTCAGCAGGTTGCTCTTGTACCTGCTAGTGTCAAAGTGCACGAGTCCACAATGAGAAAGAAAGGCCACTACTTCACCCTGCAGGAGAAAGAAACACACAAGAGCCTCCTGTTGATGCTGGGTTCAATTCTGCATTTGCACCCGACGATTCCTAAAGAGGCTCCAGTCACATGCAGCCCGTCTAAACCTTCAGGACTCTGAACCTTTGTCTTCCTTCCAGAGATTAAAACAAACACAAAGTGTACAACAAGTTTACAGGTAATTTGCAGAGGTTGTGGGGCTCCAATGATGTCTGGGGGAAAAGAAGGAGTCCGAGTACATGACATATTGTACTCACGGCCACCATATTTGGCAGCAAGAACTCTGCTCGCATTGGTTGGCCGTCTCAGCCCAGGGCCACATGCGCACACACCTGAATGTGGTGTGACTGCGATCCATGTCTTCAATAATGCATAGCTGAGAAGACTCATTCCCAAAGAGGTGGGAAAGCTTACACCAGTGTTCTCCCAGCCTGCTGCTGGGGACTCGCTGAGCTGCGTGGTTCACATGTCTGCTGCTCCTGCACACCTGCTCGCAGGCGTCTGCACTACCGTGATGAATGGACGGCTCCGCCGTGAGTCAGCACGTCGCGGCGCGTACAACTGCTGGATTATTTCACATGGTGCGACTTCACACATCAATCTGCTACTCGTCTTTTGCTCATCGGACTGGGCTTCTTAAACGTTAACCCCCCCCGGCAGTGACCAGGGAAACGCTGCAGCCTGAAGCTTACTGGATGACCAGCATGTATTCCCATCACTCACGACACACCTGAGAAACACACTAAATAAACCTGTTGGTTCTGTCTGCAACACTGTGTCGTGTAATTATCAGTGTCAAGCAACTGTTCAAGTGGATTGAGGCAGTGACATCCGCCCTGCAGATTTCACACAGTGTAGTAGAACCACAGTCGCACTTCATGAAGAGAAACTAAAGGACCGATAAGAAGCGGAGCAAACAAGTCAGCTGAGGTGAAAAGTAGCATGTTGAAGTTTTCACAGCCTCTATGTTGATCCCACTTCTTCCACTCACCTCAAATCTACTGAAACAGACAGTTAATGTGAGGAGAATTACCATCTGGACACACTTTCACTTGGTGGGATCGGACACAGAGTCATGTGGGAACGATCGCAATCTCATGATTCGGTGATTAAGCACATCTGCAGGCATGTCCAAAATAAAAGTTTAGGACTTGCACGATTGTCGGACTGACGAACGGCTGCATCCCACGTTTTTCCCTTCAGCAGCTGTTCTATCGAGCGCAACTCTTGATCTTTCTCTCAGTATAAAATTCTGCCCTGAAACATGTTGTCACTGATCAACAGGCCTGCCTGTACTAGCTGCAGCCAACTGCTGCTAAATGCTAGCACAGAAAAACCAATGCATGTCCTGAATCTTTTACGCAACGATAGAAATCACAGGTTCTGCTCAGTCGTCTTTCCTTTACAGTCGCGCCCACCTCGCCATGTGTTGGCTTCTAACTGCTGCTCTGCACACAAACGTTGCAACACCTAAACACACTGAGGCGACACTCTACTCAGGCTAGCGCCATGATGGCGACGCGTAAACCGACACTGCGGTACACCGGCCACTCGCGCTGCCGTGTTCAACGTCGCTTCGCTTCATTAACAGAGATAATCAAAGACGGCCTTGCTCAAAGCGGCTCTTTACAAACAGTGGATTTGATTTTGTGAATGAGGTGGCGTCACCTCCGGTCTGTTGACGGCGCTCTCTGGCCAGCGCTTTCAGCCCGATCGGCCTGCTTGGAACTGCCACGACAAAAGTATCTGGTGACGTCTATTATACCTAATGGAAATGCTGTGAAAGCAGGTGGTGTTGGGTCGAGTGAGGCTGAGGAAGGAACTAATGGAAGTGACTATTAGATGGAAATAGGCACTCCTTCACTGGAGAGCTTATCTAACAAATAAACACAAACAAAAAGGCATCAAAAGTGAATCAAGAACTGTCAGCGGTGACGGAGCTTTTCAAGGTGAGAGATACAACGTTGAGTGCTTGTACAACAGGGTCGTCTGAGGACTCCGTTTTCCCCTTCATTTTGCTTAGTTTGCATTCACACAGCTCTTTAAAGAGACGATCAAACAACCCACAAAACAGAGCGCTTCTCAACTGGCCAGCGCCAAAATGAGAAGTCCTTCCTTTATCAGCCGGCTTGTTTACAGCACTAAGGAGGAATGGAGCAGCTCCAAACTCATGCAGGTGTTGTGTTCTTGTCCCACTTTAGGAAAATGCTTTTGGACTTTTTCTGACAATTCTAATCGATTCGATAAGATTCGTGCGACTGGCTTCGTTTCTCCTGCCCAGAACGCGCTGTGCTGTTCACAACCTCCACTGTGCCTCCTCACTTTGCTCCTGGATGATCCACTGCCAATTACACACCAAACCAGGAGTCTCCTGCAGGAGGACTGAGATCCAGGAAGGACCAGAGCTGACTGCCTGTGTGCCGTCACACACGTGACAACAAAGCATACTTTGCTCCTTTCAAAGTTGACCAAACAGAGCTGTTGTGAATGCAGCCTGAAATACTTCAAGTCCAGTTTCATTCTTGATGCAGTTACATTGAAACACAGTAGTGTTCACATTGAAGCGGTGGGACGTGAGGCTGGAAGCCACCGAGGAACTTCACACTTCAGACATGATCATCATGGAGAGCAACAGTATGAGCAGGATTCTCTGATCACAGCAAGTTACTGTTAGGACACTGCACCAGCTGAGCAGTTTGCTGTTAGACAACGGCTAAACATAGCACATATTGACTATCGTCACCCTGAGCAACACGTATGGCCATAAACGGAGCAGTATCTCAATTAGGTAGAATTTATGTATGTGCACGGTGTGAACACAGTCTAAACTTCACTGATTTCAGCCACTGAAAAGAGGAAACGTGATTAGGCTCAAGCTGACACATCAGACACTGATGACCTTGATCTCCAACCTCAGAACCTAAAAGCCGTTTTGTCATAGTAGTAAATAAAGTGCCATATTTTGTCTGTGGAAGACTAAATGAGGTCACTCCACATTGATCTTTGGTCACTGTGGCATAATGAGTCCAATCTGATCCAACATCAATAAAAATGGCATTAGGCAAGTCAACATTTCACCACAAAAGAAGATTTGGGATTGCAAAAGGTCTGGGGGGGGCATCTGAAATTGGGAGGAATTCAAACAAATGTGGTGTTCAATAGAAATGGGACAGACAGGCTGGACAGACAGCACCTCCAGCCCACAGCTGTCACTGGGCAGAGAAGGGATTCATTAATTAAATGTGACAGATCCTCCAACCACAACATTTTGAAGGAACGCTCACTGAGGATGGCAGAAATTACTCAATAATCTCCCACTTGTAGCACTGCATATACAACACCACACGTGATCTCTGTCAATATGAAACAAAAGGCAGCTAATGGTGGCCCACACCTCATTCACCTTGAACAAGGTTACAACTGGAGGGAGCAGCAGCCAGACTGCAGCTCACCGGTGCTTTTCTTGACCTTACAGTCAGATCGGGGGCTGTGACCTTGCTTTCTCTCGCAGGGCAGCGCCCCGGATCCATTTCCAAGTTCCTGAAGGCCGACAACGTGCTGAGCACTGGCAGCAGCAGCACAATGACAGAGGGCAGCTCCTGTTAATAAACCATGTCACTGCTCCTCCTGTGGTGTCCTGAACGTTTCGCAACGCGTTTTACTACACCTACTAATCTGCAAGTGTACAGCATATCACAGTGGGGTGATTCAGCCTTATCAGTTTTAACTGAACATGACCCATTCACAGTCTCTGTTATACCTGCCTCTTTATATTCTCTACACCTGAGGAAAGACTTCAAAAAATGTTTTAACACTTTTTTATTCAAAACAAATGTGGTTTAGGAAAGAGGAAAAAAGACAGAGTGCCTCCTACTACACTGTAGTTTTCCATAATGTTACAAAACTTCGCCACACTGTCACAATAGTGAGGGCTAAAGGCTGAAAAGCGGTGCACCGAGCAGCCAGGGGGTCGCAGTTTCGCACAAGGACATTTCAACCTTCCAGTGGGGTGCAGAGGTGGGGTTCGAACCCGCGACTCCAGCGACCACCTGAGCCACAGCGTCACGTAGCGCCGCTCGCACACACACCATGCAGGGAGCTCAGAGCGACTCCCCGGGGCTGCACCTACTCACCGCAAATGTCAGTTTATGAGCGGCAGCTGTAGCAACAGGCTAACAGCGCACACCGGAACCCACCGGGAATCTGCCTGTGACCCAAACCCCGTGATATGACTCACCGGGCGTGTGCGCGGGGACGGGAGTGTGTGTTCAACGTGCACAACTCTGAGCGATGACTTAAGCTAGCAGCCGAACGTTAGAACTAGCTCCGAGCTAATTATACCTGCGCTGGGAGCGCGTGGCTCACAGTAATCCCGCCGGCGGAGTCTCGTGCTGGGTGTCGCTCGGTGCTAGCGCTCAGGGACACGACACGAGCACTCCGCTGCGCACCCCGACCAAGCCAAGCCAAAGTTCAAAGGCCACGGCATGGCGGTGAACCTACACCCGTGGTGCTCCCACCTAACCTGATAAGGAAGCGTGTTTGATCCATGGAAGAACAGGTTTTATAGCAGAACGAGGCTGTACAGTACAGCCAGTCTACCAGTCAGGGAGAACAATTTATAGAAAGTGAAACTCAATACATGGCGCTAGCTCCGTCTTTTCACAGCCGAATAAGAGGGACTAGAGAGTGGAAGAAAGAGCAGGAGAGAGAGACACCGCGAACAGTCGGGGCGGCAGAGACACGTAAAATACTATATAAATACAGGGAGTTTGGTGAGACACGGGCTGGAATAGAAACAGTCCGGTAGCAGAGGTGGTTGTGACCTGACGCCAGCACTGCTGAGCACACAGCATAGCTGGACAGGAGGCCGCAGCGCAGAGCGCAAAGTGTGAAGTTAGCAGCGCCACAATGCTCCCACAGCCACAATGTCTCCAGACAAACGCGTTGGTCGAAACGAGAAGGCGGCTAATCGCACACCGTCTCCGCCGCTTTATTTTTGGACCGTGACCGCGCGCCGTTACATCATTAAAGCCGCATGTTTTAAAGCCACTTCAGGAGTTTTAATCGCGCCGATGACCGTCGCGTCCGCTCCGTGGCGTGAAGCCGCCCGGTGCAGGGGGCACCGCGGGGACGCGACGACAGAGGTGCACGAGTGTTGCACTGACGCAACGGTTAAAGGACATTTGAAGCCCCGCACTGCTCCCTGTCCCACACGGGCCTCAGACCTTCACGCTAGCTGGCTAGCCCGGCCTGACGCAAATGGCATCCGACTGCACCGCACGGCTGACAGTCCCGTCGGCAGCGACACGCAACAATCACGGGCGTGTAGCCTGTTGTTAGCATGTGCACGGGGCACAAGGAGAGCGCTGCTGGGGGACGCTGGAGTTACACAACCGGGGACGGTCGCTAGCCGGACCACGGTGACAGTTAAGTTGTGGGAAGATGTGCAGGCTAGTGGTTCAATGACATGGGCTCGGTGCAGCGAGCCGGCGTGACAGTGAGCAGCGGAGAGGTCGCGATCACACCTGGGAAAGTCACAGGACGGGTTTGTGAGAACAACGTGACACTGTTGCAGCCCTGCGAGCGGATCCGAGCGAAATCACGCTGTGTTTGTACAAGATGTAAATGGCTGGAGGCTAGCACGCTCTCCCCCTCTGAGTTCACTCAGTGTGCTCAGTGCTGCGCCGGACGCGGGACTTTACTTACAGTATTTTAGGGTCCTCGGCGCCGCCACGATGAGAGCAATCCTGACAGTGTGAGTTTGTCTATCGTGCCCCTGTGGAAAGTCAAGATCTCCTCCCCACGTGTTGACCGACTAGCTCCCGTCTAAAAAAACACAGACTAAACAGCTGGTCAAGTCTCGCGATACTCGCGATTTTAAGCACACCGTGCTCTCGCGTCAAGTGAGAATGCAGCAGATACCCTTTTCACTTCCAGTACCCTCTTTGACCACCCGGTGGCAGTAAACACATTGATTTCATGTGGGGACAAAACGCCAGGACACAATATAACACAAACGAGACGATCTTTATCTTCTTTTCAAATCACTTCGAAATTTCAAACCAATGAGGGCAAAAGGGCAGTTTTTAAAATACCAGGTATTTGCAAAAGGTTTAAGAAATATACGATGAACTTAGTTGAAAACTCTACATTTTAGGGTTAATTATAATGTGAATGTATGAGCTCCTTTGTATCTATCTAT
>JAUESF010000016.1:11885529-11895897 GCA_032274765.1 Malacoctenus tetranemus | reverse complement strand
TATCTATCTATCTATCTATCTATCTATCTATCTATCTATCTATCTATCTATCTATCCTAAACATGTGTAAGATGTAAAGGTCACCAAGAAACAAAATTAGAATATTTAAACACAGTTGAACGCACATTCTCCATCACAAACTAGTTGCACGTTTAAGAGAGTGGTAACAGGAGATTTACTCAACCGTTACCTTGACCTGGACCATAAAAACCAACCACCTAGCCCTGACCTCTTCTTACCTCAGCCTAACTGCAACTTGAGTTTTCTAAAACAAGGAAGGAAGTGAGGATCAGCACCCTGGTTGCAGAGGCAAAGGTGAAATTCTTGAGGGAAAGAATAGGGTGCTCAAACCTGCCACCCCCTTTAGGAATATAATAGATACCACCACTTCCCCCCCAAAGGTTTTTTTTCATCGTCATTATCTCTTCAACATCTGGGCTTGGTCTCCAAGTATTTTGGTATCTTAGCTTGTCAGAGATGCAAGATGTTGGATTCGAGGTGTTGACGTCATTTTACTTAAGTGTTTGAATGAAGCGAGACAAAATGTTGACCTGGCGAAATGTCACAAAGTTGCTGGTGAATCCCGAACTTGAGGCGCTGAGTCATCATACAGGGGGGGGTCAGACAGCGTGGAGAGCAAAACATTTTATTACTAACACTGGAATAGTTCAATTTGTATATTATTATACAGAAACTAACTGCTTTACAAAAACAAAATGATACAATATCACATGTATGTACAGTGTAGTAAATATACCATCTCAAATTGTACACAAAGTATTTACAATTGTCACACATACTGCATTAAAAACAAAACTCAGACTAATACTCTACAGACATTAGATTTTGCATAACATCAAAGAAAACATGCCACATTTTGAGGTTTTTCATCTTTACAAATCCATGACCGTTTTTAAATTAGTGCAAGTCAACCACTTGTTTAAGAGGTTATGGATACATAATCCTTAATAATTTCATTCACACACAAAGTCAAACTGAAACCTGGAAACGATGGCGACCTGCTAACACAGTGCTTGGACGAAGCTTTCCTGGCGGTGTTTTGGTTGAAGGGCGTGCGAGTCGGATCCCTGCGAGTCGGCATCCGTGCACGCGTTCTGGGGGTGGGGGGAGGGGAGGGGGGGAGACCGGGGGAGTGTGGCTCTAAGGGGTGGAGGTGGGATTTAGCGGCGGCCTCGGACTGACCTCGGCGGCCTTCACTGGCACGGCCTGCGGGTCCTTCAGCGAGGGGCCGCGGCCCCCCGCCCTGAAGGAGTCCAGGGGTTAGTTTGCAACCTCCTGTGCTGGACATCAAGTTAGTGAGAGAGGGCGATGTTTCCAGGAAGGGGTATCTGGACAGTCTGTGGGGGCCACGGTGTTGTTACAGGAGTTTGGAATCGTAAGCAGTGGAGTGACATCAGCCGTCTCTGATTCTTCAAGTTACGCATGTTTAGGATTGTACAACAGGATCGAAACACACATTTGGAGTGAAGTTTTCTCCCAAAGTCACAGTCAACCTTCTTCAATCGGAAACAGGAAACAACTCTGAGCCACCGACAACTTTTTCTGACCAAGCCAACAACTGTGGGGAGCTGGAAGCTAAAGAGTTAAATTCTTCATGGCACAAGAACGAACCAGAGACCAATCAGACAAACAGGTCTGTCTCTTGGACACCCAACAGTCGTCTCCAGTCAGCGATGTTAGCGTGTTCCTGTGAACCGTCGATGTCCAACTGAAGCCTGCCTTTCCCTGAAGCTTTTAAAGTAGTTGAGCTCCCTCACTGATAGTTGTGTTCACTCACCATCACTGAGGAGTCAATTAGCTGGGAGGTCAACAAATGAAGCTTTCCTTCGTGTCCATTCTCTGGCCAATAAAACATAGTTTATAAGCAAAAACCAAATGTAAAAAAGTAAAGATTCAACTGTGTCCGACCTAAAAACCTTTCCTGAAATCTAATCACATTGATGCTGAGAAACACTTCGATGGTTTCAGCTGATCAGTTCCCAGCCAAATGAAACTGGTGCCAAACATGAACCAAATTATGATTGTGTCACAACAATACATGTGCGTTTGTCTAAAAGTCAAGGTCAGAAATTCATATTCTGGTCACCGTTGGACAAGTCGAGTCAATTTTCATGTGCTGCTATGAGACGTGGAGAATCATCGTCCAGTCACGACATCTTGATTGAGGCGAGGAGTTCCAACAACAAACTGAGGACAAGACTCGACTGTCAGGTGGGACTTTAAGTTTCAGTCAGTTCTGCTGATTAATAACTTCCAAACCCAACTCAAACCCACTAATACACACCATGTGGTCGACTTCTGGCAACACAAACCAAACAGGAAGTCCTCAGAATCCCACTGTTTGTAGCGCCCAGTCGATGCCACACTGACGTCTGGCTTTGACTCCATAACCTGCTGATCTGATACGGTGACCGACGGTGTTTAGCCTTCTAAGACAATACTGACACCAGTGTCTGAAAAGGCGTGAAGGGGGGAGGGGGAGCACAGGGTGGATGGATGGATCAGGCACCAGACCTTCACATAAGATCCCGGAGTTTACATCCCGTCAGTAGATATAAGTCTACCGTCATTTTCAAGTAGGTAACATGATGCCTCGGTTCTAGTCGTTTGGAGTTGAACCTACAACGTACCGCAAGTTCCCAAATACAGGATCCCCAGCTCAACTTTCTCTCAGGATGCAAAGAGACGTGGCGACATAAAAGGATGAGGAGATGATGTCACACATGCGGATCGTTGGGTCCTCTTCAACATGCATGTTTGTCAAAGAAAAAAACCACACACACATGCATGACTTTCACTATGATGATGGGAGTCGATAACACGACAATAAAAGTGGCAAAGTGAGAAACATGAAAGGTTCTGAACCACTGCAGCACACAGGGGAAGGAAACAGCAGTGCGGCAGAGTCTATTCATTTGGAGCACAGATTGTAACCAGTCTCTCTCTCTCTCTCTCTTTGTTTTAAAGGTACAGTTTGTAAGATTCAAGCGATGTTACTCTCATACACTGGGTGGCATCAGTGAGTCCCTTCAGTGTTAAGATTGTCAACACTTTAGCCAACAGTGCATTCACTTCTCTCTGTACCAGTTCTGACACAAGTTCTTTGTGATGGAGGAGAGACCAGGTGTTTCGGGTGAGGTACTGCACCATCTGGCGGTACAGGGTGGTATTACACGGGCTAGCTTCATTGATGGCTGTGAAATAAGAGTGTTGCTGTTGCTTCCTTTCATTTTTGAAACACACATAACAGATGCAGGGGACGAGGCTGCTCCTTGTGTGCTCCAACAGTACAACTACATCAACAGATAACAAACTGTTCTTCTTATTCCACCCTGTTAAGGAGAAATCCACCATGCTGCTCGTTCTTTTGAGGAGTCTCCTCAGTCAACTGGAGTGAGCTGCACGGGGGTGCAGACTGGGAGTGTTGGAGAAGAGACTGAGAGTCAAATCTTGACCATCGTTTCACCACATGGGAGCAACATGGTGCGCTGTGCAGGAGTGAGAGGAGGCAGCGTTGGTCTGTTGGCTTCTTTGATCAGATTTAGATCCCAAATTAACCTGTGATCATCACACGCCAAAGCTTTGTTTAGCTTTTGGCTTCTTTCGAGTGTTCTGACGAGTTCAGTAAAATCCAGTTCCTCTGCAGAGAAGCGTCAGGCAACCAACACTGTTCGATGTATAAAACGCAACTCTACACAGAAAAAAAAATGAGCACAACACTTCTGAAGTATGGTCGAACTGTCGAAGGGGGGCCTTCACAGTTAGGCCACACCCCCCTGAGCTTTAAGGTGACTGGCTGTAAAGTGATGCCACATCAAACGAGCCTTTCTGGAATGTTCTGGGAGAGTGATTTAGACGGTGTCACTTCTGGCTCCACGTCGCACCAATCTGATCAATTTGCGATTCAAAAACTGAAACTGGGTCATGCCACTATTGAGTAAACACCACATCTGCCCACGACATGAAGACCCAATTCTGTTACACTGTTAAAGACAATTGTGGCAGAAAAAAATGGTAATGCAGCTCGAACCAGGTGGGAGGAGTCAATTAGCTCTGCAGCATAAAGACGTAAAAATGACCCGTTTTCTTAGATTATGTTCGTTATTTTGTCTAATTTTGAACAAAACATATTTTTGGCCCCATAATGGGAATGTGGACCTTTGTAGCCAATCAGAGTCCAACGCTTAAATACTCTGGAATAATAAAGTTTTTCTCATTTTTTATGTTCGGACAGAGACGAAAAAATAAGGTTCTTCATCTGTGAATTGAAAATTGGATAGGTGCGACAAAGACACACGCAGACCGTTGCCACGACCTTCATGTCCAGTCTGTGGCCTGACCAGAACGCCCCCCCCCCTGTAACGCTTCCGGTGTTAAACGGCGAGGTTTCCCCCTCTGACAGAGGAACTCGTGGAACAAACTTCTCTGGACCCTCCGTGCAGCTCGGAGAGCTCAAACTGTCCCACTGTCCTGTTCCCCTGCGTGGACGGTTCCCTGGTGCTAATCCAAACGCCGCAATCAAACGTCAACGCCGAGTTCTCTCCCTGTTGGTGTGGTTGACAAAAAAGGAGTTTGGAGAGCTGAGGATTATTGCCTTTTACACAATTTTCCTTCCTGTTGTGTAAACAAATTTAAAAACACTATGCCGCTAAAAATACATCTCATAATAAAAAAAAGAACAAAAACGAAAAAAAAAGAAGCTAAATAAGAGCACAAAGAACCCTCAAAGGAACTGAAAAGCCTGCAGCTATTTACACGGTGGCGTTTCCCCCTCGTGTTTCGCAATCTTCACTTTCAAAGAGTTTGAAGAAAGAGGAGGGTTAGTTTTTTTTTTCTTCTTTTCGTGGAGAGTGTTTGAACAGAGGTGTAGTAGCGCTATAGTTGTACGAGTTAAATACTTTCAGGCAGCAGGAGGAGAGGGGGGAGAGGGGTGAGGGGGGTGAAGGGGGGGAGGTGGGGGTGATGATTGTAATATCTGACGCTCATGGGAGGCGGGGCGAGATGCAGCTCAGGTGAAACTCGCGGTGATATGCACGGCTCGCCCTCTGTAATTAGTACCTGTTCTTTGCCCCCCCTCCCCTCCCCCAGCGAGGTTCCACTTTACAAATTGTACACATTGAAAAACCCTGACAAAGGCACACCATGGAGAAAACGTCAACATCGAAATTAGCACTAAGGACTAGTTATACATATCTGTCTATGTATAATATGTACAGGAGTGGGAGAGGTGTGTGTGTGAGTGTGACTGTGTGAGTGTGTGTGTGCGTGTGTGTCTTTGTGTGTGTTGAGGAGGGGAGGGGGCGGAGACGTCTGAGCGGGTCCATATCCGACCTCCTGCCCTTCATCGGCCCTTCCCTCAACATCACTGGCAAACCGTCATTTGGTCCATCTCGCTGACAGAGGAGTGAAGTCATGGAGGAGGAAGAGGAGGAGGAGGTGAAGGAGGAGGAGGAGGAGGAGGGTGGAGCCAAACTTTTAGCCTCCGAGTCCGGGATTGTCCCCTGCATGGAAACTGTCAGAGTCCACATCCACACATCAGCACAGGCTGCTGTGTCTGCTGCAAAGCGCCGCCCCTCCATGAGGAAGAGGAGGAGCAGGAGGTGGCAAGAAGCGTTCCCACAAGCTCCTCAAAAACTGCCGGGAAAAAAACAACTGACAAGCAGCAGGATTCAAGTTTGCCCCGGCTGATGTTCCTCCTGGACACAGAGCAGGCGGTCTTCTGCCAAAGCAACACCCGTGGAGGAGGAGGAGGAGGAGGAGGAGAGCACGAGGAAGAGGAGAGTGCAGCATGAGCCCAACAGGCATGGAGAGGAGGAGGTGGGCGGAGCATCAGGGGGTGTATGTGTCTGTGTGTGTGGTGTGGGTTGGTGAACGAGGCGGGGGGAGAGTTGGGGGGGGGGGGTTCTCTGCTCATCAGACGATCTTCTTGATGCTCGGTCTCTTAAAGCTGCCGGCGCTGCGCTGCTTCTGTACCTGACTGGCCGAGCCGTGGCGAGTGCGCCCCCCGCTGGACAGAGCCGAGCTGGGGGACAGCTGGACGTTCTCCTTGTCTACACCTGGAGGAGCAGAGGGAGACACCAAACTTTAGGGTGGACTCATGAGATGATGTGATACTTGTACAAGGACGTCAGAAAGGGAAGCAGCATTTCATGTCTGAAGGTTTTCTGGAACTGTCTTGTTGACCCCACAGCAACCTTCACTGTCCTTATTCTGAACCTTTGTTTTCTTCTTTCACACCATCCACAATTCAACTAAACCTTCTTTTTGGTTTCTTGTTACTTTATGTGGGTTTTTCGCAACTTATTTCAAAATGAAATGAGCTATTTACAACCCCTCAGATAACTGTATCTCCTCTTTTGAACAGCAGAGGGCGCTGAAACAAAACGTTAGAGCAGGTCTCTGGTCTTGGCTCTGACAGACATCATGGAGACGGACAGAGACCTGGCGAGTGCTGCGAGGTGGCCAGTGAGGTCATGGAGTTGGACAGGTTGAGGTTGGCAGTGATGCTCAGCTGGCTCTGGCTGGTGGGGGGGTAGGGGGACGTGGGCGTCCTCAGCTGCTCCTCCCCTCGCTCCTCGTCGGCTGCCGGCAGGTAGCTGTCAATCAGCGCCTCCAGGAACTTGACGATGAGCTCGGCGTAGTCTGGTATCTGGGTTTGCTACGGGCGGAGACAAGACAAGACATCAGGACAGAGGAACCAAGACGGCGAGTGGTCGCTGTGACGTCAAACTCAGACGAGGCGTCAATTAACCACAACAGGCGAATCACTCCAGTTTGGCCTCTTGGTTGGTTGTCAATGGACATTACTTTGTGTAGCTCTACATGGCTTCACTTTGTGCGTGTGCACTGTTGGACAGATCCATGATCTGGTGTTAAGTGAAAACAAGACGACAAATCACCTCCAGCTTCCCTCCGTCTATATGTGTGTGTGTGTGTGTGTTTGTGTGTGGCCTTGGTTATCTATACTTGCGGGGTCCAAAATCTGATTGTGAGTCAAATCATGAGAACTTGTGTCATTGTAGGGACCAAAATGTTGGTGCCTCAGAGGTTTATCGATACTTTTTCAGATAAAAAAAATTAATTTCATGTTAAACGATGTTTCAGGTGAAGGTTAAGCTGAGTTCAGAGTCTGAAGGAAGTGTGTCCCAAGTCAATGTACTGTCCCCATAAGGTAGACTAACAGTGTGTGTGTGTGTGTGTTTCTGTCTGATGGTTCGTATATCAGCGCACCAATTGGCAGAGGCTCAGTGGGGCTGTCATATAATCGCTTAGTAAGCTGAATTCCTCCTGCGGGGCAGCCGAGGGAAGATGAAGGAGAAAAAAAAAGGAGCGAAGGGAGCATCATTCATACCTTGGAGAAGGGTCCGGCAAACCTCCAAAGTCCATTAAAGCCAAAGCCTGTGAAATGAGAGGGAGGCAGAGAGAGAGAGGGGAGGAGGGGGGGTGTCAGAGGAGGACCGGGGATGGGAGAGGCACTTGGAAAATGCTTACTCACAAAAGCTAAGAGCTGGTTTCCATTTCAAATAGCTGTCACACATCTTTAAGAGGACCTTTTTTTTGCTCTACATGAGGCATCAGGTTGTGTCCTGACTGTATAAGTGATCTCCTGTCACCCGGAGCTGCGTAAACATGGAGGACGGATTTACTCTGTAAGTAGGAGGGCTGGTACTGCGGGGGCGACTCCTCGTGGTACACCACGCTCTGGACGATGCCGTGGACGGGGTTCAGGAGGTTGGTGTCCTGGCACATGGACAGCACAGTGTTGATCTTGGAGTCCAGCAGGTTGTGGCTGAGGAGGAGACAGAGAGACACACACACACTCACTGACAACTCTGGATGAACGCTGCTAATCACGCGTTCAGACGCACCACAGTGTGACCGTAAAAAGAAAACTTAAGCATTTATGCAAACTCCTGATTGGCTGAAACAGACACAGCTGACTGACGGTGATATTTTTGAGTCGAGGGGCGCTTGCAACAGTTTTGGTTTCTCGTGCTGTACAGAGGTGACGTATCTGCAGACAGAAGAAGGTTCCCACAGTGAAGGACTCTGATAATCTCACCACCCTGCACACGTGTGTGTGAACGATTCACTTGTGAAAGCAAGGACACCCTTAAAACTGCGAGCTCATTGGTGGTCTGATTTGTTTACGTTTGCTTGGGGTCTTCTTCTCTGGTGGTGGTGACAAGGGCGGGGACAAGCGATGACTTTCACTTTCCAGGAAAAAACAAAAAAATCAGTGGACGGAATTTTTTGCAGAGAGGACGAAAGAAGGCGACAACTTACACAACTGGAAACACCTTTGGGAAGACGACGCTAGCTTCAGCCAAGTACTCGTACAAAATGCGCTGGTCGAAGTCATCGGTGGTGTATTTGACCTGGGTGGCCTGAGAGACAGCAGCGCGTTAGAGAGACTCCCTGATGTGGGTTAGGGTTCCTGATTGTGACCTCGTGTTTCTCACCAGCACAGTGAGCAGCAGAGCCTGGATCTTTGGATCGGTCAGCACCTCCTCGTCCAGCAGAACGTTGGACTCGGACACGGACACTTTGCGGAGGTGAGAGTTTCCGATTCGTTGTGTTTCTGCAGTGGAGAACAAGCAGCTGTTGGACTGGAGACCTGGTGAAGCCTGAACCTGTCGGCAGCATCTCTCTCGTCCCGCGTTCTCACCGATCTCGTAGTCGTTCTCTGCGACGCGCCTCATCTTGGGGGGCGTGGTCATGCCAGACTCCATCTCTGGTCTCTTTGGTGCTTTGGAGTCTGATATGAGATGATCGAAACTCTTCCTGGTGCCTGGCCGACACGCAAACACAACGTAAGTTCCCAAGTCCCTCGGTTCCACTTGGAAGGCAACCGAGAGGGAAAAAAAACTGTTACCCAGAAGCTTCTTGGTGTTGGCTTGGGAGGGCTGGCCCATGTCCAGGCTCATGGACTTGCGTGTCCGTGGGCTGATCTGGCCCATGGTGGGGTAGTGGTGGGCTGTAAGGTAGCGCTCTGAAACCTGAGGCGAAGTCCAGGGCTGAGTTTCGTGCAGAGTTCTGGGAGGAATGGAAACACACAGAGGCTCATTTCAAGGAAATCCTGGTGCAGAGGTCCAGTGTGTTTTTAATGACAGCGGCGAGAAGCTGATTTTTGACACATCAACTGAAACAACAAAGCTTTTGCTGATTTGCTTTGGATTGTAAACTCATATAATAGCTTTTTAGGGCTATTTGCACACAGAGAGAAACTATCTCAAATAGCATTTTTCAGTCTGTTATAAGTTGCATCAAAATGTGCATTTCTGATCGTCTTTTTCCTGTCACTGTTTCTCTCTATGGAGAAACTTTGTGGTGAACCGAACACATTGAGTTCATGACAACAGATGTTTCCCACGAGTGAGGACTTCCTCTGTGCTTTCTATCTGCTGCTCGTACCTGCAGGTGGGGTCAGTGATGTGACTGGAGTACGTGTCCATGGGAACTGGATCCATGGTGAGGTCCGAAATCAGTAGTGACTTCCTGTGTTTGAGACTGCAGCGACTTCGGACCTCCTCGGACACAGTGAGCAGAGCTGTGTGGACACAGAGAGAGGCGGAGTCAGAGTCGGTTCAGGTCACTGCTGAGAGCAGGAACTTGGACGTGACCACGAGGTCTGCCTGCTGATCTGAACGGAGGGGGGGTGGGGGGCGTACCGGCCAGGTAGGCCACGCTCTGGGTGTTGACCTCAAACTTGTCACATTTCAGGTGCTTGCTGACGAGGATGAGCAGCGTGTGCAGGATCCTCACTGTCCTCGCTACCGTGGTGGCTGACGGGTGTCTGTAGCCTGGAGGAACAGTCAGACACACACAAGGCGACGTGAGACAGAGCTCACTGTCACTCACGTATGCTGTTGGTAAATATAGTTCCAGGTTATCATCGACTGTAAATCACGAGCTGCTTGTAACTGTGTTTCTCTTGATCGTACCGACGCAGCAAACAGCAGGCCTTACCTTTGAGCAGGTGTCCCACCAGCGCAAAGTTAAAGTTGGCACTGAAGTTGAGGCCCACAAAATGGTCCATTTGCTTACAGTGCCATTCTAAAGGACGCCTGATCTCCATGAACACTTCTTCTGGACTCTGAATCAGTAAACAGACATGGGTGTGAGGGGGATTGTAATACATCCTGTTTTTTTTTTTTTTACCTATTAACAGAAGATGTGAGTTTTCACCTTGTCGTTGAAGACCCTCATGGTATCCAGAGTGTGGAGGTTCTGCTCCAGCAGCGCCGTCCCAGCAGAGTACAGGTTGACCTCGTCCAGCTGCAAGACAGCGATGGCTACCCAGAACAAAGCTTTGTGCATGGGAGACTCCTGCACACACACACACAC
>JAUESF010000016.1:11863488-11880988 GCA_032274765.1 Malacoctenus tetranemus | reverse complement strand
GCAGGACGTGGTAGATGAGCAGGTCCCCATTGATCTGGCCCGTTTTGAACCTGAAAGGCGAGAACAGATCAGATCGTTAGGGTGGTCCTAAGCTAACAGAGCAGAAAGCACAGGAAGATTTGCTTTATCAACCCACACAGACTCTGGCAATGAAAGCGTGTAATACTGTGACTGGGGGGGGGATTAAATGAGGAGAAAGGTCCCTGAAACACTGTGCAGTCAGCTTCACACACTCGTCTTGCTTCACAGAACAAACAGTCATTTCAAACTTTGTTTATTTTTCTGATTAGGAATCTTTCGGGACTTTCTCCACACGCAGCCCCAAGTGCTCGTAAATGATGCCTGACCAATAAAGACCCTCCTTGTGTTGAAAGCTGCAGTCGCTTCTTCACTGTACGCTCGAGTCTGCTTCAGATATCAAGCAGTATATGGATCACGTTGGTGTTACATCGACCCTGATGAGCGCTGTGAAACGCTGTCTTTCTGAGAAGTGTCGCGTCTTTTTTCTGCTCTCTCTATTTTTGCAAGAGCTCTTCAGTGTCTGTGGTGTCAAACCCAAGCCCCTGAAATAGCCCGTGGAGACTGAGACCCACAGAGAGGGGTCCGCAGGTGACTTCATAGTGGCTCTAGACTCTGTCTGCAGGAGGTTCTCCACAGCATCTCTGGACTTTTGGGAAACTATCAGGTAAGTTTTCATCGAGGAGATTTTGTGAATTGTACAAAAAGTCTTTTCACTGGCTCTGATGATGTTTGGCTGCAGGCGAGTTTCTTTTATCAGACTCTCGCAGCAGATCAAGGAGAGAGTCGATCCATTCAGTCGGCTGCCCCTTTTCTTCCCTTCCAGGACATGATGGAAGGAGCCAGAGCTCTCTGCCTGTTCCTCCTCCTCAACCAGCTGCGGTTCTGTCCAGCCGGAGCAGATCAGGACCTTTCCACCACACACACACCTCCCACCTCCTCAGAAGACCCCGTCGGCAGCAGCACCCCTGCCGCGGAGCCCCGCGTCACCACGAATGATTACGACCCCGCCAACCGAACCGACGGCCCCCGTGCCGACTGTTTGATGGACACCGAGATGGGTCTGATCGCTGTGGGCTCCGCGGGGGGGCTGATCTTCTGCCTGCTGGTCACCACGGTGGTGCTGGCGTGCCAGGTCTGCCAGCTTCAGCGGCGCGCCAAGCTGCGCCGGTCCTCCCGGTCCAACATGGACCTGGTGAGCAGCGCGGGCTACTGGGACGCCGACCCGGCCGAGGTGGTGGGGCTTGTCGGGCCGTGCGACGCCAGCGTGGTGCTGGAGGAAGTGGCGGCGGACGGCGACGCCGAGGAAGACGGGCGGGCCGAGGTCCGTGAGGCGATGGAGATGGAGGAGGCCGGGGCGAGGCTGCAGGAGGAGGCGGCGGCGGCGGCCGTGGCCGCTTTCGGTCCCGGGGAGACGTCCGCGCAGACGCAGAGCTCCGGCACCAGGGACTCCTGTTTGGAGGTCCCCAGGGATCTAGAGGACATGCCCCTCGTCGTGTGAGCAGGTGACCCCCCCCCCCGACTGAAGCCAAACCACGACCCCAGAAAGCACTCGTCATTTCGGGCTGATCGGTTCCAGTTTAACACTGCAGGTTTTCATTGGTAGCATCGAGTCTGACGTCTCAACGTGAACAGCGAGTTGAGCTGTGGACGTCCCTGCACAACTTTTTGCTTAATTTTACCTCCGATTTCCAAACAGAACTAATTTGCTCCAGTTGGCTGCAGCTGGTGTGTGATGGGGAACGACTTTTCATCTGATCCAATCCGACCTCCGTCCATCAGCATGTTGCAACTTTTTTGAGTCTTCTTCCTCAAACGTCTGCCAGACGACAGGCTACTGTTTGAACTTTACATCTTCAAGAGGACGCAAGTTAAGTAAACGCCCTAAATTTTGTCTCCTTTCTACACACCTGCAGAAGATTACCTGAAAACTCATTTAAAAGGCTCCTAACAGGCATTCCTTCCAGTCATACGAGAGACTATGTGCTGTGAAACACGTAACATGGTGGAAAAAAACAACGACGTGCAAACAAACAGCTTCTGCTCTATTAATTACGCGCCCGTGTTCAGCTTTGCTTCTGCCTTTCGAGCTTCCTTTTGACTCTTTAATTGAGCAACACTTTTTTGAACACTGTTGACCTTTCATAACTCGTGTACGGTCATGGTTCCGAATAAAGACGTGTTGCTTTGTGTCCGTGTTGTGTCCTTTCAAGTGAACACTGTTTTTTAAAGCGTATATGATTACGATTGTGTGAATTGAGGCTGTGGTTGATGTGAGAACGCTCTGCCCGCGGTGGGATCACACCGACACTCATCGACCGTTCAAAGCCCGACGCTGTCATCATATTTGTGTTTGTGTGTTGGACCAGTTTGATTGGTGGACGTGTAGACCTGAAAGAATATCGTGTGAATAGTTCGCTGCAAAGGGAGGTTGAAAGCTTTACGGCACGGCCCTGATTTGTGCATCGTTCAGTCGCTCAATAACCACTTGGAGGGAAAGAAATAAATTAGGGAGGCGTTCAGATTTCAGACTGCAGCTACATTGATCCCAAATATGCAGGCTCAACTTTTTAGCTGACCGCCTTCCTCCAGTTAACACAGCGTGGCTCTGCTCACTGTCATTGAGGCGGCTATTTGGTGCATCACACCACATGAATGGGACGTTCAAACTGACGTGTTCACATCAGTTGACGCCCACTGGGTGGAGAGCAGGCTGATGCTGCTGGAGCTTTTAATCAGTTTCATTCAAAATCATCATTTATTGATGGACGCTGTTGTTTTCAAAGCAGAAACAGCAAATTTGGGCATTAAAATTTTCTGTTGCCGTTAGTGTCGGTTACTTTTAACCACGCAACGATCGCCCGAAACATTTTGGGTGAAAAGTAGCCTAAAAGATGAACCCCTGTGAACCAAGTGGCCAACATGTACCACACATTTAAATGATTTTAATGTAAAGTTTATTTCGATCACTGTGAAAACAGCAGAAGTTCAGATCTCTACACAGGAACACATCAGGTGAATATCAGTTCAAAGACTTTGGGGTTCAAACATGAAGGACTATGTTTAGCACAGCGGGCTGAAAACGCGCATGTTGTCATCAGTTTCACAGCTCACACTTCCTTTAAAATGTGGCAAGAGCTGCTGTCAACATTTCAGTGGAGGAGTGCAGCTCATGCCCCAAGTTCCTGTTTTCGTTCGAGGGCGACCATTTGAACAATTCCTCCGTTGAAGACGTCCGGAGTCTCCGGTAAGCTCGTCTCACTCCTTATATGTACTCGTTTAATGTTCAGTTTGAAGTGTATTGACTGTTTTTAGTTGAGGCTGTTGTACGACTGAGACCAGGGGAGTGAATCCTGTCACAGACATGACTGAAACCGCAGTGTAACGACAGACGTTTACTTTCATCTATTCATCACCGTCAGTTAGTTGTCCCTGTCGGAGAGATTTGTTGCTTATAGGCATCTGGCAGAGACACATTTTCACATGATTCAGTCCCAGCATTTAACACAGACTCGTGAAATATTGGAAAATGAAACAAAAAAAAAGTTCAATATCAGAAAAAGGTTTGATGAGGCTCAAAGACTGAGTGAGTGATGAGAGCAAACCAAATCCAAGTCATGGAAGCAGCTCAGTTTTCACCTGCCCTCCGTAAACACCTCAAACATCACGAAGAGAAGTCTTTTGAGGAAATGATCACGCAACACTGAGCTCCATTTCACAACAAAGTTATTTCTCCTTTAAATTCACTCGATCATTTCCTAACCCTGTGACGCTGCATCTTGTGCATCTCTGCTAAAGCGGCTCCCTCTGTTTCAGATGCACGAAAGAGCGAGAAGACCGGCGAGAGCGATGACTGGCCAATTTTCAAGCCCCGTTTTCATTTGGCTGCTGATGACGGCGAGCGTCGGGCTGACCTCTGGTCAGACTGGTGACCCCAACACCACCACAATGGTTCCTCTGAATTCCACTGGGAACACAACCGGCACTCAAACAACCAACTCCGAGGTTTTCTCCACCAGCACTCAGACAGCCAACACTCCCACCGATGAGACTTCATCTCCAATAAACACCTCAGTGAGGACCACAACAGGGGACATGACCTCAGTCGGCCCATCCACGGCAGTGACGGGGACGGCTCAGACCAGCAGCTCCACCACACCCACAGCTGGAACCCAGACGCCGAGCGACTCCACCCAAAGCCAAGACACAGGAACAACCTCGACCCCTGGATTCGGACCTTCGGATGGATCAACACGTCCTGCGTCGTCCACCGAACTTGGGTCTACTGCGCCTGCATCTACTACGGCTGGAGAAGACACATATGAGAGCACCACCCGAGTCACAGGTGGAGGTAGCAGCGCGGCACCGCCAACGACCTCCTACCGAACCTCCACCAGAGTTCCTCGCACCACCAAGGCAACAAACAGACCAGGCCGTCCGGGAGGCGGAGCCAAACCCAGCACGGGCACCAACCCCGGCAAAGCGGTGGCCGGGGTGATCGGCGGCGCCCTGATCCTCATGATGGTGGCCTTCCTGGTCATCTACTACAAGAAACGGAAGCTCCAGCAGCAGAAGAACATCACCACGGACTGGGCCGGCCCGTCCCCGTTTCTAGACGGGGAGGCCAACGGTCAGGTGCTGCGGCAGGCGTCCAACCGGGTCTCTCTGTCCAGCTTCCTGCCGCAGAGGATGTCCAAGAGACTGTCCCTGCTGCCCGAGACAGAGGAGGAGCTGCAGGACATGACGCCCGCCACGTTTGGCAGCAAACATCTGGAGAGCTCCAAGGACCTGAAGGCAAATGGAAACGGCACGCTGGGAAAGAACGGCTCTGCAGCGGTCGGTCCGGAACCAAAACCGGCAGCCGACTCCAAAGAGGTTCGGGAGAACTCGGCAGCGTCTCCGCAAACAGGACACTCTCCGACCACGAAGGACAATTCAGATGCGAGCACGGTCGACGAGAACTCGTCTGCCAAGCCCTCGGACGCAGCTGAAGCCGTGGATAAAAGCCACGGTGCAGACGGCCAGTGAGCACGGAGCACCCCAACGACCCGACTCATGGAAGCATCACGTGGGAGGTCGTTCCCAGCGCCACACTCTCAAGACTTTCAGACAGCAGAAAGGCCGAGTGATCAACAAGCAGAAAGTTGTCACAGGAAGGAGGAAACGGTGACAGAGAGTGAGAGTGTGGCATTTACCAGAAACCGTCTGGCAGAATTTGCATGGCAGAACGGTGGCAACCACTCAAAACATCCTGGTCAGAAACAGGAACACCATCAATAATCAGGCTCAAACTTCTCTTATTGATATTTCAAATATTGCCTTCACTGTGTCCTCTGTCTCCTATGAGCTCACTGGGGTTTTCGCGACCATTCAGGTCATTCGGCTTTCTTTTAACTTCAGCAGGACCACGCAGAGCTGCAAGCACAAAGCTCCTCGCAGACGCTTTATCACGTTCGTCTTGCAAGTGAGAAAAAAGCAGAAGGAAACGTGGTGCGAACTGTTCGACATCTGACTAATAGCTGTAAATACTGCGAGCAGCGGATGCACTATCCACAGCTGGATTTAGATGCAATGAGGAAGTTTCAGAGCGTGTTTGAACATTTGATCAGTGACTGAGACAACCCCACGGTACAGAGTGAAGTTGTAACAGGTTGTTAGTGAAATTAAGCCCAGCCATGAAAAACTGAAGGCACTTTTCAACACATGCAGACCAGCAAATATTTAATGTGCACCTAAAAAGTTCATGTTGAAGGACCTGTGTCCAAATATTTAACACCAGAATCAAATCACTGATCATCTGTCTGTGAAGACCCCCCAAAAATGTAGTATTTAGACTTTGAACTGAAGGAAAAAAAACTCTTCTGCAGCAGATTCAGATCTTTTCAAACTAAAACCAAAGTTTTTGGAGATCTCGGAACTGTAAAAGTGACGTTGCTAAACTTGTCACTCAGGTGTGTAACTGCCTCAGTCTGCAGGCACAGCTGCTGGTGTTTTTATTTATGAGTGGAGGAGACGATTCCTCAGCCGCCCCGCGCCTCCGACGCGCCTCCGCTCTGACAAACTCCGCTTTGTGGAGCTCGTAGTACAACACATCAAGGTCATTATTGATGGCCTTGTAAAAAGAGACATTGCCTCCTTTAGTGTGTTCATGAGCAGCACATCATAAAGCAGAAGCCCCTCGCTGCAGGACCATCAGTTCCCCCCCTGCCCCCCCTTCATCTTCTTTACAGTCAGCACTTTTTAGCAGCCAGCTGCAGGCTCTGCTGACTGTTGGAGCCCGTACATGGGGAACAAAAAAAAATGGACTGGTCGACATGAACGCGGGGAACAACAGCAGAGCTGCTCCGGAGGAGCTCACAGCGGACCACTTAGTCCGGTCTAGACAGGAAGACCACGGTGCTGCCTTCAGGTGCTGAGCCGAGCTGGGGCCCGACTGTGGGACACCTCAGCGCACGGTGTCTGTGATCAGATCACGCAGACTGATTGGTCACTGGTTTGAGCAGCTGAGCTGGTCATGATGGGACCGTGTGAACGTCTTCAGGAAATGAATAACACCTTGAAAAACACTTCCCACCGAGCTTCTTTCAAACAGTCGGTTCTGCTCTGATGGTTTCCTGTGTTAATACTTTGACCGGTGTGACTTTGTTCATCATTTGTCCCTTTGACACCGCGGCGCTCGTCCAGCGCACTGCTTCGCCTCGTGCCGCGCCGCGTTTCTTTCTGCTTCAGGCTTTCATGTCGCGCCTTGCTGCTGAATTTGGGTGACCGTTAAAGAATAAAGCGCTGGTGAACGTGGTTTCCGCTTCACGGCTGTCTGGTCGTGGTTTCCGTGGTGACGAGGCCACTTCCTGTACCCAGAGGACTCAGCTTCGTGCTTGAAGGTATTGGTACAAATAAATCTTCATGACTGGCAAAGCAAGATCCACTGTGTGTTCCTCTGTAACTACTTTGGTCAAAAGGCCAAAAACGGGTTGAACGTCATCTGTCGCCGACGGCACACGACAAATAATGTGAAACAAAGCAACATGTATGAAAAAAAACTGCCTGAAACAAGGCTCAGAACTGAGAGCAAAGAGGCGCTTCTCATTCTAAAACACTTTTGATACAAAATCCTGGATGTACACATGTACGACTGTCTCAAAGAGTTACATAAATCAGGATCAGCTGCCAGCAAAATATACAGAATACATTCTAAATGTGTTCCTGCAGAGCCGAGGATAAATAATAGACGATGTAGAGTTTTCCTGCAGAGATAAGCGCAGAATGTGTCTGACTTTATACAGCAAAGAGCTTCCTTGGTGAAACAGCTGGACGGCCACATTTGCTGCAACACAAGTGAATGTTAAGTATTGTAGAAGCTTTCCTAATTGTGCAAGTCGCTCCTGCTATTAGCGCTAATGTACTGGAGTATTAAGGACACTGGGATCTTGCGTTATTGATGAGTTGTTAATTAAACTAAGTCCCTATAAATCTTTCGACCAGGTGTTTTTTTATCCCCATCACATGTGTTGCATTAAGACAGTTTTCTCCCTAATTGAAGGGTTTGATCCTCAGACTATCGTCACAACGTCCCTGTTTGTCAGAAATTGGATTGTATATGGGGGGGGTCCATTACAACAGCATTAAATCAGATGGATGTTTACTGCTGGCTGGCATCAGTGTCAATAAAAGCGGAGGGATTTGCTCATTGCAGCAAGTGCGCAGCAAAAAAACCAATCAGCCACCGAGGGCTCAAATGCTTCAAGGAGGGAACGGAGAGCATCAAGCAGGTGATCAGTTTCTGTGGCAGAGGGGCGTCGCTGACAGCTGACAGCTCAGGGAAGCTGCAAACACACATTTGAAACAGAGACTGAAGACTAGTGTAATAGTTGGGAGGGGGAGAAAAAGGACAAACGTGAAAGTATGCAGGAAAATTGGAGATGATTGTTTCTTCTAGTGTGAGGAAGGATGCAGGAGCGAGGGAGCTGGAGCTGCTGCTGCTGCTGGTGTCAGCACACACACACACGGACACACAAACAGCCTCTCGCCTGCCTCATCAGCAGCAGCAGCAGCAGAGGGAGCCGGCTCTCTGCTGCAATTCTCTCCCTCTCTCTCTCTCTCTCTCTCCCTCCCTCTCTCTCTCTCTCTCCCTCTCTCTCTGCATCTCCTTCTCCTAACCCGGTGCTCCAGCTGCATCGGGACCCCGCAAAGCAGCGAGCAGGACGGGGCGTCCGACGGGAGGAGGGGGGGGTACCATGTTCGCAGCCACCGCGCCACCGCATCAAAAGCAGCCGTAAAACAAAGAGGGGAGACTGGAATACGCGATTCATTCCTACAGCGCAAAGAAAACGCTGAGAAAAAGAGGAAAGTGGAGCTGGACGAGAAGACGACAGGAGAGAAGGAGAGATGACAGATAAACAGTAGACAGGATGAGGTGAGTGCTTTCAGGAGAACTCGTGGCCGCCTTGGCGGTCAGCTTTTCATTCGTCTTGAAGTCCTTTATCGTGCCTCTAACTCCCGGCGACGCGATGCTGACTCATTGGAAAGCTGTTCCTCGCTCTGTCGCAGATCCCTGCTCTTTGTGTCCCTCTGTGATTAAAGTAGCGTCGCGTTTAACTTGACACACAGACGACGGAGCTCTAACGAGCCGCCGCTTTGGCTGCCATCGCCATCGAGCTGATGGAGGGATATTTTCAGGAACGCCTTCGCCTGGGGGGGAGGTGTCCCACGGTGAGAGTGCACAGAGCAGCCCCCCCGGCTTCACACGTCTGCGGCTGCGAACCCCACAGTTGGTGCGTCGCCCCTGAGAGAGCGGAGCGCTACTGCAGCACTCTGAGCTCCGGCCGCACTGGCAGAACTTCAAGCTGGTTGGCATTCAGGGCGGCTTATCGGGAGCCTCGCTGAGGAGCAGGGCTGGTCCCAGAGCAGCTAAACACGCCCCAACGTTAGCACCCCAGGTTTTTGGGGGTGGGGGGGTTCGTGTTGGCTGCCTCACGGAGAACCTGCAGCCATGCAACCTCACTGCTGGGGAGAGACGAAGCCTGAAGCGAAGAGAGAATCCGTCACCAACTGAAGGGACAAACCTCGAGAAAGTGAGGAAGCCAAAGAATGTCAAGGATTAGGAACCACTGTTTAAAGTCACTGCTCAAAACTGCTCGAACGCCACTTCAATCAGATAAGCTGATCAGATACTTGGTATATTCACCCAATCACCAGATTAAACCAAACATACAAAACCACATTAACCAGAATGCATTTCAGCAGCTTGCTGCCGCAGCTGCTCCTTTGTCAGAGCAGGATGCTGTGGAGGGGCAGTCCGTGATTATCCATGATAACTTTCAATTGATTCTGGACGACACCGGACCCCCGAGAGCTGCTTCTTGCTTTGTTTCTGAGCCGACAGCAAAGTGACCCAACGTGCTCAATATCATATGAGCAGTGAAAAGGAAAGCTTGTATTTTCACCCTCCTCTGAAATTCAACTTAAAGAGATGAAGAATTCTTTCTTAGTGATGAAATAATCACTCAAACAAAGATCCTAAAATGACCCTGCTGCACATAGCTGCCCACTGAACACCACACCACAGACCAGCACACTCCTCAGAGCTCCACAGATTGTATCTAACGCTCGTCTGGTCCTCCAGAGCTGTGACCATGCCTGCTTCCTGCTCCCCCCCGCTGCTCTGTCTCCTCCTCCTGCTGCTGCTGCTGGGAGACTGGGTGCTGTCCATCTGCCCCTCGGTGTGCATCTGCAGCGGGGGGCACCGCGTGGTGGACTGCTCGTCGCGGGGCCTGACCAAGCTGCCGCCCGGCCTGCAGCACAACATCCGCTTCCTCAACCTGTCCTTCAATAGGTGAGCGGAGCCGCACGCCGCACCACACTTACATGCTTCTCACCGAGTTTCTGGGCAGGAGGGAGGCTGGGTTATTCTGAAAGGTTGGGGGTCTGAATGAAGAGCGCCGAGGGGAGGTTTGTTAAACAGCCTCTGAAGGTCACCGTATGCAGCACTTGACTGTTAAAAATATGCAGCTGTCCCAGATAATCTTTGTGTGAGGGAGAGTGGAGCTTAAAAGCCTAAAGCAGGGACACTTGACTGGTGCAATAATCACATCATGGTAACGAAAACCTGAGAATTACGTGCTGCTTTAAAGGAGATTCACATCAACTGACTTCTGTCTGAAAACCAGTCAGAACGTTGGTGTCCATAGAGGGTGGAACTGGGAGCTTTTTCAGTTCCTGTGGATGAATTTGAAGGGGACCTTTTTTAGTGTTTACCTCTCGACAGGTACTTTTCACTTCTCCCTCCAACACTGTGCCAAAGGGTGCAGTGTTGTTTGGCGATGTTTAAACCCACATGTGAGCAGCCAGCCAGCAGCAGTCTGCTCCTCCTCACAGGTTGAGAGGGTTCTGTCACAATGTCCTTTAAGGACGTCTGGTAAATTGTGTGGTCCAAACCCTGAACTGTGTTCAGTCTGTGCAGCCTGAAAGGAACTAAACTCCAGTTTTTTCAACAGTGTGTCTTTCGACAGTTTGCAGGGCCTGGACAGTCAGCTCAGCCACTACGCCCACCTGCGAACGCTGGACCTCTCCTACAACCGCCTGGAGACCCTTCCCCCGGCTCTGCCGCGCTCTCTGTGGGACCTCCGAGCGGCGGGGAACCTCCTGCGCGCGCTCGACAAGAACGACACGGCGTACCACTGGAACCTGAAGGTGCTGGACCTGTCCAACAACGAGCTGGAGAGAATCGTCTTCATCAACAACACGCTGCTGAGTCTCCAGACCCTCAACCTGAGCCACAACCGCTTCTGGACGGTGCCCACCAACATGCCCCACAACCTGGAGAACGTGGACCTGTCCTACAACTACCTGGTCCAGATCCTGCCCGCCTCGCTGGACCGGCTGTCCAGGCTGGCCCGCTTCTACCTGCACGCCAACCGCTTTTCCTGGCTGCCCGACGCCGTCTTCAAGAAGCTGGTGGGGCTGGAGGTGATCACCCTCGGGGACAACCCGTGGGCCTGCGAGGAGGAAGACAAGGTCCAGGAGCTCCTCAGGTGGGCTGAGCAGACGCGCGCCATCATCCTGGGCTGCCCCTGCTACACCCGGCCCATCTGTGGGCAAACGCACTTGGCAGCGACGGGGCGGGAGTGGCACTCGGCCCTCTTCACCGAGCCGCCGCTGTGGGTCAACAGCAGGGGCGAACGGGTCGACGCCCAGTCGCCCGCACGAACCGCGGAGGTCACGTCGAACTACCAGGCCAAGTCGGCTCTGTTCGAGACGGGGATTTATCAGGACCAACGGGGCGCCAATGACTCCGACGACCGGGCGGTGCTGGCCTGGACGCCCTCCACCAGCTTTGACAGCTTCTCGGCTCGTACAAGCACAACAGCGCGCCCCAGACCTCCGACCAAAAAACCCAAAGTGGCGACCTCGAGGAATAGAGGGTGCGGGCTCCTCCTCCACACTCTACCTCTGAGTGTGATCGTCCTGGCGGCGGCGGCGGTGGCGCTGCCCGCCTTCTGAACCGCACTCGGAATACAAACCACAGTAGATTAATCTCAAACAGTGAATGTACGACCAAGCTGCTCCACTTAGCGCCTCCATCTTCAAGTCCCTCGTGAGAACTGATCCGACTGTTACTGCCTTCTGTCTCTGCCATTGTTCCGACATGCACAACATGGTTACGTTTTGGTTTCTGACTCCTGTATACAAATACAAACTGTATGAATCAATAACACGGTAAAGTACTCTAAAAAAAAAAAGATATTTGTGTGTACTGTGCGCGATTGCTATAAGTACTGACGATTCGATACTTTTTCAATACCACGTGCTTCAATCGAGACAATTAAAGTATCATCTAAAGTATTTCATCTCAACAAACCAATAATTTGAATTGCCATTTAACGCTAAATGAATGTCGTCATTTCTTTTGATTTTATCCAAAATAAAAGTCTTTCTTTCGGAATAAAAAGGTTTTTGCCACTAAAACCTCCATCTTCTGCCGTGGTATCAAAAACGTATCAAGTATTGATTAGTTTCAACCTGAGCTCTGTATTGAAGTTTCGATGGCATCATGAAAACCTTCTACAGCTCGACGTTCAAACCGTCATCAGAACGCCTGCACACTCCCACACCAAAACATGGATCATGCTGCGCTCTCAGTGGTGAGCGTACGTAATGTTACCCCTCATGGTTCACTCACACACACCTGGACTCAGTCCGTCCGTCCAGCTGTCCACACAGCATCATGAAAAATAAGCAAAAACTAAACTGTGTGATGCCGTATAGTCAAACATATACAACACAATAAGCTTCAAAACAAAGCACAAAAAGAGCGATGAGTTATCACTAAGCAAAAAACACTAACAAACAAACAAAGAAAAAGACAACAACAATAGTTCTGCTTCCAGTCAGTGAAACTCCACAGAAGTTCATTCGATGAATCACAGTCTCAGTCAAGGTGATCCTGAAAATTGGTGCTGCTGTTTTTATACTGTGAGCCTCAATTGGTCATTTGAACCGAGGAGAGGAGAACAACTACTCTGAGGTCTGTGTTCACACTCGTGAAGCCTGTGTGGAGTAAAACGAGCTCTAGCGTTGTTTATGTGAGACGGAATCATTTGGAAACGTGTAAACTCCCCCAACCTGCAACCAACATGTGATCCAACAGACATCCACAGTGTCACTTCTGCTGTGAAGCTAACGCTGCAGTGGTTCAGTTTGAATCTGATTGGACAAAAGCAAAGACCAAAGAGAGGGGCTTCAGGCCTGTGACTGGGATCAGGTACTATCACCTGATTGAAACTCCCAAGACACCTACTGGTGAAAGTCTGTTTGCAGTGGGGAAGTTCCTGCTGCTGTTTTGACTTCGTGTGCTCTAAAAGCTCCTTCTGACGTCTCTGTTGAGACTCCAACAGCCTCCAACTACAAGTCCAGCATCTCGATATTGTTACAGAAATTTGGAGAGTCGCGGCGCTCGGTTTACATCTTGAAAAGGCCAAAAAAGCTCTTTGTTTACATCTTTAGGTGCCGCGTTTGAAACGTAGAAGCGATCCAGACTCCTGCCTTAGTTCGCCCTGACCCGGCGTGACCACGGCCCGTCGCCCTCTCAAAGATTTGTGCTCGCAGAAACGAAGGAAGGAAGGAGCAGAAGGTCTGATGTGAAGGTCTGACTTCAAAAACCTTCAGGTACTAAAATAAAAAAAACGGAACGCAGAGCAATTTACTGCCTCATTTAAACTTCAGTCACATTTAGGTCAGATTAAGAGGGGTGGGGTCAGGGGGGCTCGGACGTCACATCCGGTGACCTTTTGGATGAATACGGCCAGGTGTGACACGGTGGTGTAAAGTAGTAGTGGTATTCAGCATGTCTAGATGAGTGCCAACCTCCACATTTATCAGCATGGGGACAAAACTAACGTGCGATTCACTCAAGTGAGTTGAGAACAACGAATGCACTGCAGATCGACAACTCTACAACCATCCACCTGCAAGCTTCTGTGACTCCTATTAACACCATGGACTGTTGACTGTTTTGCAAGTCATAATAAAGACGTTTGGTCTTTGATGCCTCGTCATTCATCCAGTCACGTCGTAAATAAGGGGACACAATGAAAAAAAGCGTTCCTGGAGTTTCTCCAACAGACTCCAGGAGGCGCAGCGGGGGGCCTTACCTGCGGGCCACATAGTAGAAGACTGGGTTGCCAGTTTTGGAGGTTCCCGCCTGGTAGAAAATGTTGAGGGTCTTTAAGGCTTTGAATTCCTCCTTCTCGTGGACCTGGTGCCTGCAGGACAAACCAGAGTTGATGGTAAACAGGCACCCAGGGGGAGGTGTGCACTCTACAGAGTGCCCACCATGTAGTAAGACGGTGTTCTCTGTTTGCGCTAAGGAAAAGAAACCCTCCTCCTTTCTCCGTCCTGCAGGCAGCACATTGGTCTGGCAGGTCCTGGAACTTTTACTCACATGTGAATGTTTGAACATAAGCAGAAATCGCACCTGGTCATAAACTCCTCAAATTTGGAGCTGGTCAAGTTGAGACTGGACCAGTGAGTGTCGGCCACTGGTTTGTGTTCCGGGGGTCCCAAGTAGGCCAGCAGGGTGGCCATCTTATCAAAGGGTCGCCGGCCCACCGCTTTGTGATCCCTGAAAGAGATCGTTTTCAATCATTCCACTGAAAAAGAACCAATAAGAACGTGATTGGTGCTCAGCAGCAGATGAAGCAGTCCGTGCCGACCTGTTGCTGGAGAGATACTGGCCGATTCTCTCCTGGTTGTTCCACAGCAGACGGTGGAGGGCCAGCACGTTGCCGTCACTGATGAAGGACAGACTGTGGTTCACCGAGTCGCTGGGCGGAGAGTCGGACGCAATGTCCAAGAAAAACCTGTGGAGGAGGGAGAATAAACCAAAAGGATTCGGTTGGTGGATTTTTCGGTTCAAACCTTTTCAAAGACCAGCATGACGGCCATGTCCACAGCTCGCCAGTAAAGCCCGTTGACAGAACAACAGATTGGTGACACAGCTCACCTTCTTGCTGCATCAAAGTTGCTCTTCACAAAGTCATTAAAAGGCCTCATGTGTTCTTCTTTTGTAAACAGGACGTGATTTGCGATGCTCTGCAGAATCTGGAGGAGACACAGAAGAAACACATGAGAGAGGCGACTCCACCCACCATCAGCTGACTAAGACATCTAACTCACCATAGCCAATGTGACTATATAGAAACACACAAGTATCAGAAACACATACTGATGGTAACAGCCCCAAACACTGAGACCCTAAAGCCTTTCTGAGAGGCAGTCAGGAGGCTCCAGGGAAAGGAGGTTGTTTATGGTGAGGACTGAGTTAAAATACAAGTATTGTTATCGTATATCCAGTCGGCTTCACCACCGGACCCACCTTGGACATAAGTTTAAGACCCCGTTCTATCCTGGGCAGGGGCTTCTTCTCCAGGATGCCCGCCTCGTACGGAGACACGATGGCTGGGTTGACGAAGCGCAGGAACATGGCGCTGCCCACCGCGCCGATGCTGTTCTGGGGGAACCGCTGACTCACCACCTGTCGGAGGAGGACAGAAGCAGCGGGGGGGAGACGTGATTGGGCGAGTTAGGCCGAAGAAAGGTTTGTGTGTGTGGGGGGGGATACGGATGTAGGGGGGGGGAGGCAAAGGGGGGAGCGGAGGGGGGCATTTAGTGTAGAACAGATGAAACACAGACGAACATCACATCCATGGATCTCGAGTTTGTCGGTGTGGAACAGAGTGAGCTGAGCCATGGCCAGAGCAGTGAGAGATGTCGGGTTCAGGAAGGTGCGACGATGACGGGCGACGAATGAAACACTGACCCCAGATCATTTTTGGAATGTAACGAGAGCGAAAACAGAAGCTTCCTACTCCGGTTACAGGCCAAGCAAGACGGAGGAGAGACGGAAGCAAGACAAGAGAACCCAATCATCCCCTCGCTGATGGTGAGAGATGGAAAACAAACAAAAAGGATGCCGCAAATCAAAACAAAAGGCAGGTGACAGATGGAGAGCCATGAGTGATGGAGCGAAGCGGCGGATGGACGAGCCACGGGCGACCATCCAGAGATGTTACAACCAGCACATCACACCTTGCTTTGGGGTCAAAGCAGAGCTGCGTGTGGCACACTCCAGGCAGGTTACGAACTAACAGCAGTACTTCCTCCATCGGACATCGCGCGGAGTCTCTCTCTCTCTCCTCTCAGCCCGGAGGCTTCGAAAGCAAGACCACCGACGCAGACGTGGGATGGAAGCCCCCACCAGTCTGGGACGGTTTATTTGAAGGTTGGGAGCCACAGTTTTACACATCAGATGATGAAGAGAAACCACCAAGTCAACATCTTCAGGGTTGGACCGCCCACAAGTCAAGCTTCAGACAACACGATAAAAAACTGGACGGTTCATCGTCAAAAACCACCTTTTCTGAGTGCTGCTATGCAACCTTCCCAATAACAAACAGCGGAGAGAGACGACGGGTCCACAGAGACCACATGATTCCCGGCAATTTATAGAGTAAACTCAATTTTCTGCCCATTATTCACTAATTCCCTTATCTAAAGCAGATCTCCTGAGAGAAGTGAAGCCTCAATCCTCATTAGCCGTCTCATCAATCAAGAAACAAAAGCTTCAACCGGCCGACAGCCTGACTGTAAATACACAACACGGAGAGCGAGAGACCGAGCAGTGATCACTGGCACCTGTCGCCACTGACTTTAGCATCTGTTGCAAAACACAGTTCTTAGAGGCAAACGCTTCCGTGAATGTGGAGGAAAAAGGAGATTATAAAGTGAGCGACACCAAATTAGACTCATCTAACTTTGAAAAGTTGCTGCAAGTCATTTTCAGGCCAAACTAATCAAGTGACGAACACCAGTTAGTGGTTTAACTCTTAGATAAATGACACAATTATCATGAAAGTCGTCTTTTTCTGCTTAATAACTTTAGATCACACGTTAAATACAACAAAATCAACCCATTCTTATTGTGCACAGTGTTCTGTTTGCATAATTCATTAAATAGAGACACGTGTTATGATAAAAAGCTTTATAATGGGAGTGTTGACATTCGTGGAAATCCACCAGTTCTGGTGTCAACTACTGAAAAGTCACATTTTGACACTCGTGAAAATCAGAGTTTCTCGTCAAATTCTTTAGCCACAGACCCAAATAATGAAACACGTTCATCAGACGCCATCTCAATGCAAACACCAGAGGGAGAGGAGGAGCTCTCTGGCAGGAGGCACAGCTCACCGAGCCTTTGAAACCTGCAGCCCCTGACGTCTGCCCTGTTCAGTACAAAACGCTTCAGTCTCCAGGGCGCCGTGACAACGGCGTCCTTATCTGTGGTTCAAGCACACGGAAGGAGATGGCGACCACAGCGGTGGCCGGGAGGCTGCTGTCGAGGTGAGCTGCTGCCGCTTTTACTAATGAACACGCACATTTGAAAATGTGGAAGAGCCAAACGGTTGAACTGATAAGGATCTGATGTGAACTTCTCAACTTGTTAGCTGCAGTAATTCGCCCACAACTCAATCAAAATGCATCTTTTCTCACAAGATGAAGTTCAAACATACAACATTTTTAAGGTTAAGTTTGTCTGAGCAGGAAGGATCGCGAAGGAGGGAAACACAACCACAGCTCCAGTTTGTCAGCCACCAAATCAAGCCAGAGTTTCAAGTCCCCCGAGAAAACAACTCTTCACCAGCCGCATCGTTTCGAGGGTGAGCAACGTTTCACAGAGGAAAATCTCATCAAAGGGAAAAACAGCACACTCCCACAGCCATCGATGATGGCGAAAAATAACCACTCAACTGAAGAACCCAACCCATCAGAGAGGGAGGCCAATTTATCAGAAGATTTCATCAATAAAAAAAACCCTAAAGGTTTTTTTTTTGAAGGCAATATGAGCTCTGCAGCGCTGTGTGTGTGTGTGTGTGTGTGTGTGTGTGTGTGTGTGTGTGTGTGTGTGTGTGTGTGTGTGTGTGTGTGT
>JAUESF010000016.1:11838288-11854712 GCA_032274765.1 Malacoctenus tetranemus | reverse complement strand
CTCTGGGTGTTTGGGAAGTTTAATGTTTTGCTGACAAACATCTGAAGTAAATTTCAACGAGTGAATTCCATCATTACGAGCGTGTTGTTGACACCACTCACCGGTCCCTGAGTGTCGAAGAACTTGCCGATGCTGTTCCTCAGCTTGTTGAAGAGCATCGGGTAGAGGGCGGGGCTCAGCTCCAGCCCCAGCAGGTCCTTCACATTGGTGCGCACGTGAAGGCCCATCCTGTCGTGGCCGCACACCAGCAGGGCCAGCAGGCGGTCCACGAAGCGGCTGACGGGCGTCTCGCTGGAGGCCGACGAGGAGCAGGAGCTGGTTATGGGGTTGGACACCTCGCACGGTCCCATGGAGATCATGGAGTGCTTGCGCTCGCTCAGGGGACCCATGGGTGGGCTGTAGGTGGCGGGCCCCGGCGTACTGCGCTGCTGGAGGCACACGCCGCCCAGAGCGCAGAGGAAGCCCGTCATGTTTATCCACTCCTGCTGTACGGAGGGAAGGATGAGAGGGTGGTGAGCAGCTGCACCCAGCATCAAGGAAACAGATGGATAAGCCACCTTGTAAGTTTCTAGCACATCACACAGGTGACATATTTCACTGGTTATGTTGTAGCAACACACAACTTGTTATGCTGTTTTACATCACTTTTGGGTAAGAGTGTTTCACATATGAAACATTAAAGGCTTCTGGCTTCACTGACACAGTGAAATCTTACCTGCCCGTCGTCTGCTTTGTTTTTGGGGAAATTGAGAATCTGTTTGGTGGCCTGGTCCCACTTAGTGTACGTGTCCTCCCACGCCTGAAGGTGGAGGCAACAAACACAGAATACTTCTTTAATTAAAGTGCATAAACTTGTTCCTGACTTTCATGTAGTAAACTCAGTTATTGTTCCAAACAATCAATCAGTTGATCTCTTGATTCAAAGCTTCTGATATCTTTTGCAGATTTGTTTTTTTTCCGCATTTTAATTTACTGTTCAACTTAGTTTGGGAACTTGAGGGTGAATCCAGCACATCGTCATTTGCAGCTGAAGAAGAAGGATCGCTCAAAGAAAAGAAGAGAGCAGGTGGCTGAAACGAGAGGTGAGCCGTACCTCGATGTTTCCTGGGGTGGGGTGCTCTATTCTCCTCAGCAGGGCCATCACCCTCTTCTGTAAGGTGGAGCGACCTGCAGAAACAACATCATCAGGGTTTGAATGGTCACTGGATGCCAGCCGGACACATTTACTGCACTGTCACATGAAAGCATGAAGAAAGACCCTTGAGATAAAAATGGTCATTTCTCCTCTAAAAGCCTAAATGTATCAATATGAAAGTCATTCATCATAGATGTATAACACTGAAAAAATTAACCTTTACTGCTTCAACACTGCAAAACCAAAAAAAAAGATGTAACAAAGACTTTTTTTTAAAACAAAATGTATTTAAAATAAACAAAGCATTTTCCCCTCTTGGCCAGTAGATGGCAGTGCTGTGAAGGAGCGTTAGATGCTCTTTTGGAAATTCAGTCCAGTTTTTACCAACACCAACATAATGTCACAAAATTTCAGTGCCGCCGCCCATCGTGTTCAGTGTATTATTCTTGGAGTCGCTGTCTCACTGACCTGTCCCCATCATGTTGCTGACGGAGGCCAGCTCGCTGAAGGTGGCGTAGTTGGGCAGGATTGTCTGGACGGGCACCTCGTCGGCAGCGCTGCGGATGTCGGCCTCCTCGCACAGGTGGCGGAAGCAGGACATGGCCACCAGCACGGCCTCGGTGTCCGGGCTCCACAGGAACATGTAGAGGGACACCTCCAGCTTGGTCTGCGCCTGCCGGCAGATGGGGATGCCGCCGCCCATCGTGGCGCACTCCTGAAACCCACAGTACGGTCGCACAGCTGTTAGAAGATAAAAACTGAAGCTGATATTTTGATCAGCGACGACCGGTAAAAGGAAGCGCACCTTGTTCTTCAGCAGAAACTTGTTCCTGCAGATCAGGATCTCCCTCAGCCACTTCAGCACCTCCGTCCCGTTCACCAGCTGCTGGCCAATCAGCTTGCGGCAGATCAGGAAGAGCACCTGTGAACTGAGAGAGAAAAGAGAAGCGGTCGTGTAAACGTCCACACGAGTATCACACATTTACTTGTTTGCACAATCTGATTTAAAGAAGTGTGTGCATCTGTCTGGGCATCTGACATGATCTTTGTGTACCTTATGTCCCAAAACGTCTCGATGGGGGCGTCAGGATTCCACAACTCGATGGTCTCCGGCTGGTGCAGAACCAGCAGAGCCTGGGTGGGAGGAGAACACATCAGTCCAAGCACACGGACAGCATCTGAAGACTCCGAGATGGAGTGTGAAAGGCTAAAAAGTGCAACGTCAGAGTCGGCGCAGTGAAGCCGGGCCTTTCTATACGGACCTCCATCGCTTCTTGTGACAGCTGAGTGGTGTTGGTGAGAGGCACTAGCTGCACCAGGCCGGTGATGAGCTCTGCCGTGCTGCTCTGGATCTCTGGAGCTTGTTTCACCGGATTCTAACACACAAAAAACAACCAGGAGTCACTCAGTTTCAAAACAGTCCCTTTTCTTCACAAATAGCTGGAGTTAATAAACAACGATGTTTCAGACAAGGCGTTGAGCGGCATCGTGTGCACTCACATGCAACATGAGTTTGGGGTCAGCGTGGATGAGTTTGACCAGAGCGAGGAGGAGGCACTTGAAACTTCGCGTGTCCTGGTCTGTGGCTTTCTCCTTGAACTTAAGGCTGGTGGTCTTCTTTCCTATGAAGGTCAGACTCTGCATGAAGACCAGAGACAAACACTGGTTAGGTTCTGCAGTGCAGCAAAGCGTCGAGTCAACCGACACTTCCACAGTGACGGAAGAAAGCACTTGGAGCCGTTTTAAAGAAACAAAAAGGTGCATTTTTGAGCATCTTTCAATGATCAGTTTAATTGAACACAGTCAACATCTTCTCACCGATGTCACGCGCAGTGATGCGTGGGTGCCTGCGCCTTGGATCACCCGGTTGAGGGTGTCTGAGAACATGAAGCGCAGCTCTCCAGAGTAGCAGTACACCGCGTCGATCTTGGGCCACCAGTCCAGGTGAGACTGGAGGGAAGCGACAGCACGGGGTGAGAAACAAACCAGGACACACGTTTCACTCACTGTCACCGTGTCCTATCAGCTGAGCAGACTCACGTTAGTGATTATTCTGTGCAAAGAGTTGACCAGGACGAAGTGAAAGGTGGAGGGGGAGGAGGCGGCCAGGCAGACCTGTGAGACGGAGAGGAAGGACACGGTGAGACCCGGCGAGGGCGGAGGGGGTCCGGAGTGCCGGTGCCTCCCGGCAGCGCCTCACCTTAAAGTGCTGGTTGTTGTGAGGGTTGAGTCGGAAACAGGAGACGAAGCAGTCCATCATGAGCTCCACGTCGGCGTTCTGACTGCTCGCTCCCCTCCAGAAGGGTTTGGCTGGGTTGAAGAGCAGCGCCTGATGGGACAGCCACACACAGCCGCACAAGATGACTCACGGCACAGGAAACCAAACCAACAAAACGACCGTCGGTCTCGCCAGTCAGTGAGTCAAGATAAAGGAGGAGCAAAGTGTTGGTTTCTACGAGCCACACCTTGAGGTCCATGACGATGGACTGCACCAGGAGGAAGATGGTGGAGTGGTCCTCCCAGTTGATGTACGTGGAGGCTTTGCACAGCTTGACGCAGGCGATGGCGGCGCTCTCCGTCAGAGGCTTGCTGCCTCCCTGCCCCGCTAAAGCTTTCCGCAAATTGTCCAGGAACAGTTTCTGTGGACACAACGGGGACACTGAAGCACGCGGTGCGGCTGCTGCGCTCTCTGCCGGATGCGTTCCTCCTCCCACCTTGTTGGCCTTGCTGTCCTCCACCGTGTCTTTGGAGATGGTGTGTGTGATCTCTGGGCAGAGGATGAGGAGGATGATCTGCAGCGGCCACACGGCTGCCTTCCTCTTGGCGCTCTCTGCGAAGCTGTCCACCAGGTCGAACAACTTCTCTGCCGCTTCTGTGGGGACGCACGGAAACAGTCAGAAACTTAGGAAATCAATCGAGGAATTGATAGTAAATGTTTGGTGGCTGTAAAAGCTGATCAGGACAACACTGAACTTCTGACCTTTACATGTAAAACTATAAAAAAGTAAAGAAAATAACAACATTTCATTGAACTTTTGCTCATTTAATTGACAGTTTTTGTCATCTTTTGGTCCAGCTCAACAGATCTGGAACCATCAGCATCAAAACATTCAAGGACCTTTGATACAGTCCTGGTACCACATCATCAATACAACAGCCGCCTTAATTTACTGGCCAAACTGTGATTGTTTTAGCAGCTGAAATAGTCCATGATGAAGCATCAATTGTATTTAATGAAGTAAAAAAGCTAATCCAGAAGGCTGCCTGCATGCGTCCTCACCTGCCATGTCTGCCTGTGGGCGCTGGTACAGCATGGTGAACTCATCGGGGTAATTCTCCACCCAGTTCCAAAAGGCCTTCAGAAAGTGAGGGGTCAGTGAACATCAACATGGCACAAAAAAGACTGAAATTCCTGTTAGAAACAGCATTTATTCACCTTTTCTAAACTGTTGATGACAGCAAGCTGGGCCGGCTTCTTCAGAGCTCTGAACTTCAGCACAGTCTCTGCAATAGAAACAAACAACACGACCAATGTGTCAGACACACAAAACATTCACAGGCCTGTGTGTTTCAATGTGGGCTCAGCACGTCCCACAGACGCTCACTTTGACTGAAATCTGGCAAATGTGGAAGCCGAGCAGCACCTGAATCATGCTGCTGTGGTGTTCTGCTGCTGATGACCGCTGCAGATCAGGAGCACTCAACTAGAGCTGCAGTTCTGAAACCGCTCTCACCCCAGTCGCCTCGCCCTCACGATCTGTCACACTGGCTCAAATCCTTACGCCTGCCCTAGTTTTCCCACCGACTGAGGACAAAATGTCCACTTGCTACCCGATATGTCCCACCCATTAACAGGTGCTCCAGCACGGCACGGTGACACTCGTCCAAACCAAGTTGTTCGAGGGCGCCGACAAGAGAGACGTGATGTAAGAGGTGATTTCACTCAGTTGAAAGAAGCTAATGACAACATAAACACACTGCACCATCTGCTTAGTTGTGTTAGAGGAACTGGACTCGAACCTTGTAGGAGCCTCTTTAGCTTGGAGCAGTCCACATTGATGTACTGCATCAGCTCGATGTCGTGGACGTCCACGTTGTCCTCTGGGCACACAGTCAGCTCCTGTAGCCTGAACACACACACACACACAATGCACACATCAGTGTTATCAAATGTAAAAATCTGGAGTTCTATGCTCCAAGCATCGTGACAACACGTCATCAATGGACTCCATCTCTGAGGTGTTCATCGCGGTCCCACTGAGAGTGACCGACTCTATGAGGGGCTACCTGGTGGAGATGCGGCTGAAGACGGCGTTGAAGTTGTTGCAGCTCAGCGAGAAGAGCACGGCGGAGGCTGAGGCCCGCAGCTCGGCGGCGTGCTGGTGGCCCTCGCGGTACGTGTGGATGAAATGACAGATCTCCGGCAGCAGCTGCTTCACCAGCATGGTCTCATCCAGACGCAAGCAGTCCTTGGATTGCTGAGGAAAGGGGGGGGAGACACATCGGGGCGGCAGCATTAGGAGCCACGAGGAGTCAGTACCGACGTTGTGGGACGCGGTCAAAGTTGAAAAAGTGATTCCTGTCAGACCGAAACGCAGAGTGGACCAACGTGCAAATCAGCGGACAAATCTACACCACACACAGATAGTGAAGCGCTGTCTGTTCCACTGTCTGCCACTAGTAGGCGATGCAGCTGCTTTGGCTTCAACATTATTGGGGTGCAGCCACTTCGGTCTGTCCCTGTCCTCACTGGTTCGGGACAGACAAATGAAGCAGCAGCTGGATCGCAGAGTCACATTTATTTATTTATTTATTTATTTATTTATTTATTTATGTTTTGTTTTTTTTCCAATGCTTCTGAAGCCGTTCCAGTTCAGAAGCTCCATCCTGCAGCCAGGAGCACAGACAGGGAGCCGCCGTCCACCCGGCTCCAGACGCTGATGACAAAAACCTGTGCAGGAAACCGACAGCGGCTCCCAGAGCGTGCTGCGCTCCCGCCATCTGATGGGAAGTGTTCTGCAAATGTAATCGGCGAGGGGGGGGGCAGGAGGGAGGGGTGAGGGGGGGGGAGCTTCCAGAGATGTGGAAGGGGGTGATTGACAGAGGATAAGTACATTACCAGAGGTCTGCTGTGTGCAACCAGCGACCAGAAGCAGGCTGAGGAGAAATCGAGTCGGTTCTGGGTTTGTTTGTGTATTATGGCACAAAGGATGGAGAGCGGAGATCTGTCGGTACGGGGGGACGCTGGTAACGAACGCTTTGAAGAGACCAGTTCTGCGTCTTGTAAAGCACTGCTGCTCGTCTTTGGACTGAGTACTGTGGTTTAGCTTCTTACTGAAGTCTGGGCAAAGTAGTGATAAGTCTGTCTGGAGTATAACACACCATGGAGAAAAAGATTCATCAACCACGCAGACAAATGAGGCAGAGGAGAAAAATGTGTCGAAATTCTCGCATCTAAATCATGAATAAATAGGCAAACTCCTCTGCTGTGGGAGGCCTGTTGGGCTTCACCTGTCTGTTGGGAGTTGGCATGTTTGCTCTTTTTGGTGGGTTCATTGTGGATGCTACAGTTTCCTCCCATAGTGCAAAAAACAAGCAGAGGAGGACTGTAATTAGACCCTAGGTCTGACTGGGTTTGTGATTGTGGGTGTGTCTGCGTTTGCCCTGTAATGGACCAGTGACCTGTCCAAAGAGCACCGTGACTGCACCCAGTGGGAAGTCAGGTGGTCACACCCTGAGACCCTGAGATAAAGAGGTGGTGAAAAAAGTCTGACTTCACAGTCCTGCGCTGTGGCTCAGGAGGAGTTCCAGCACAGCCACGGCGGGCCGACAGGGACACTCACCCCAGCCAGGCACTTCTCCAGTGTGTCCAGGATGATGAGCTGGGAGAGGTAGAGGTTCTTCTCTGAAGCTTCCCCAAATATTCGCTGTGGACACGAGATGAGAGTCAGAACATCAGCGCTGTGGGGGAGGGGAGCTGACCTCCATGTGCAACTGTGTCGATGGCGTGCTGCTCTAAAGCACGTCCATGCAGAGAGAGGACGGTGGATCGTCCGTCTCACAATGTGACTACAAAAAGGAGCCGTGGTTTCACTGAGCCCTTCAGAAAGCCGCTCTTTCACCTACTCACCATGTTGTTGACATTTTTCAAGATAGTGGTGAGGCCGCTGATGACAAGGGAGAACTTGTACTTGGAGATGTTGATCAGACATTCCTTGTTGTGCTCTGTGCTGATCTTGGTGTGGGTGTTCTGGTGTCCAACTTTAATTGGAAGCTGAGAGGAAAAGATGAGAAAAAGCGACATCGATCGGTCAAAATGTGCAAAAATACGACCAAAACATTCTCGGCACAACTTTTCGGGGGGAAAGACACTTTGTTCAACTGTGAAACCAGACGCAACTGAGCAACTTTCACAAAGGATTACTCAAAAACAGCAGAGGTGAGGAGAGGATTTTGTCAAGATGCAGGGAAACATTCTTGACGTCAAGAGACACGTCTCATTATAGAGACAAACTGTCTGACTTTGAGGTTTGAGACATGAAACTGTAGAAATCATTACGTTTTTGGAGCAGTGTTTTGAAAATGCAACAGCTTCTCGTTTAAAGTCATTTATTTTATTCTGAAACAAGAATTTAGATGCGAGTGAAGTTATTCATATCGTGCGGAAGTAAACTTTTTCTCTGCAATGTCCCTTCATCCCTTCCTGTTTACTTATTACTGACAATGCATTTTACTTCTAAATACTTTTACTTTTTTCTATTAAAACCATTGAAAGATTTGTGTTTGATTCCCAACACCGACAGCGAGCAGTCCCTGTTTGTCCGAGTCCCTTCAGGAACACTCCCGTCTTTGACCGCGGATCATTAGGCGGTGCTGGAGCTGGCATCGAGGACGTAAACAGGAAGTGGATCACATCCCCACACTGCTTTTCCCAATCTGAATGAGGATTTCTGAGCAGGCAGACAATCATTCATTGTAAGGACGAGTGATGCACTTCAGTCTGCGCGTTAGTGTTCGGACTCACACTGAGCAGTAAAAAATACTGTGCAACTCCAGCAAATTGAAAGTTGATTACACGACGGGCACTTGGTACATGTTCTACATGTTTTATGTGGAACTTCATTTGGGATTTTTAAGAGGAAAATAAAGTGCAATTTTTAAAGGCTCGTCCTTAAAAAGCAGTGAAAATGACATCGTTATGAGCCATGCACTGTGGTTTTGTTTTTCAAATGCAAATTAATTGATGAATTGAATCAATTTGTAGACTTGAATCACATGATGAAGATCAAACAATCCCTCAGACGATGGAACCGTCTGAATCTTTCTTCCCACTAGTCGGAGACGACATTGTGGAAAACCGCACGTTACAAGAGGAGCAGGTCTGAAGCAAACACCAACAAGCAACATAAGGTCAACTCCTCTATGTTTCTAATACGCTTTTATTCCAGTGAAATAACCCAGAGAGGCTGCTGCTAGCTGCTGAGTGAGAACACATCCAATACTGGAAGATTTCTGCTCTGGAAAAATGTAAGATCAACGTTTTTCAATGGCAACAACAATGTTTAAAAAAGTTCCAAAAGAGGCTACAAAATACTTCATGCTAATTCTATCAAGGGATTTAGGTAGTTTGCCTATATGTCATGAGGAAACCAGGTCTTTTAAGTGCAACCAGTTCTAGTTAAAACCTTTTAAACACACAAAGTTTCCTTCAAACGAAAAAAAAAAAATCTGGGATGACGATTCCTCGAACCTCCATTCTTGTCATAGTTCAACCAGCAGCATCCAGCATGGCATAGCGATGTCCTAGTGCCTTAAGAATGGCTGACATCCACATCTATGAAGGCTCTATCATTGCTAAACAATGTCTGCAGGCTCCACAGCCTCAGACTGTTCTCTCCAGTCAGCAACATTTCACAAAAAGTCTTTTCTACCAACCAAGACGATGCAAAACCAGAACGAGTCCTGGTGCTAAAGAGGCCAGTCTGCACTCAAGCGCCTGAATCCAACTAACTCATTTGATGTAAGCAATAGAAACTATTAAGAGAACCAAACTGAACAGGACACAGAAAATCACCATTTCATACAACATTCTTTCCAAGTCTTCCCAAGCTGGAAAACTATTGTTAGATCTACTGAGCATCGAAAAGAAAGAGCGAGTTGATTATAAAATTACCTAAACTGGAAGATTTAGCAGATTTTAGAGGGAGCTCAGGCAACAAGCAGCAGTAACACCCAAAGCCACTTTCTCGTAGCCGCGGTAATCCAAGCTGAGCTGCTAAACGCCGGCTTGGAGCCGTGATCTGTGGCAACCAACACCAGCGAGGACTCAGGGCGACTTAACGAAACTCAATGACTTTTAAATGACACCCGGTTCTTATATGATCCAGCTCCCCTCCCCTGACCTAATCCCTTGAAAGAGTCGGACAGATTACCCTTTTTCTTTTCATTTTAACTTCTATTTAGCAGCAAAAACTTTGTCGTCCAACAAAGGGAGTTTCCATACGGGACTGTGGCGACACCGTGAGAAGTGGAAGTTATGGATTTTGGAATCCACTGCTTCTAAACTCCAAGTCTTGCGGTGCACTGACCCAAACGTGATGTAAGAACCACACTGAATACCCACAGTTTTATTGAACATGTGTTACACTGTGCACGGCCCAACAGAGACAGGGTGACACAGTTACAGATAAACAAGACGGTGCTGTTACCAAAATAAGTTGGAAAGAGAATTTGTTCTGACAGGTTGGGTGATTTACCACCACAGCTGACCAGTCACAGTGGAGGCAGTCAGCCATGACATGATAGCAAACATCAGATCAGCGAAATATGGTCCAACAGTAGCTCTTTGTAGCTGGAGTGTAAAGATAAGTCGGTAAGACTCACCCAAGTTCAGAGACCTGGTTGTTGTAAAACGTTGAACAATAGAAAATATGTATTATAACGACAGGTTTTGGCTGAAGGGAGGAAAAATAAACCGCTCATCTTGCTTTTCACTCATACTGGGAGAGTCAATGTGGATCTGAGCTCTGCTTGGAAGTTGTGGTCCATCGGGTGGGCTGACAGGTGGGTCAGAAGGTGGTCTGCTGGAGTAATCAAACGTCAGCGATTCAACTCCTGCGGTGTGTCAGGCAGAAGTCCAGCACTCCGTGTGATTGGTGCAAAGTGAGGCCTGAAAAGAAACAGATGACCAATGTTTAAAGATAATAAAGTTGTTCAACCCAAAGGAAGTTTTCAGTGTCGACTGTACGAGACTTCTATGAAAACAGAAGTCAGATTTTCAGGTAAACAGTACAGAGAGACAGGGAGTAGTAATATGATAAAGTTAGCAGTCATATGTTTCTGTACCTGCTCCTCTGGTGAACTTGCAGCGTGTCATCTTCATCACATCGTCTTCAGAGCTGTCACAGGTCGGCATCACTCTGTCGTCCTACCAGTCCGCTGACCTGATGACCTTTCCTCCCAGCTGCATCGCTCTCAATAAATCCTCATGTCAAGTAAAACACGTTTCAACACGTGCTGTTAGACGTAAACATCCCGTTGGTTCGTGCTTCTGTGATCATAGCAGAAACACTTCAGAGTGAAACTGTGGACGACGCAGCTCTTTGTGGGCGAAATATGATGGAGCACATCAGCAGATATTCACAAAGCACTGTGCAAACCTGCTAACGTCTTAGCTCGATGCTAACCAGTGTTCCTCATTAGCCATCGGTGATCAACTGAAACATCACAGACAGACTGTCGCCACACTTACAGACAAGCTACGAGTATCACGGTTGCCAGGTTTGTTATTCACACTCACCATGCGAATACGAGATGGTTACTGACGTGTAAGTGAGTGATAACAATGAAAACAGTGAGCAGCACATCACAGTCCCACTTAAAAGAAGACTGGAAGTAGTCAAGTGTTTTGCCATAACTGTGTTTGTCCACTGTTGGCCGTCACAATGACGGGACTTCTTGCAATAACAAGAAAAAATGCAAACCAGTAGCTTTAAACCTCACATGCAAGCTAGCTGTGCAGTGGTTTCTTGAAACTTTCATGCAGACACAATGTATCAGGAAAGTTCCTTTCAAAACAGATGCTGGGCTAAACCAAATACAGAAACACAATTTGTCGATTAGGATCCGATAAAGAAGATAAGAAGCACTCAAACATTATCAAGAAACCACTGAGAGAAGCTGGACTACTGTGAGCCACTGAGGTCGTGGTGCCTCGTGAAATACTAAAACATTGACTTTTAAAATGATGCACATGTTTACTTCAGTTGTTTATGATGAAAAGTATGTATGTTGGTCAAATGTACCAGTCAAGTGATTTGAGGCCTCTGGCTAATGCAAAAAAACACACCCACAATTTGTTTAATAATGGATGAATACTAGAAGTACTCCAGTATTGTGAATCACAGAGGAGGGACGTCTCAATCCCAGTATTTCTATGAATCAAACCACTTTAGCTTTTAGATTTACATGTGTATGAACCACGGCCAGAGTAAACCTGATGAAATCATCCCAGTTAAACGCATGTCAGGTGCACCGACAAGAGGAGAAACTTTGCTGAAGCCAAACAGGAAACACACCGTGTAAATGATTAACCAACATCCAAGTCTTCAGATATGAAGAAGGTGCGGTGGGCCACAGCAGGCTGCGTCGGCACGTCAGCCACGGCAACACAAACACATCAGCTTTAAAAATCCAGGAGACAAAGCTGGAGAGGTGTGAGACGCATCAGTCAGGTGCACTGACCACTGGAGGAACTTTGCTAGAAGCAAAAAAACAACGAGGAAAACACACAGCGTGTGGAAGTTTTTAAGCAGATCGCGTCCAGGTTACTGAGGGTCCGCGGTGGGACGAACAAAGATAGGAGGCTGCCGCCGCGGTCCCCGCTCCTAATGGGAAACACCGATGTTAGCCTGTGGATTCATTGGGCGTGTAAACTGTGGCTGTAGGGTCGTTGTGGGCGAATAAAGGAGAGCTGACGCTCCGAGTGCTGCATGAAGCACACAGGGCGACAGTGTTCGCAGGCTGGGCAGCCCCGGCTCTCGCCTCGGAGGGCTCCTCTTATCGCCGTGAAACCTCACCAGCTCGCAGGGATGCAGCGTGCTAACCCACTCACATATTATTTGTTTACATTAGATAGCTAGGCCCGCTAACGCTAGCAGCCTAGCTGGCGTGAAGGGGGTGGAAAAAAAACGGGCAGCCGGGGAAGTTTAAATGGTTACAGACGCGGTGGGAGCCGAGGCGGCTCCGTCCGACGCAGCGCTCCGCTGCGGGTCGCTGGGCGGAGGGGCGGCCGGGCTGCGCACCGAAACTCGGGTCAAATGCGGTATAAATGTGCTAATTGGTGGTGGGAGACAGCGCTAGCTTGGAGCTCATCCTCAGTGTTGTTGCAGCTGGGACAAGCCAAGCACGGCACATCAGAGAGGGGAAAGTGTCTGACCGGAGAGGGGAAGCGCTCCTTTCACTTCGCCTTCGGGGGCACCGCGACACGGGACGGTCGGAGCGCCGCGGCAGGGCGTCTCGCTGAGCGAAGCCCGCTACACCCATCCACCGAATCAGCCCATCTTACCTGCTCATCAAATCTAGTAATCACGGCCTGGACCCATTCCACTGGTTTGTGAGCCGCCATGGTCGGGCGGGGGGGCGCCGCAACGCCGTGGTGCTGGATCCAAGATGCGAGGCCGGAGCGGACGAGCTTAGTTTTGCATGAAAATCCGCCCCGAGTCGATGGGAGAGGACGAAAGGGGCGAGTATTTTTCCCTTTCTGTAGGATTCACCATGCCACCGCCATGACACACCACCGGAAGTCTTCTTCAGAGAAATTGATGGGAGGTGGTGGAGACCAGGGTCAAGCTGGCTGCAGTGAAAAACATCGCTTCCAGGGACAAAGTCAAAGCGGCGACGTTTTCCCGAGCGCTGATACGGATTGTAAACGGGAGTGACAGTACAATCAAAAACAGACCCATGGAACATAGACACTGATAAGCACATCACTCAAACTGCCTTCTTTGATGCAATTATCGTTATTTTCTTGGTTAAAAATATCTTATTTCTTCACGTATGAATGAAGCAGGTACACACAATTCTCACAATGCTAAACCTAAAACCTTCACCGACATTATTATCACGTGAAACACTTTGCAAACCTTTCCGTGAAACATTATTTTGGTTTTATTGTGAAGGTTACACTGCTCTACTTCCGTTTGGAGCCAATGGAACCGAGAACTTGGCGACCCGTTAGGAGCGCAGTTTGCGCCTGCGCACAGAGGTGGTCGGGCCTGTCCGAGTCTTTTTGGCAATAAAAGATTTTTTAGGAGCAGTTCTCAGTGTTGTCCATTAAAGGTCCCGCACAAATAAATGTTTACACTTTACAATCATGAACACAAAGATGAAAGTTTGTGTGGGAATTCGTAATAAACAGCTTCACTTCCAGAAGGTATTTATGTTGAATTTTCTTCACCTGAAGAAAGTCTTTAGATTCGACCAGTTGTATGTGTGACATTTTACATCAGTCCTAAATTTAGATAGGTTTTCATCGTAGTTACTATATTACTAAACATTTTATTGATATGTTTGAGTTTTTTGCTACTTAGTATCTATGATTGTAACTTAGTTTTTTTTCTGGATTATGCATCATCATCCAGTCAAACCAAGCTGTAAAACAAACATGTTGTGCACTCATTCCTCTCAAGGAAGTTTTGAACCCAGACTTAAACTCTAGTGGCCTGAGTGGGAGGATCTGGGATTTGCACCCACTCTTGCCAGCATCCGAAGACATGTATGGTCCAATGGGAACTTAACATTGTCTGTGTGTGTATGACTGTGTGTCTCTGTGTTTGTCCAGTGCAGGAGTGGCGACCTGTCCAGTGTGTAGGCACCATCCCAACTAAGATCAACCAAAGCTGTCCCTGAACTGAAACAAGTCTGACAACCCGGCTCTAGAAACTTCCCTGGTGAGCACCAGTTTCCTTTATACTGGAGGAGTTCTACAGGACTGTGTGGTCAGACGACTCTCTTCAAGCAGCAAATACAAACAGTTTCAGACTCAGGTGTTGGAGGTTGCTGCTCATTAGCATTCAAAGCTGAAGTTTCTAGCAAAACTAACAATGGGATCCAGTGATGGTGACTTGAACGTGTGGAAAAGGAGAGCGTGATGCCTCTGACTCCCACCTGCATGCGCGAGAATGACTGACACCCACCTTCACCAGGACTGTTTGGTATGATTTTAATTAGAAAAAGTGAGGCCAATAAATCAAGGCCAGAAATCGTCACAGTCTACCTGATCACATTCTATATGATCAAGACACTCACATTCACTCAGTTGGCAGCATTCTAGACTAAAACAATGGTTTACATACGGCTCTTAATAACAAGAGTCAACAGAAACAAACCATCATTTATTGAAATCATATAAAACAGTTGCAAATCAGTTAAGGCACCGTGTTACATCTGCACCAGATGTCGGGAGTGACTCAAAGGTTGTCAATAATTTAATGGAAAACAAAAGACAGACTAACATTCATATCAAAGATGAGGTCGTCCAGGTGGCGTTGAACCTGCATACAACTTTAATTCCCTTCAGCTCGTCACACAGCTGCATCCATCGTTACACAGACCATTCATACAGATACTGCTAGTGTGAGTGCTGCCCCAGGAGCCCGTTGGGGACATTTTTTCGCAGTGATTGTTAAGTATTTTTGCAGAGAGCGGCGACTCGCCATTAGACTGCGTTTGACCTTTTCACCCGTCCGATATTTTTGACACCTCTGGTCGAGCTTGGCAAGCTGTGCACAAGTCCTTTGGTTTTGCTGAATATTGCATAACTTATTAAGACACAGATCCTTCGACAGCCCCTAAATGACCGGGATTGAACGGACGTCGTCCTCGTTTGTGTCAAGGCACCAAGGAGTTTGGTTTTTTCTTGCAGCTTCAGTCCTGCTTCAAGCAGAAGGACACACTTTGGAGGAAACTTCTGTTGAGGCAAACAATTGGGCAGTCACTGGGTAGGCTGAGGGTGGTGGTGGTGGTGGTGGTGGTGGTGGGGGGTTCATTTGGCGCAGCCGCCGTCATGTGTCCAAACCCGTCGCTTTGGGAGTTCATGTCTCTTTTTGTCCGACTGAGGCGTCTACTCGATAGCGCCAGGCCTGGTGGCCACGTAGACAAAGACCACGATGAGCAGGACCACGATGGCCAGCGTGGGCAGCACCACGGTGGCGATCTGCTGCCGGGCCTCCTGCATGGCCTGCTTGCGCTCCTTCTTGTCTTTCGAGGTTTCCTTCTTGGGCTTGCCTTTGAGCTGCCTCATTGTGGATCAGTGGTCGCCTCCTTATGGGTCTTCTGAGCCCTCACAGGAACCTAAGAGACAGGAGCACACCGTGAGTCCAACACACACGAGAACTGGACAACTTTGGCTTGACCCCTCGATACCATAAAGAGTCACCCCTGAATCTGAGTCAAAGTGGAATACTGCAGTATTAGTACAAGTGTCATCAGTGGAGCAGTGGACTGAGCAGGGTGGATAACACCACTTGTGTGCCCTTCACTGTTGTGTTATGTGTTTGTCATATTGGACAGGTTGTGATTTTTTAGCGGCACTGCTATTTTGTTTTCCTCATTTATGAGATAAAGCAGGCAAAGAGGAGTTATTGCCGGCCAACAGAGACCACACATGACCCTTAGATTTTGGATGATCTGACAAATGAAAAAACTGTCTGCGTTCATTGTGGTGCTAGACTGCCACCTGGTGGCCAGAAAAAGAAGAGCAGAGAGAGAGAGAGAGAGAGAGGGAACATGTCTGCATACAAAGGAATTCATACAGTCTGCTATTCATCATATATACACATCTCAGAGTAGAACACGATGGAAACGTGAGTTTTTCTCAATTTTCCAATCCAAACAGAAAAAGTTTATTTTTCATCTCTTACTGATAAACTAATGCATTTAGAGACACGTGGTAAGTTCATAATTGTCCCCTATGAATTAAAGAAATGGATGGAGTTGTCTTTTTCAAACACATCTCACTAATGGGAAACACAGAACATGTTTATCAGCTTCATGTGAAACCAGTCAAATTCCAGCTAATAGGAGATAATCAGCAAAGTCCCAATCATGTTTTAGCAGCGTATGCAGCAGCGTACTGTAAACTCCTGTGACATGATTACATCGAAACACTAGAATGGCAAGTGCTCTGTTTACAGTTTTGGTCAGTGTTTCCTGTTCTACAAAGAATCTGCTTTGGTATGAATGAGGAAGAAACACTGTCGACAAGCAGAAACCTACCAGATAACACCAC
>JAUESF010000016.1:11803831-11817502 GCA_032274765.1 Malacoctenus tetranemus | reverse complement strand
CTTATGGAGGTCACTTTGCATCAGTTCAGTCACCACATAGCTGATCGACGGGGAGTCAGGAACCAACAACTGAACTGCGGATGAGAGCACCGACCGCGGCTCCTCAGTGGGAGCCGCGGCGCTGCTCTGCTCCAGCTTCAAAGACAAGGTCGCTCCACTTTAGTGGAGCGTTGCTGAACGAGGCCCGCGCTAACTACTACATGAAAGTGCAGGTTCTATTCACTCCCTAAAGTGACTGTGTTATTTTTTATTGTGGAAGATGTGAGAAATTTTAAAATGATAATTGGCATGTTCTCACAGGGCTTTGTTTACTACAGGACCATAAATTAGCCAAAAACTAGCCTTTAATCTCAGCAGTGTGCAAACACCGAGTTACACCGAGCTGAAACTCACAAAGTCCTGTTTTCGGAGAAGCCTGATCGTCACACTGCAGCTGCTCACTTCACTTCACTTTGTTGAGTGAACAATGTTGTGGGAAAAAATTCACAACACTGTAAAAAGAGAACTACTGCAACACTAAAGATTAATAAAAGCAGAGGTGAAGGCAGAAAACCTTCACAGTGCTGATGGTGGTCAGTCTGGTTTGAGGACGGCAGGTGCCCTCCTTGTTCAGGTTTATTCATTGTGCACTAAGCTGTGGAACAAACAGACGGGAGGCCGCTTCACAAAGGATACATTTCTTCAAAGTAGTCAATGTGTGGAGGTTGCAGTATGTCCAGAGCAGAGAGCACCTGAGTGTGAAGACAAAGCAGAGGTGAGCGTGTTGTCTCTGTTCACTCACACAGGGGCCTGTTTGTGTCTAACTGCAGCTGGGCGTACTCACATTTTCATGTTTGAAGAAGCACAGCATCTTCAGCTCCCGGAACACCCTCTTGCAAGATACAAGGTTTTGGAAGACATTGGGCATCTTTTTGAGAGCAACTCGTTTTCCGTCTCTGGGGTCCGTCACTGACCTGTAAGGACGCATGACACACACACACAAATCGCAAGAACTTAGAGGTGGGTTATTTGCACCAATCCAGCAAATGCGTGACTCGGTCTACCGATCGATTTGCACGGCAACGTTTGGGGAAAAAATCCGATGGAGATTATTTCCTTCCGCTCCGAGTTATAGATAAAGATGAGGGACGTTATTTGTGGCGTCTTGTGAGTCAGTCTGGGCTTCAGCTCTGAATGGAATCACTTACGCACAAAAATAGAAACGCAAAAGAAGGAGCCTTAATTCAAGTTGAGCATCACTGGGAGAAATGGCTGAGAAAGCCAATAGAAACTGTGATTTTCCTTTAGGTGCTTTGGTGCTGTCGTTTATCTTTTTGTATGTTGAGATCATTTTCAGGTGTGAAGCTCAGACGCGTGCTCAAGTTGTGCAGCTTTTTGTCGCCGCCGCGCACGCATCCGTCACCATTCGAAGTGAATTGACAGGAACTCGGTGGGAAGGAAGCGCAAACCACACGGCTCACTCGGTTAAAACAAGTCCTCGCTACTGTCTGCTGAAAAGGGTCTTTCAGGCTGGTGGCAGAGCCATTCGATGGAGGTCGAGTGTCCCGATTGTACGCATCAGCGTATAATTTGGGACTACCGACTCTCGCTCGCATCTAAAACCCTCTGGAGTGAGAGTGTGACGAGGTGCTGGAGCGAGGGAGGGGGGATCAGTGGAGAAGCGGCACGTCAATCCTGGCCGCGCTGCACACACTCGGCCAAAGCGCGCTCGCCGATTAGCCGGAGAATCTCCAGGAGCTGGATTGCCGAGATCAAAGCCTCGTGAGGAGCGCGGCAGGTGGAGGAGCGTCCCCGGCTCTACGCGCTGCAGCCCCCGCGCGCCACAACCTTCAGTGAACCTTCTCCAAATAGGATCAGTCAGAGCAAACAGATGGCGCTGGACGAAGGTCCCGGGGTTTCACCGACACCGTGATCCAGCCCGCAAACGCTAAGCTCAGAGGCTCAGTGCACGGGAACTTAAAAGGAGAGAAGCCTGAACAGCAGTGGTGGAACTCTGGGTCGTGCATGTTTGATAGTTTGGGCTTTAGAGAGGAACACCGGGTGTAATGTCGCTGGGTGTTGTCGTTACACCAGAAAGGTTCATCATAATACAGCTTGATCTGCATGATGGTGGAGTACACCGAGGACTTCATCACATCAATGATTCATTCTCACTCTTGGCACACAACATCAGTGTGGAACAAAACATCCATCTGGCACCGAGCAGAACTCACGTTTGTGATCAAATCTATTACGTTCCCACATCAATACAATTTTAGTGTGTTGGAGTTTGAATTTCGTGCCATTACAGACCAACACTAGTTCTTTCCAATGAACTTCTATTTAGGCGGCTGTGGCTCAGCTGGCAGAACAAGTTGTTTTGTTGCATAGATGTTCAAACACCTCGATATGGAAGAATAATCTATCGAATACAGCAAATTTATGCAAAAATTAACAAATGAGGGGTTCTTGTAACTTAATTGCTGAAGCAGTTGTATAAACACCTGGGCATCACTGCATTGTACGATCAATCACACAGTCCCTCCTGTCCTGTGCTGACTTGGTCCAGGTGTGCAGAACATGTACAGGTCCTCCTACGATGCTGAATTTTCACTCCATTCAACCACAGTTTCCTATGTAGGAGTGTTTTAAATGAGGCTTTGACGGCATTTAATGTCATCAGTGACGAAACTTTTGAGGCGACACGGCCCACACTGACATTTCAATGGCGCACAACTTGATTGAAAGGTTAAAATATGATGACAGACTTTCTATTTAGGTCTGGGACCGGAGACTCGGTGCCATATTCCTGCTACTTCCCCTTGTTCCCACCGCCGCCTCCCACTGACAACCAAAAGCTTTAATTGCGCCTGAAAACAATACTTCGGCTTCTAAGACTCGGCTTTCTAAAGAAGCTGGACGCTGTAGGAGGAAACAGTGCATTTGTTTGAGGCTGTTTTCAGGCGTAGATTAATCCTAATTTGGTGCTCTAGTGAGTATTTGGGACAGCAGGACAAATAAACTGCAGTGTGTGTTCAGGGTTATGAATGTAGCATGTCAGCCAGCATAACAGGCCCGGGCTTTCTTGCCCATTTTTATTCAGTCGTGCTTTTTGGGCAAAAGTGAAACGCCGTGGCGACGGGGAAGAGGATGCATTAGGCGGCGGTACGCAGGACATTCAGGCCCACTTTCAGATCTGCACATGCGGCTCAAAGAACAGAGCGGAAAAGCTCCTTCGATTTATCGTCCAAGGATCCGAACTTCAAAAACTGAAATAGAAATGCAGGTCAACCACAGTAAACCTCGCAATTTTAATATCCTTTGCCATTTAAAACGGCGTTTATGTAACGCCGTGCCTGAATAGTCTAAAAAAAGCGGTGCATAAAACAGCAAGAGAGAGTGAGTGAGCAATGAAAAGAGAGCGGCAAGAGAGAAAGTAGGAGGGGAAGAGAGAGAGAGAGAGAGAGAGAGAGATAGAGAGAGAGAGAGAGAGAGAGAGAGACAGAGAGAGAGAGAGAGAGAGAGCAGCATGTGAGGGAGAAACTAAAGTGAAACTTGTCTCGTTTTATGTAAGTCGGGGTAATTCTCTGCTCAGCCTGCGACGTGTATGGTTCACTGAACTCTGACGAGCAGCGGGACTGATAGGAGAAACTTGCACGCTGCTCTAATATTTGTTTATTACGCCGAGTCGGCCGGCAGGTTAGTGCCGGACAGGGATATTAATCTGCCTCGAGCTGCGAGACGGGGGGGGGGGGGGGGGGGGCGGGGCTCGGATGAGTTCCTTCACTTCCTTTTTTTTTGGGTTTTTTTTTTTTTAAATCGTCTCCATAGCCGGAGGGCTTCACTTTACTACAATCCCATTATCAAAATAGGAAGCAAACTTTAAACAAAAACGGATGAAAATCACATCTTCATGAGACCTGTGGGACTTTGGACCACCGCTTTATAGGGGTGGAACACTTCCTTATATTGCAACAACACAACAGTTCAATTTTCATTGAATGCTATTATCAACACTTGTCTTGTGTGTTCTCACACCCCTCAGACTGCAGGTGTTTGTTTGTCTGGTGAAGAATAACCGCGATAATCATTGACAACCTTGTTGTTGAGTAACCGCTGCCTGATTTTGGTTCAGGCACCAAAAAAACCCAACTTCTGGTCTTCAGTTTAAAAACTTTGGTCTTAAACGTCTGCTTGTGGTGTCGTGCGACGTACTTGTTACTTAAACACCAATGATCAGACCTTGTTCAATCTCAGAGCAGGACTCCTGAGTAAAGGCCTCGCTTGTAACCCATCCATCCACCCCATTCTCCTCCAAGGTGCCTCACGCCTGTCGGCTGACGTGCTGCGAGACGCACGCTTCTGTTTTGGGCATCGGTGGCTTGTGAGCCAAGAGGGGTGGTGCTGAGAGCTTTGGCCTGGCTTCCTGTTCCAGACTTCCTCCCTGACAGGAGAAGCTGCGCTGTGACAGATTCTGTTGTGCCAGATTGTCGATCGACAGCCAGAGAGAAAAAATACTTTGGATCTGCATTCGTCCTGACACCACACTCATTCATGAAAAAAAGAAGCAGTTTCGCACTTTCCCAGCTCAGAGAGGAGAGTTGTCGTCACGGTGACCGTTTCCAGTTACAATATAAATCAACAGTGGTCATTTCTGCGGCTACCACAACCAACCCGTGTCTGTTTATTCTTCATTCCTGCCACTGAGTGAACCGAACACGGGAACAGGAGCAGGGAGGCAGGCTGCTGCAGGTCCACTGTCCTCACAGAGCGAAATACAACAATGTGCACGGATTCTCTTCAGACAACAGCAGACTGGAAACTTTCTATCAAACTTCAAAACAACGCGGCTGCCTTTAAAGCCACGCTTTGAAGCTGGTGGAGTTTGTTTGGTGCCGTTACCCACCGACAGACATCGACTGGTGACAAACTGTTGTGCTAATTGGCGTCACTGGTGACAGGTAGAGGAGACAGAGAGTGGAACAGGAGAGTGACGTGGAGGTAAAATGAAGCAGAAGTGTGATTTAGGGAGGCCCGTCTATCTCTTCTGACAGCTGGTCGTCACTGTAGAACAAGCAGTGTGAAGGGAGAGACCTCTGTGTCAGTCAGTGCTGGCCAGGTGACAAGCTGGAAGAGGTGGGAAACGCCACCAAGATGTGAACCATGTGACCATCCCTCAACAACAACAACAACAGTGGAACCAAACTGCTCACATTGGTCAGATAAAGAGGCGATTAACTGCAGAACTTAGACACTTGTGGATGTCTGTGAAAACACCCCAAGATGGAAACCAACAGAATAAGAAATAAAGCAGCAGATAAAGTCAAGAGTAAGTTTGATTTTAAAAGTCTAGAGATGGATTCGATGATGTCATTTGTATAGAAAGTTATTAAATCGTCAAATACTTCAACGTGCAACCTTCTTGCCCTCGTGTTGCTTTCTGTAGGTGGTTACTTCCTTTTTTGACACAAGTTTAATGTGCAGACTCTCATGCACATTCTCCAGCACACACACACACAGTTGGGGCTGCAGTACTGCTGCTGGCCGGTGGAGCAGCCCAGCAGCCGGGCTGACTCACTGCATTATAGCCTGCTCTATTTTTACACCCATGATGTAAACAATGTGGGTTCCTCACCTTTTTTTCCCTTTTTTTATCAGCTATGAAATTTCCAATCGGAAAGGAAAAAATGTGTCCGACAGAAGGAGTCGATTCAACGCGAGTAAACAGTAAACGCAAGAACAGGCCGGCTGGTGTATTTCTGGTCCGTCTCCTTTGTTTCCTCTGTTGTTCTTTGCCTTCACCTCACGCATCCTTTTGTTCTTCCAACCTGTGTCTGTGGAGCTAATCTCTCCCCCAAATGATCTTACTTGGCACTTGGCGCCATTTCAAATCCTCGCAGCTCCCCGTTCACCCACATGACAGCTTGAGTGGATGCAGGACAGGTGCGCAGCTTCCCCATGCAAGCCTACCTTGTTTATGTGCATGTCTCACATACAAAAACAGAATTTCACAGCTTCAAAAGTGACAGAACAAAAACTACTCGCCCCATCATGCAACTCGGCAGCGTCTTCTTTTAGACCCTATCTGCTCAGAGAACACCCACCTGCTTTGAACTGGAGCAACCCAGTTACAAACAGGAGCCATGTCAAAACACTGGAACCAACAACCTCCTCCTCCACATGTCAGTTCATCCACCCAAACTCACAACAACAATGGACCAGATCAGGAGCATTATAACGCAGTGACAGGTGGGGGTGGGGTGGGGGGTGGTGGTGAGAGGAGGTCACTCACTGTCACTGATCTCTGATCAGTGTGTGACTGCCACTTGCTGCTCACTTATGGGTCTCACCATTGAGGAATCCCTCAACTCTGAACAAATTTGAACACAGATTAGTCATTTAAGCAAAATCATACAAGTTCTTGTTATGGACCAGATTAGACCCTCCACCAGTCAAGTTTGCCCCCCCCCCACCTCAGGAAACTGTCACATGAACGCTGCCAACTCGGTAACCTCCGCCTGTCCACCGTGTTTGCAGGACGCGCTTACCAGACAACCCCGAACGCTCCGTAGCCGATGGGCCGGTCGGGCTCGATGTCCAGCTGCTGCTGCAGGTGGTGCGAGTGCTGCTGCTGCTGCTGCTGGTGGTGGTGGTGGTGATGGTGGTGGGCTTTGACGGCGGCGGCGGCCGCGGCTTGGACCTGCGCGGGCGCCGTGGCCGCCGCCGGCCCGGGGGCCTGTCCGGGGGCGGGCGAGGGGAAGTAAGGCTGCTGCTGGCCCGGGTTGAGCATCACCGCCGCGGCGGCGGCGGCGGCGGCCGTGGAGGTGTGCTGCTGGACCGTGTGGACCGCGGCGGCGGAGCCCGGGTGCTGCAGGTGATGCTGGCCCGCGTGGTGGTGGTGCATGTGGGGCGGCGGGAGGTGCTGGAGCTGGTGGTGGTGATGCGGGTGATGGGCAGCCACTGCCGAAGAGCCACCGTTGTACGCGGCCATCATTTTTGTAACATTTGTAGCAGTCGCGCCGCAGAGAGCCATGCAACGGTGGCGGGACCCCCCCTCCTGCCAGAAAGTGCTGAGGACGGCCACCAGACTTCAGATGAGGGAACTTATCGGAAACATGTAGGAGACAGATTCAGGGAGCGGGGCGGGGAGGGGGCTCAAATGATCCAACACCAGCTACCGTGAATCTATGGAGAGAGAGAAACTACTCGGAGGAGCCGCTTTAACATAATGCCAGCGAGGATCTGACCCACTTTCACTCAGTTAATTGTCTTGCCTGCGCACCATCACGCTTCTGCAGCCGCGGGGCGAGTGACGGCAAGCGTACCGAGAGCATGTGTGCCGGTGAACACCCCCGTTAAAAAGCGGACGCCCCCTTCAGAGCGCCGCGACGATGAGAAAGAAAAGAATCAAGAGGAAAACAACCCCGAAGAAAGAAAGAAAGAAAAAAAGTCGGTGGTCCTAGATGTCTGTCATGACAGAGGTGGCGCCCCCCTTCCTGCTCGTGAAAATCAACTTCCCCAGTCTTGATGGAGCAGCGCGATCTAAAGCGTGTCACATGTCACGGAGAGCACAACATCCATCTTCCCTCCAAGTGTCCAAGTTTGTGCTCGGGTCCGGCGCCGGAGCTCGCATCTATTACTCCGACACAGATTGCCCCAGCATCACCTCCTCCTTCTGCTCTTCCCGCTGCTGCTGCTGCTGCTCCGTCTTCTGCTCCGCCGCCAGCTCCAGCACCTCCACCTTCCACCGCCTCAGATGTGCGCGCAGGCCAGACAGTAAACAGGGGGGGCTAATCTCCGAGCCGTAATTAACGCCGCTGATCCAGCGCAGAGGAGGTGTATCCCAGCCCAGGCCACGACAGGAGAGCGCACGCAGGCAGGCAGGCAGGCCCAGGCCTCGGCCATCCACTCCCAACTCACATATTATTCCGCCGATGCGCTGAGCCGCGAGCCTGGACAGAAACCCCCATCACGCCAACACGGTGACGAAGCGGCGACCATGACTCAAAACACGGGCAGAGAAATCCTCGCTCAGGCTGACAGGCAACTTCATTCCCCTCTCTCCGACAGCCGTGTGTGGGGGGTTTTCCTCGGGCTTTCACTTCGCCGTGTCCACCCGCGGCTCGCCGGCACTCTTGCAGAAAGCAGTTAGAATAAACAACAATGTGTGCGTGCGAAGGGGGGGAAAGTTAAATCCCGAGGACGCGGGTAGGAAGCCTGCCCGCTGCCCGGGAGCTGGAAGCAGAGACAGCGGTGGTTGAACCTGACAGCTCGGAGCGAAGTGTCCACATCCAAACAGCCCGTCCTTCCGCTCGTGTCGGCGGGGGTCCTGCTGTCAGCTGGGAGGTGCAGGGGGGGAGAGGAAGCCGCCCGGCTGAACCCTCCGCGCTCGGGGCCCGCGACGTGCCGCTGACACGAGAAAAGTATTGGTCACACGGCAACTGAGATGAGCAGTTGATCCAACATGGTGCACAAAACCTGAGCTCATTCGGCGGTGAGATTATGCAGGGCGGCCAGCCAATCGCTGGCCGTGCCGCGCTGACGTCAGAGTAATCTCTGTGAGTGGCGTGCGTTCAACCAATGAGCGGCCGCGGCTCCGGGTTGACAGCGAGGTTGACAGCTGCACGGAAGCATAGAAATGAAGTACATAGACGCTGCGCGGACCGTCGAGAGGCATGCCTTGGACCGCCACCATCTTTGTACGGGGCGACCCGGGGCAGCAGGACGTGAGGGTCCAGGGAGTGAAGAGGCGCTGTAAAGGAGAACTTTTCAGGGAACTGCCCAAAACGTCACATATGTTGCCATGACAATGGATAGTTGGATGCTTTTGCCAGTTTTTACTTCTCTAAAACAAATTTCACTCAATGTTTTCAGGAGACAATCTTCTATATTACTGAGAATTGTCAGACATCAGGATGATTTTGTGCATGTTCCCATAATAAAGTGGAATAACACTCAGGAAAATCAGTGAAGTAGTCCCAGACAGGACCAATGATAATGATAATAAAGGTAATCATAATAAAATTGATATTAATGCGTGTTAACGCTTGAACACTTTGAATCACTTTACTGGTGCACAATCACCATTCCTCTGGAGACTCATTGCGCTGTGGGACTGTGTCAACACGGCGCTGTGTCGGCACGTCGCTCCAATCAGCAGCAGCAGTCGTCGCCGCGTCTATGAGCCCGTTGTCTATGCTCGGAAGGCCCACTGACGTCCCCAGCTGACTCTCGGCCGCTCCGCTCCCCGCTCACTGATTCGTCGTCTCTGTTCATGCTCCACATTTTTCACGCAGCCTGCATCAAACCTGAGGAGGCATAACGCCATCTCCTGCCCCGGAGTGTGAACCAGGCGCAGCTCCGGCGGCGCACTTCCTACGAGCATCGTCACAGCCTTAAATCTGTCTCTGAGTTGGTCCTGGCTGGGAATGTTACTGTGGTCCCCTCTGTTGGTGATGGACAGATGACCCGTCCACCTGTTCTGGCCAATGCTCATCATGAGCCTTGTTCAGCACCTGGAAACACCAAAAAGGACCTGATAGGGAGAAACAACTTTGTAAGACCTGCAGCAGCATCTGAGTCTCTCTTTATCACATGCATCACTGACGTGTTTCCCCTTCAGGTGCTACTTTCAACATGACTTCATTTTTCGTCACACAAACATTTCTGCAGATGTTGACACTTCATTCCTCAAAAGTTTATACCGTTGTATTTTTGCTTGTGTCAGCCACACACACACACACGCACGCACGCACGCGCGCGCGTTTTAGAGCCTGTAGGTGGGGCCAGTGCACCATCTACCTGCAGGTGAGCTGAGAGAGATCTGAGCTCAGACACTCAGTCTTCAACATGCAACCGAAACCTGTGAATGTGTGAACGGCTGCTGTGACTCCCTCCATGCATTGAGTGTGAGATGATGAAGGGGGTCCGTCAATCTCCCCGGCAGAGGCAAACAGACCTTTTATTTAATCAGAGCACAAGCAAGAACCTTTGTTTTTAGTGGATCACTTTATTATTATTACAATTATAAGTATTATGCAATAACATATAATGTTGGGAAGCATGTTTGATTTCCTTTTGAACGTGTTGTTGATCTGATCTGTGCACTGACAGAGACTCTGCTGATGCTTATCAGAGCTACACTTGATTAAAAGTTCATTCTTTGGTTTGGATTTCTGTCATTTTTTCCTCATTTTGTTTTTTTAAAATTCTTTAATAAAGTATTTGTACTCAGTTATTGCAATCTATTTCAGTTTTTGCCACCAACAAATAACACGACAATGGCACCATCTCTATGATGAGGCTACTCACTGAGTGTGACATCTGCAAACTGTGACAAAGTCTCAGCTCGGCTCTAAATTGGCTTTTGAGCTTGGGAGTAAATTTTGCTTTTACAAATCCTTTGTTTCTTTTCAGGCGAGCCTCCAAATGAAGTCCTTAAAAGCTCTAAACTATAAATGTGGGAGAATTTAAAAGTCATTAGTCAAACATTTCAGGGTAATTCATTTCTCCTGCCTTTCAGGATTGACTTGTGATTGAATCATCATGTAACCATATACAGTAATGGCTTTCTAACCTGATCAAATGCATCGTACTCTCTGCACTGCATGTGCCCTTTAACTCCTGATGCACAGAAGGAAGATCACCTCATTTGTTGCTGCTGTATTTCCATGACTTCACTTCTCTGCCTTTAACAGAAGTGTTAATTGTAGTGCAGTGACAACAAATTGACAATAGGTGGCGGCATGTGCCCTTATAAGGCCCATCAGTTCAACGATTCAGCCAGATCACAACAACAAACAGGAAACAAATGAATCGCACTGGGTGATCCACGTTCTAGTGGATGTATCAGGCGAAATATCCCCACATAAACACAGCCACAGCCATCATGATGAGGGCGTTGGCATCCACAACCTGCTTCCACACTGTGTCCTCACTGATGTCAGGCATCTTCTCAGTTGTCTCAGGTGCTTCTTCCTCCTCATTGGCCGGGGAGACACGGCCCTGACCACAGTGGCGGCCAGTCGTCTGACAGATGGAGGACTCCTTTCCCTCAGCGGCCACTGAAAGACAACAGTGTCCATTTGTTTTGTTTGTTTTTTGCGGCTGCAGCTTCCTGTTTCCCTTACTTTCATGGTGGTTGTTTGTCTCCCTCGTCCTCTCCTGAGCCTCTCTCTTGGCTCTTCTCCCATTTTCCTCCTGCTCCCAGTCCAAGTCTGTCCTCTCTTCCTTAGAGTGGCGGAGACTAAACACCAGGCGGTGCAGCTGAAATTACAGGCAGACCCTCAATGACTGAGGTCCCGTCTCATCCATGTTTACCTTTGACCTTGCTGATTGTTTACAGTGAGTCCCTTACATGCTGGTCCTCTATGGGCTCCGTGCAGCAGCTGACCAGCAGCACGAGCGCCGACGTGCAGATGAAGAGTATGATGGCGAAGTGCAGGTAGTGGATCCCGCACACCAAGAAAGGGCAGTCAGAGGGGAAGATACAGCTGCCAGTGCCGAACCAGAACTCGGGCAGCATCCTGCACAGGCCCATCACCAGACCACCCATCAGGCCCCAGAAGGCCCCCTGGAAATCAAACGTCCAGACATCACAAACACACACAGGACTCAACTCACGTGTGGCTGGTACCTCACCTTCTCGTTGACCCTCTTCACAAACACAGCCAGCAGGAAGACAGAGGCGATGGGTGGCGACAGATAGCTGGACACTGACTGGATGTAATCAAAGAGCTGACCGCTCTGCGCTGCCTGCACGATGGGAATCCAGCAAATACTGACCGCTACGATGAACAGAACCCAGACTCTGGAGAGAAGAAAGGAGAAGATATGAGCAGTGAAGCAAAAACCTGGTGTCTAATACATTACGTATTAGCGTTGTATAAGCAATTCATTGAATGGAGGCGTTTACCTGCCTACGATGATCAGCTCGCGCTCGCTGGCCCGCGGCCTGAGTCGAGTCCAGATGTCCATGGTGAACAGCGTGCTGCTGCTGTTGAAGACCGAGGCCAGCGAGGACATGAGAGCGGCCAGCATCACCGCCAGCATCAGACCTCGCAGACCTGAGAAGGATGACAGTGGGGAGGTCGGAGGAAGCAGCCTGCTGAGTTTCCTCTCTGTGACCGGAGCAGCTCCACGTGCTTACCGCTGGGCATGACTGACACCACCAGCTTGGGGTAGGCGATGTTGGAGCAGCCCACCTCAGTCCCACACACCCTCTTACACTCCTCTGGAACCACGCAGCCCACCTCGTCTGCAGGTGGATCCAAGCAGAGGTGCGGCAGAAACAAGGGTCAATGTGATCAAGCCTGCCAATAACTTTACCTGGTGAAAATCAGGCCCTTCTCACATTCATCAACTCTCTCTAAAACATTCACATCACCTCCCTGACTTCCTTGTTGGAGCTGCCTATCTACAGACCTGGGTACAGCACCCTGCTGATCATGCCGGGGAACACCATGAGGAACATGGGCAGCAGTTTGAGGTAGCCGCACATGATGCAGCCGGCCTTCACGTGGGTGATGCTGCGGGCAGCCAGACACCGCTGGACGATGACCTGGAGGACATTTACAGAGAGGTGTAAAATCATGGCGAGGGACGTTTGGAATCAGCATCCTGGGAGTTTACTTCTCTGCTCTGAGTCGGACCCTGCAGGACAGTCTGACACACACACACACCTGGTCCGTACACCAGTACCAGATTCCTGATATTGAAATGCCAAACAGGAGGCCGGGCCAGGGCAGGTCCCCCGTGGTAGCGTCCCTCAGCAGGCTGAAGGCGTCCTGTCTGGGCAAGTAGCACTTCTGGGAGATGTTGTAGCGCTGGGGGTCCAGGGAGGTGAAATTACTGGGTGTCGCAGAGCTGTATTTATCGAGCAGAGCGCTGTAGCCTCCAACTTCAGCAAAGGCTGGAGGTGAGGGTGGGAGAGAAGAGAGAGATGAAAGTGTCTGATGGTTTAACAACATAAAGCGCTTAGATGATGGTGCCTTTGCTGCGGTGCAGGAGCTGAGTGGAGCCAGTTCAACATGATTTGAGTGTTTTAAAAGAGCTTCTCTCTCCTGCAGCCATCAATCAAGTTTACATCCCGAGTCCCCAGAGTGTAGAACATGAAAGGCTGTAAAAATGTCCAAAGAAGTGTAACACACTGCTGCTCAGAAGCCCAGGCCTGTTTATTGCCCCAGATTGTCTTTACTGATGACATGACTCAGCACTATTTGATCCATGAACCACCAGTTCACAATATCTGAACTGAACATACTGAGACAGCTGAGAAGACGATTGCCCCGCCCCCTTTCTCTGATGTCATGCTTCATTCCGGACTTTGCCTGCAGGAAGAGATCCTGATGTATTCAGCCTTCATTTATTTATTCATTTATTTTTACAAAAATCAATGATGTTGTGGAGCCGTTGGTCTGCTTGGGTGTTTTTCTGCCCGGTCAGCACGGTGACCAGCTCTGCAGTGAAACTAATGATTTGTAACACAGGTTGACTTCTCTCACACAAATGCCAGCTCATCGGTGGACTCGGTGCTTACAGAAGCCGGTGAGAATGAAGGCCCCGGCGATGATGACGAAGGTCTGAACGGTGTCAGTGTACATGAGAGCAGCCAGGCCTCCTAAAACACACACACACACACACACACACACACACACACACACACACACACACACACACACACACACACACACA
>JAUESF010000016.1:11756221-11778533 GCA_032274765.1 Malacoctenus tetranemus | reverse complement strand
GTGTGTGTGTGTGTGTGTGTGTGTGTGTGTGTGTGTGTGTGTGTGTGTGTGTGTGTGTGTGTGTGTGATGGACTGGTAACGGAGAAGCAGTGTAAAAGAGTGCTGAAAGTCTGCCAGTCACAGGCGTTCAGAGCACTTCTCAGCTGACTTTAGAGAAGTTTTATTGTGTGGCCAACTTTTGATGACCTTTTATTAGAACCTTGGTGACTCATTAACTTTCCAGTCTACCAAGTCCTGCCATGGAAAAGAGGATGCCGGTTAAATCCGGTTAAACGCCAGTGATACAGGCGATCAAAAGGTAGACACCCCAAACCAGTGGTGCCTGGAGGTAACCTGCAGAGGTGAGTGGCTGCACAGTGAGGCTGAGGAACTGTTTCATGTCCTGGCCTCGTGTCTCTGCTGAGGCAGCATCTTCCTCCTGGAGGAGTTTCCAGCAAGACGATGTTTTGTTTACTCCTAAACAGCTGGCGCGACACGGCCTGAATCATCAGGTGTTTCCAAAACTTCTCACTTTTCGTAACTCATCTTCACGTGTCCGTCGGACCTGACGGGTCCTGCAAGTTACAGTAGGAAATCCAAGGGCGTCGGGGTGAGGACGCGGTTAGGGCCCTGCGCTCCAGTCTGGAGGCCAGCTGTGATCGCTGCTCGGGACCGGGCCAGGTCCCTGTTGGCCGGTGAGTCCGGCAGCGGCGGAGCGCCCCCGCGATCGCTGGAGAAGAGGCCGTTACAGGAGGCCGAGGAGACGGACCGGAGCTCCGCTGCAGGCTGCCCCCCCCTCCCCCTCCTAACCGGGGGTGCGACACCAGTGACCTAACACATGTTGGTCCCCAGAGAGGCAGCAAGTGACAGCACGTCGCCGGGTACCGTTGGAACACCGTGTCACGGGAAGTGAAAGCGCCGTTACTCACCATCTGAGTCTCATCGGCCCCGTTCGTCCCCCGCCGGTGAAATCCGCTCACTGACTTTCATTCATTCTCCGCTTTGTTATCTCTGATCAGCGCGCAGTGTCAGCGCTATCTACACACTGTGTGTGAGTGTGTATGTGTGTGTGTGTGTGTCATCTGTTCCGTGGTGCTAGTCCGCTGTCACGTCCCACCGTAAAGCTGCCGCCGCTTTCCACGCCCGATCAGCTGCTCCTTCAAAATAAAAGAGCGTCATTAGGAAACGCGGAGCGTCGCAGAGGTACAATGTTTGAGCCACGGGCGTTGGAAAATGTGGGGTAGGAGTGGGGGACGTGTCCCCTTCAACACTAGAGACACGCGTATTCAAACCACCCGAATATCATAACGCGGAGGTGAAGGGTATTCGGTTTGGACTTTTTTTTTAAAGTCATGTCTTTTATTTTGAAAGTATCACGCGGCAAACGTCACTGGCCCGCCCTCTCTCTCACAGGATGTCCAATGACAGTAACTCTTCGGGGCGCTAAAAAGCGGTCTGTGGGAAACGATCGGTTCAATGTCACGCGTCTGTAACGTCCTGCTGTCATGGTAGGGTCCCGCTGCAGGAGGCGCCCCTCTGAGCCCCTGGGCTCCCCTGAGCCCCCCTGAGCTGCGGTGTTGCTCGCGCACTGTCTGACAGATTTCCTACGTGTCCCTCCCCCATGTAAACCCATTTCTAAGCCAATGGTGAAATGTGTGGTTTCATAAATAGAATTAAGGTTTGACGCATGACAGACAGTGTGAAATGATTGTTCAAGCTCTGCAAAAATGCAATTTCATGAACGTTTCCCCCCACTGTTATTTGTTTCTCTTATTTCTAGTATCTGTGTGGATGTGGCTGCCTGGTCTCAAGCTGACAACACTCAGAAAATGTCACATTGCTGTTTAGACAACAACAAACAAACATGGAGCCCACCAGGGTCAGCGTTCTGAAATTGGTCAATCTTATTGCAGGGTTCGCACCACTGGTGTTTGTTTTGATTCAGCCAAAGTTAACAAAGAGGAGGTCTCCCAAAGTCTGCCTGAAACCAGACACGTCTGTTTGGTACCTGAGTACACACGCAGCGACTCAACAAATCAGTGTTCAGCCTCTGTCATCAATTCTAGAGCATCACCGCCCTCTAGCGGTGGCATGAATGAAGAGACAGCGTCGTTTTCTGCAGCGTTTTATAACAAATAGACTCTGGTTCGCAAAAGACCAAAAGAAAAATATAAAATGTTGGTGACTGAAATAAGGAATAACATTGTAAGCTGACAAAGCAAAGCATGTGTTGGCTATTTTTCCCAAACAACGTAAAGGTTAAAAGTAATAATAAAAACATACAACTCAATATTTGAGAATTGGAAAGATTCAAACAGTTCAAGTCTATTGTGCTATTGTTGGATGTACATAATAAGCTGGGGAAAAAATGTTCATAACTGATGTCATGAGGTTCCTGGTGGGGATTGAATGAGGAATAAGGAGCAGGCAAGTTTTCTCCCCACGTTTTCTTTTGACACTGAAATGGTAGATCGACTATTGATCATGTCAGCAACTCACCGGAACTTAAAAGCTGGATTTATCAAAATCAAATACTCCTTGTGTTCACAGAGCCATTAATGCAGCCTCAGTAGAAGAAATTGGGTTGTTTCCTCTGGGACCTTTGGGAGACAAGAGACATCCTTAAACTGCTGTGGGTCGATTTGAAAGGAGTGGGGAAAACATCATCCAACACAAGAAGAGTTGATGATAGGTCAACCTTCAATAACAAGGAAAGAAGCAGCATTGTATTCATTCTAATTTCCTCTTGATTTTATCGACATGAACATATATTTCGTTCTACATCTCACCATAAATGGTATTTATTGAAGAAAGGGTCATTTATTGCAGGACGTCAGAGAAGAATATTGATCAGTGCGCCACATTTCGTCCTTTGCCCGCTTTGCGTCGCGCATGTGCGCTCAGGTCAGGCAGCCGTGACAGTTGAGGATGGCAGCACCACGTGACCAGCTAATATCAGAGGAGCGTTTGTCTCTGTGCACTTATGGTGTAAATGGTGTGACTGTGCTCACATGTTAAACATCATATCAAATAAACTGAGTAAAAACAAAATACACAAGTGTAGGAATCAAACAACGCGCGCGAGGTGTAAATACGTCATTTAATGTTCATATCGTTTTATTTTGACAGAGAAATCAGCTAAGGTGACTGAAAAGGCAATAATAAAAAATATATGTTTTTAGAGGAATTGGGGGAAAAAAGTGTGACGTCGTTTACGTGAAATACGTCATGACGACCCACTTAATCTGAGGCGCGCATTTTGCGGTGCGCGTGCGTGTCAGTGTGACGCTGGTGCTCCTCCAAGCTGTCAGCTCCATTCTCCCGCAGACCTCCTCCTGCTCGCACCACCGTCCTCGCAGCATGGCATCCGATGAACTCGCTCGGAAGCTGCAGTCGCGGCTCGCCGCCACGGAGGAGGCCGAGCCGAGGCCGGCGGACCCCGAGCGGAGCCCGGTCCGCGACCGGCCGCAGGAGCCCGAGCGGAGTCCGGTCCGAGCCAGACCGCAGGAGCCCGAGGCTGCGTGCGGCGACTCGTGCTCCGAGCTGTCCGCCAAGCTGACCCGCCGGCTGGACATCAACGACGGCAACGCCGCGCCGCGGGCGACCCGCGTCTTCAACCCCTACACGGAGTTCAAGGAGTTCTCCCGCAAGCAGATTAAGGACATGGAGGCGATGTTCAAGCGGTAAGGTTGACTCCCTCTGTTCTGTTTTTTTTGCTCCGCTGCGTCTTTGTTCGCCCGGTAACGAGCGGTCGGACGTGTTTACCCGCAGCAGTCGCGTGGGGATTGGGGTTGAGCGAGCGCGCGCGGCTCAGTTTACTCGTGATGAGATTAGGCTCCTGACGTGAAGCCTCCAGGTGGATGCTGACGGTCATCCCGCCAGCACGGTGACGCTCGCCGCGCGGCCCTGTGTGCCCCCCCTCTTCTTCTCGCCCTTATTGCCTCCATCTAGTTTTTGCGTCGTGATCACGGAGACGTGCCAGCCGCCGCGCTGCTGCGTGAGTGGCCTCGGTTGACTCACCACAGAGGAGACCCGCATAGACCCTTCAATGCCAATGAGCAATCACTTTAACGGAGGATCACCTGCTCATCGAAGAAATCACTTGACCTACCTAAACGGCGGTGATGATGCTGTTCATGGATGTTTGATGATGCATAAGGAAAACACAATTTAATACCAAATAAATAGAAACGTGCTGTTGTGACGTTGAGCCTTTCACAGAGCATGAAGGGACTGTGAACCTCTATTCTGGGTTAGATTTTATTTTGAAAGGGGCCAGTTCAATCATATATATATATATATATATATATATATGTTGGAATTACTGATTTAGCCCTTTAAATTCAAGCTCAGATATTTTGTGTCGAGAAACTAATTTTATTGCCTGAAAACCTGGTAGAACTTGGCACAACACAGATGGAACCATTTCTACTAGTTAGGGTTGTGTCTACTTTTCAGCTGTATATTCATAAGTCTTGTAAATGAGCAAGGGTCCACATTGGGGGGAAAATAATCACACTTTATTTTGGAGGTGAAAAAATGAATCCCTGCACATCGTGGATGTGCTTAAAAATGTGTTTTCTTGAGTTAATCTGAGCAATCACCTCAGAACTCCAACACACGTTTGGCTAAAGTAGAGTCTTTGCGTCATCTGCATGGTTGCATTTCTATGAACAAAACATGGTAAACTCTGCAGCTTTAGTTATCCACTTTATTTTTAATTTACTTTCATTTATTGAGCCGACTGGGGAAAACAGATTCTTTGTTTGTGGTTTGGTGGTTGTTGATGTTAGCACGGTGTGGGCGTCAGATTGTTTCGCCCTCGGGTGCTGGTCATCGGGGGGGCGGGGGACAAGGAGGCCGATTGTGTTTGGCCGTGTCGTCACAGGCAGACCTCGCGCCATGTGATCGTGTCTCCTATGTGTCATTCCATACCTTCATTGTTTTGCAGAGAAAACTGACTGGGGATCATGGTGCACAGTGATGGTCCTCATTCAGCTTGAGGTCCTTTTAGACCCTGAAGGGTTCTGGCATCAATAGTTGGACTTGAATCTAGGAAAAAACTGCACTGTCTCTCTCTTTTTTAGAAAGCAAAGTGTTGTGACTCACAGGTTCTAGTTTACTAAAGGATAAAGCCCACCCTGATGGAGCCCCAACAAAGCCATTTGGTTTGGGGAAAAAATGCCCTCAAACTGCTTTCAATCGACTCCATTTGCATGATGAGGTCTGTTTCTGGTTCGTGTGAGGGTCTCAGCAGGACGGGGTCCCTTCAGGATTGAATCGGTGGTCCGTGAGCTCCCACAGATTTCAGATTCCTATTCCCTCTGCGATTCTACTTTGTATTCGGAGATTCTTTTCCTTATTCCCCAGAAAGAGTCTCTCCTTGTTTGTGCCGTCGGAGATTCGGTTACTGCTATCTCGGATCTCTTTAGCCTCGCTTCCTTTCGCCGCTCTGATCCCATTCACACACTCCTCGTTCCCATGGGGCATCCACCGCCTGGTGACCCACTTTCCTCCTTCAGACGATTTTTTTTTCGTATTAGCTTAAAGCCATATTTCACCGTTTTAGCGCGTCGTCAAACTGTGAGAGATGTTGCCGTGATTTCCTTCAAAATGATGGAGAAAAAGCATCTCGTGCGCTTTTTCTCAAGCAGTTTCACATCCGCCCGTTCACCCTGACTCGCACGCCGAAGTCAGATCCAGCTTCTTTTTTTTAATAGATTCCTGTTGATTGAGCCATGAGGATCCGCAGCAGCTTTTACCCTACTTTGGTCTTGTCTATTTTCTGTCCCCGGCCCCCCTGAAAAGCGCTTGGAGCCCAGCTGAATGGGTCAGAATGGGGGGGAGGGGGGGAGAAGGAGAAGAATGCTCGCAGAGAAAGTGAGTTCCCTCGTGCCAAAAGCTCAGGCATCTATAATTAACAGGGAAGCTGCAGAACAATGAGGCTCAGTTCAGACTGTTGCAGCCAGTGTGGCCCCGCGTCCCTCGCAAATAAAGCCCCACAAGCCTTTGCGAGTGATGCAACTTGCGGGCCGGAGCTGCAGGTTTTTTCACGTCCCCGTCCCATCGTGTGATACCAAACAAATTCCTCACATTCGGGGTCTCTGTCCTCCCTAAGTAACCTCCGAGCGATTGGGGGGGGAGGGGGGGTTGTAATCTCAGTCTAATTGTGCCACATATTAGCAGGACGTCCAACAGAGAGGATTTAGAGTCTGTTTTTTTTCCTAAAGGGTTTCTTCTTATTTCTATCTTCAGCCATGTGAGGACCGCAGCGTAATTACTTGTTTCTAAAAATAAAAGGATGCATAATTAACAGTGAGTGTTTTCAGCTCAGACCACTTTTTTAGACCCTGGTTTTAAAAAAACAACGGTGAATTCCAAAGATGTGCAGAGACAAAAGGAGCATCTTCAGAGTTTTGTGGTGCTGGCCGGTGAGGCTGTGGTTTCTCTACTCCTCCTGTCTCTTCAGCCCTCAAACATTTCCCAGCAAAACATAGTCGGAGTTTCTTCAAGGTCAAATACCAACGAGAGGCCGTGAGGTCACTCTGACCTTGACCTTCGACTGATCGCTTCATCTTTTGAACAGGAGAAAAGAATAAACTTCTTCACCTCAGACTGCAGCCGTCAGTTTTGCTGGTAACGGGACTGACTCATTACTGGGAGTGGGAAAGCTTCCAGACTGGACAGCTTTTCACTGGGTGGAGGCTTGAAAAGAAACATCAGACACATTCAGTACTGATGATCCAATACGTGATGCACAGTGAGCTGTTGGGAACGGCAGCGGCTCGTGGTGGGATTTTCGGCAGGGGGAACACCCTGCTCCAGCGTGCCTCTTGCATTCCTGCGCTCCCACAAAGAAGGACCAAACCAGTGCATGGATGCCTTTGTCTCCCCAGAACCGGAGGGCTGTGCCAGGAGGAAGCCCGCCCCCTGGCTGTAAGCAGAACTTACTGCAAATTCAGGGCAGCCTGGGCATTTGTTTCACTGGGATGAGGTCAGAGAATACTGGCGTTTATTCTGCATTACGTAAACATTTGTGGAAGCAACACAAACGGCTATTTTCCCTCTTTGTGCTTGTGTTTATCCAAGAGTGAGTTTCAGTCAAATGTAGAGAGAGAATCATTGTGATGCTTCATGTTTGGACTAAAGAAGTCAGAAACACTTCTGCCTTTCACTTGTCATCCCTTGTTCGATGCACCACCCGGAGTGGTGGTGCATTGTGAAGCCGCTGTGCAGCTGGTGTCGGGGGCAGGTAAGAGGCGTCTTGTGGCCTCCTTCCATGTTTCTGCTCCTTCCAGCACTCCTGTTCGTGGCTCCGTCCGCCTTCAGTGTTGTGTAAGTGACATTTTGATGCCAGACTCCCCAGAAGGTGTTAGGTTGGTGCGCCACTGATGGAGGAACAAAAAGCCAGCGAATCCACCACAAGTCTGGACTGTTTTTCTGACGGTTTCATAACCAATGTTTTTGATAAATGAGAAAAAAACCCACTTTAGATCTTACCTCTCTCACTTTGTCGGATTATTTTCCAATATATTCAGAATGTTTGAAGTTGGCTCAAAGCACAGCAACACTAAAACTTAATGAAAGGGTCTGATTATTTATGTTTAAGTTGGTCTATTTTAGAAAAAACAAAGGTTTTCTAAGGAGTCTGATTTAACGGTTGATGTTGTACATTCCTCAGTGAGGACGTGCATCGTTGCATGAGCCTTTAAAAGGCTGTCCTGTTCAAAATGGATTATTTCATGAATGTAATCAGTCACATGATGGTAAACTGATAGTAGAAATGAGCCGGTATTTGGCAGCAAACACTTCTGGGTGAGAAATGTCTGATCTGCAACTCTAAAGATCGCTGTGGGCATGTTTTGACCTGACCAACATGTTAATTGAAGAGCTCAGCTGATCTTTTTTTTTTTGACATCCAGGATCAACCTGCTCAGCTTAGCTGCTCACTCTTCCTCTGGAATGGTCCTGCCTTTCCAAAAAAGAGCCTCTTCATCACCTTTGTCATTGGTAAATCAATGCAAGGGAAGCAGCCGTGCACATAGAAGAGTTTGATCTCTTCAAATGCTCTCTTGGGGATTTCCCAGCAACACCGACTCGTCTGGTCGGTACAGTTTTGCTCAGGTTTGCAGGCTTGTATCCATCAGAGACTTTTAGCAGCTACTCTGTGTTCCTGTGAGCTCAGTCGATCCAAAAGAACAGGACGTAAACAGACTTCGCTTAGTGAGGCATGACAGCAACACCTCCACAGGAATCCAACCTACTGTCTTCAAAGCCTGTCAACAACATCCACTCTTTTCTAACCATCTTTGTCGGAGGTGAAATAGCACCATGCAAATCAACATTGTGGGCTGACTGAACAGCAGGTATACCATCATCGCCATGATGTCCAGAATTGCTGCGTTTTGTCTGTCGCATACGAGCTTTGGAAGCCTGATTTTCCTGTAATAAAGCTGTGGTACACGTGAGGTCGCTTGCCTCATTATTGAATCAGTTCATAATTCTCTGGAAGTAATAGACCCTTTTTAATAAAGTCTGATCTGTTGTGTTTGGCTCGTGCTGCCAAATGAAAGTCCCAGAGAGTATTATACCGTCAGCCCGGCTCCAACAGCTCAGACTTGCTCTGAGCACGAACACGTATTACTCACTCAGATAAACTGCCAATAAAGTTCAGTGTTTGTGGCCTAAAATGTCTGGGAAGCCTACGAGCGTTCGCTGTTGCTCAGAAATGTCCCGATAATAAACTCAGAGTGAATGTTTTGGATCAAGGATGCACGAACAAACTGGTTTATTTTAGTTAGTTTGCGACTGATTTTTGTAAACATCGCTTTTTGTAAGCAGAGTGTACTGCAGTCAGTACATCTGACCTTTTATGCTTGCTTCCATACAGATGAAGGTCATACTGTGGGTGTTATTGACCAAAGGGTTTTAACAAAACAAACAGCTTGACTGGTCCAGACGGAGCTGGAGGCTGGGAGTGAGACCTTTGCATTTTTTCTTCTGTTCTCCAAAGTCTGCAGCCTTCAGGTACTTGAGGTGTTGGGAGATAGTTGCTCCAAAAAAAGGGAGGAAGTCCTCGTGGCCTTTTCCAAGCGCTGATACCGAACAATAGTCCGGTTTTTCAGCCTCCCCCTGGTTCCGCCCTGATCTGGGGTCAGCCGGCCCGAGATTGGGATACGTACGCTCTCCAACTCTCACACATGCAGCAGCTGAAAGCATCTATAAATACCCTTCCTCTCAGACATAAGCCTCTGCAGGCTCACCCCCCCCCCTTTTTTTTTTTTGCTTCATCCAGTTGGCGATAACAGCTGTCAGACGAGCTGCCGTGCTCCTGCACGGTCACGTGCGCTTGGAAAAATGTCACTTTCTGGAGCTGCTGTTTTTTGTTCTCTTATCAAAAAACAATAGTGGCTAAAGTGGGAGGGGGGGGGCGTTTCAGGACAACCTTTTGGTGAGCCAGGACGGAGGCCAACCGTAAATAGAGTGAGATAAGAGTGAGGGGAGGAATGAGCCAGCTTACCCAATCACTCTCCATATCTGGTTGGATAATAAAGCCCAACTCTTTGTGTGAGCTAAGTGGATTAGGTTTGGCAATCTTGGATAGATTGTGGGAGTGACGGAACTGTTTATTCAAAGCAAACAGCCAGCGAAGGGGGAGAGACTCTTTGGACAGCGACACTCCTTAACATCTTTCTCACCTTTTTCTTCACGCAAACTCTGTGTCTGCGTCACACATGGACCCACGAATGAGTCGGAGGAGCCGTGTGCTTCTGTTTCCTCTGTCTGAGAGAAGTTCACAGTGACGAGAAGCAGATGACCATGAAAAGTGTCCGAATCGGCTGAGGTGCGATTTTCAGACAGCGACAGAAGTGCATGACGAAAAGTGGAAATTGTCACATTGACTTGAAGTAAAACTGTGACAATTTTTAAGCCTGATGAGATTTTATTTCTTTGCAACTTTTATCTGCAACTGAAAGGTACAAAAAAAATCCTCACTGAAAGACAAATAACCTTTCCAGAACTCTCTCCCACTAATGGTCTGAGCTCCTATAGGGTGCCTTCTATTCACCCAGTAAAACCGGACGTGACGGTGTGACTGTTCTTGTCGTTTGCAGCTACGACACTGGCAGAGACGGCTTCATCGACCTGATGGAGCTGAAGCTGATGATGGAGAAGCTGGGGGCTCCTCAGACTCACCTGGGCCTCAAGAACATGATCAAGGAGGTGGACGAAGACTTCGACGGCAAACTGAGCTACAGAGAGGTGAGAGGCTGCTCCTGCAGCTATCCTCAGTGGGGTCATTCATTCACAATGTTTTTCACTGAGCGTGTGAACTGTGTGTGCTCTTGCAGTTCCTGCTGATCTTCCGCAGAGCAGCGGCCGGAGAGCTGCAGGAGGAGAGCGGTCTGATGGCTCTGGCAAGACTGTCTGAGATCAATGTGTCCACAGAGGGCGTGATGGGGGCCAAAGACTTCTTTGAAGCCAAGGTAGTAACTCAGTGAAGTTCTTTAAACACTTTTTTTTAGATTTGAACCCTTGGATTTATTTTTGGAAGTCCACAGTAATTGATATTTATCAGCCACAATGCGAACAACCACCTGTCTAATATCAGTTGGGACTCGCCAAGCTTGACGTATTGGCTCAGAGCCACCAAAGCCTGGAGTCTTCAGACTTTTCAATGTCGAGCGTCAGGCTTTCAGTGCAGTTGAGTTCTGTAAATGTGGAGCTGAGTCCTCGTTTTCAGGTTGTTGTTGTGCACCAAGAATGTTTCCTGAGGGCTCTCTGCAGTGCAGCCAGGAGCAATGACCTCCTGACACTGCCACAAGGTGCTATTGATTTCTGATGGGTGTGTTTGTTCCCTCATTACTGTTTAGCCGGTGTTTCACGGTAGCATCCACCTCAACAAAACGACAAAGGATCCCTCACACACTGTTGTCCAATAATTACACTGCTTCCACTCCATTGGGAGCTCCTCTGGAAACATCTCATGAAGACTGAACCAAACGCAGACTCTCTGGGTCCACTATGGAAGCCATCACAGTTTTGGCCCTTTGTTGCATTCATTCCAACTTCCAGAGCTGACTGCCTGATACATCCCATCATGCCACTCGTGCCATTTTAACAAGATGATCACCGTTAATCTCTTCAGTTGTTGGATTGAGTGACGTGGCTAATCAGCGCTCCAGCTGCTTCTGCGCCTCATATCTATAACTAGAAGAGCACTCGGCAGAGCGCATACCTCCGCCTCAGCCTTTTGGACAAAGTGGGACCTGTCTCAATGGGTCCCTTGTGCGCTGCGTCTCCCCAGGTGCAGGCTCTGTCCCAGGGCAGCAAGTTCGAGGCGGAGATCCGGGAGGAGAAGGAGGAGCGCAAGCGGCAGGAGGTGGAGAAGAAGCAGCGGCAGGCGGCCTTCAAGCAGCTGCAGTCCACTTTCTGCTCATGACCCCCCCCCTCCCTGCAGCCCTGCCGCCCCCTCCGCAGGACCATCCTGACGTGCACAAGTCAGCGTTCCTGACGTTTTTAGACATAGCTTCACCCCTCACTCACACGTTAACCCGCGTCATCGCTCACAATTAGACAGATGTGTTGAAGTAGGCACTAAAATACTTGAAGTTACCTCGCAGCTCATCACAGGTGAGGTTCCGTCATTCCAGAGTTTATGCAGCAGTTTAAAAAAAGCAAAACAAACGAAGCGTGGGCGCTGCGCCTCTTTAAACTCATGGTGATCTCATTGTGTGTTCCTGAGTGTTTTATTTGTGTTCCTCCATGCAGGACGTTTTTATTTCCAAGGGAATTTCAGCTCGTGACGTCACCGTGCTTCGTCGTGTGAAGTGTTTTTTTTTGTTTTTTTAATTCTCGTGTCGCAGTCTGATCACAACTCGTGCCACACCACTTTGTTTTTATCTCCCCCTCGTCGACCTGCTTCTTTTTCTGGGTCTCATTCTGTGAATTCTTGCGCTAACAACTCTCGACGTGACAACAATAGAAGTAGATTTTAATAGTTAAGTAACAGAGTCGCCTCTTTTCATGCAGCTTTTATCTTCTGGCTTCGACTCCTGACCTGGCTGACTGGTTCCTTCAGTGAGCAAGTCGTTCTCTCTCTCTCTCTGGCTTATTTCATCTGTAGATTATTTAAAAAAAAAAAAGGCTTGAAGCAGCTTCAGATAAGGTTTGGATCCACTAGATACACACATCCTGGATTGGCTTTTTGTGCTCCAAATCCCCCCATCTCCCCTCCAAGTTAGTTGAGCTTCAAAACCAGGACATTTATCTCTGGGAGGACAGTGCAGCCTGCTTAATTCAGACACCGATGAAAGCGTTTTTGTCCTGTTGAGAGCTGGAGTCACGCCGACACCTGGTTTTATTATTTAGCTTCGTCTCACCTCAAGTACTTTTTTTTTTTTTTTTACGGTTTTCAGCTTGATTGAATTTCCAAACTCTTTTTTTTTAATCACCAGAATCTCTTGTCACTGTTTCCACAGCAGCTTCTCTGCTCTGTTAGCCAAACATACATATACAGATATAGTTTTGACCCTCAGTTGATCTGTTCCTCCTCTGTCTCCACTGCTACTTCTCCACTCCTCCTATGCACTGATATCGAGTCTCCACAGCTCAAAGCTGACACACCGATAAGAGACAAACATACTAACAATACACAAGTTAAAAAAAGCACAACGCGAACGTAAATAACATTGGAGTTCATCAGCGCTGCGACAGTTGGATCATTCACCCTGAGGCCGCTCTCCTGCTGTGTGTCCCAGGTGTCTGGCAGACACTCCCACCACGTCCTGACTCCAGCTCTCCGCCCAATAAACAAGATTCCATCCGCTTTATTTTCCGTCCTTCCAAACAGACGAACAGATCCTGATTTATTTCTTTAAGGAACACACAAATTTGTGTTTTTCCGCAGTAGACGACCACAGAATCCCAGTTGCACCCGTGGCGCTGTGGTGAGACGCTCGCTCGGCTGTTTCCACCTCAACCTGTAGTTCCCATCACCCCCCCTCTCCCCTCGCCAGTAGATAAGCCGTCGAGTACGTTTGAGTCGGGTGTAGTCTCCTTTTTATTTTCAAGCGCATGCAATGCATGCAGTTCAAGTGAAGTATATATGGTAGAGATGTTAATATATTTGAAAAACAGCTTATTTTCTGTGTGAACTAAAGTAAAAAAACCAAGTATCCTGACATGTGACTGAAGACAGTTGGGAGTCTGATAGAAGAAGAAAACAAACCCGCCTCCTGACCCGGGAGCTTACCTGAAGTCGTGACGATTCTCCTGTGTGTCTTCTCGCTGCAGATGCAACAGTTTTCACAAGTGTCAAATCGATTATACAGAGTTCCATGATCTTGTCCTCCGTCGAGTCAGTCTCGATCCGCAACACCAAACAGCCCACGTCGGTATGATTCAATTCCAGACACCTTGAGGAATTTCAGCACTGTGACCAGAGAGAGTTTATGTTTGGATGTCGTCTATTTTGTGTGTTCAAGTGTGCGTAACGCGAGTTTGAAAGAGTTCCCCCACTTGTTGAGTGTTATCCTTTTATAAAGCGAACAAACGTGGTTTTGAAGTTTTTTGTTTTTGGTGCTCGACTGTGGTTCAATCAGAAGTCTGTTTTTATATCGATGCGTTCTCTGCTGGAGAAGATATTGGTTCGATTCGACGGTCCCAGAATTGAGTTTCAGTCGTGCTCTCGTCCCTGCTTACTGCGGGGAGCTCACAGCTCACTCACAGAAGCGCTGCGCTCGGCGTCCAGCCGACCGTCCGGCTCGGCCCAGCTGTCCCCGCTCCGCTCCGCTTTCCATCGTCAAGACAGGAGACACATGCGCATTCTCGCACAGTGTGGTCTCAGGAATCTGTTCTGCAGACTGTTGGTAACAAAAAGCACAGTGTGTTGGGTCTAATTAACTTGCAGCAGCTCAGTGTGTGGGACAGGTGTTGGTCACTTTAGCTCTGAGAAGGGATCCACACTTTAGAGGGACGCGCAGTGTTTTGGGAAGGAGAAGTCCCTTTCTATCAGAGTGAGATGACGTGATGCTTTGGCCTTTCAATTCCGTTCTAGTCAATGTTGTTATCACTGTTCGAGTCCAGAGACGACCAATCTTTAGCAAGATCTTACAGCTGTATTGGGACCAGCAACAAACGGGCCATCGAGACAGATCGTCAACCTCATGGCTCCATCTTCTCACTCTGATATGAAGTGTACTTCTCCCAAATTGCTGACGTGTTTCTAATTAAAGAACAAGTTTTTAAACCGCCTGTAAAGTTCCAGTGGACCATCGTCAGTAGAAGAGGATTTACTTTTTATCTCGTGTTCCATGACAAATATTTACATTTGTGTTTGGGTTTTTTTTTCTTACTTTTTGGGGTTACTGTGTAGTTTACTAACCTTTCGGAAAGAAAGTGTTACAACTTTAAACGCGTCAAGCTTCGAGACACATGTTTGGATGCTGCATCCGTGTCCACAATCTGCTCTCGAGTGCTACCCTCTGTCAGGCTAGTCCCTCCCACTCCTATTGATTCTTTTCTTTGACATCTTTAGTCAAATGGCAACTGATTCGTAGGAGTCCAGAGAAAAGCAGAGAATACGTGTCGAGATTCAGTTTGTGTTTCGAGCTACTTTTGTTTCTGTTCTCTGTCTGAATAACTGGCTTTGAGTTGTAGCATGTTTCTGGTCGTTGGATAACAAACTACTGTGTGTCTCACAAACCCTCTCCAGTTCCTGTCGTGACAAATGGAATATGTATTTTTTCATGAATAAAATAGTCTATATTGTTATTTGTTTTATTAAAGAGTTATAAGTTGCCAAATATAAAAAGTTGGTGATATATATTTTTGGGCACTTGTAAAGATATTGTGTTGTTCTACTCCCTGTTGGAATGGAAATGTTAGACTTGATTGCAATAAAGGATAATAAAGCTGATCTTAACAAAGAGGGAGCCTTTCCTTTCACTCATTTCCATTTCCTTCAGTTAGCTTCACTGCTATCTCTTATTAGCTCACCTGAAGCGAAGCAAAACATGGAGTTACACTTCTGTTTCACAGCCTTTTTCTATGCATGTGACAGTCTTGCTTGACAAAGAAAAAGTGAGCAGCAGCTCACCACAGAAAATTATGTATTGGCAGTGCTTGTATTAAGACTCGTATTAAGACACCAACAGGATTAATTTCCTCTGTTCAGTGAAACTACTTCCACATTCATTCCTTTTGAATTTGATTCCAAGCTCTTTTGGAGGCGAATTTACTTTGGGCATCTTTGTCACCACAGACATTTCCCACAAAGCCAGATGAGAGAAAAGTAGAGGGAGGAAAGAGAAGCACATTATTGATGTGTTTGTGTTTGAAATGCACAGGAAGCCAATTAAATTGTTGTGATTTTGGGAGCACAGAACGATGAGTGGGAACAAACCCTGCAGTGGTAAATCCGCTCCAGACTGGCTTGACTTTGCTGACACGCTCTCCGAGAGGCGCCCACGTGTAGAGACCAGCTTCAACCAGCAGGAGGGGACATAGTTGTAGAGCCTTTACAAGCAGATTCATGCCCACCGTCGCAACAGCGAAGAAGAAGCTGAACGAAATGACTTCCCACATCTTTATTTGTTTAGAAAATATCTGTTTTCATGTAACGTGCGCTGTACAAAGGCACCGCAGCGTGTGAGATGTGCCGAGATCTCCTTCTTCACAAATCACAGCTTGTGGAACGTTTCCTCACTTACAGAATGCCTGAAGTTGCTACATGACTACTACGAAACTACACAGATCAGTGGTTCCCAACCTGGAGACAGAGACCCCTCTGGGGGTCTATCAGGGAAGGGGCCTGAAGCTTTGCCTGCTCTGGTGTTAGAAATAAAATACCACAGTTGAAGAAAACCATGAAAACAAACAGAATCAGAATGGAATAAAAAAACCAAACAGATGCTTTTAGTTTGAAAGCTCCTGTTTTGGTTTGTTTTTTTTGGACTGGGTGTGCGATAAGCGTATTCACATGGGGAGAAGTTGGGAACCACTGACATAAAGTAGATAACAGTGATTGTCACCCTATCGCCTGCCTTCAAGAGGGAAAACAGTCCAGATGCAAACACACATTTATTATTTCTTCTATGTAACAATCTCTTCTACCTCTAAACACATTTATCATTCAGCAAATTGAACATCATACAATAATTTGTGCTTTGTGCAATGATTCAAGCAATGATTCACGTTCACAATAGAGTCACTAAGCTACAAATCAATCGGCAGTCGGTGTCCTATCAGCTGCTACTGAGGCATAGATCACGCGTGTCAGTCCGAGGTCACTGAGCTCGCTTTACGACACGCATGTGTTTTTCCCCACCATGAAAAATGTATTGGTCATTGTGTGATCCTGTTCTATCAGCAAGTCCATCAAAAGAACAATAAAAACAGTCGAGCTGATCGTCAAACTCAATGCCCGTTTGGGAGCTGTGGCAGCAGAGTCCTTGGATCCTTCCCTTCCTGTACTGGCACCAAGACTATCAACCTGCCACGCCTGCTGACTGCACGTCCAGTGCCGGGCTGACACTGAGGGGAGTCAGTTTCCTTCAAGTGTAAATCATTGGGTGTAAAAGGATGTCCAGTTATGAGGTGTAGTGAATCATTCAGGGTTGGATCTTATTTGGTGCTAAATAAAGGGCCACAGAGGGTGAAAACAATCTTCATCATGGCAGGGACACTTTCAACATATCTGTGCTTTGGATGGTCTAATATAGAAGGTTTAATGCTCGTTCATATTCAGGGACCACGTCCAGCTGAAGTGGGACATAACGATACAATGACGCTCCTAAGATACTCACAGCTGCAAAGGTTTCACATTAGATTTGGTGGAAATAATAATAATTACAGACACAGAGTCTATCATCAGTGTGAGTGAAATCATAGTTGTGCAGAATTTAAAATGTGACAAACTCACTCTGATGGTAGTCACCTCTTTGATGCCTCTGCTATTTTCCAGTCAAATGCTGGCAAGCGAGAATTTCAAATTGTTTGAAAGAAAATATAAAAAAAATGGAAAAACACTTTTTTTCCCCATTTTTGTAACGTTGGGTAGGAATTTGGGACACACACATATAAAAACCACCATGTCCTCTCCAAATAAGCAGCAAATATGAATCTTATGTCACAAAAAAGATGGACGCAATTATAATGTGACGATCGACCTTTTCCCATTTTGCAATGCAAGAGGCAAAATGATAAATGGAGCAAACAAGAGTCATTGTGGGGTTGATCTAACTGCATCACACACACATTTGAACTTTGATGTTTTGACACAAAGGGACTTTGCTCTGTGAGTGTGGTGCCAGCATCATCCGAGCCTTGTTTTCCTCGCCACATGTGAACCTGCACTCAGGGTTCAGGTGTCAGGCGCAGCAGGTATCAGATGTGAACGGTGAACATCCGATATTCTACTTCAGAGGTATTGCACATGCCTCCCATGTCTGCGCTCAGATGCATGCTTTTCAAGCCTAAAAGCACATGAGGAGTTTGTGTCAAACATAAAAGGACCACAGTTACCAGATTGTGACACTCGTTGGTGTCGTGAGTCACAGTCTCAGGCCTGTTTTCAGTCAATCACCACAAAGATGCAACATTACCCACTGTGCACAGTATTATCCCAGCACCACCTGCTCCTGTCGAAAAAAAACCCTCACTCAACTTAAAGGAGCTGACCACACTACAACAACTCAGCGTCGCCACCCAATGGACAGAAGTAACATTACTTTACCTTACATGCTGCACCTTTATTTATTTATTTTGGGGGCAAAATGACTTCAGAAAATCTTCTCAAAATGACAGCGAAAATCTGACCAGTCTTGAAAAAAAAAGAGAAAAAAGAAAAAGAAAAGACAAAATTTAATTGACTTGAATGTACCTTTTGAGTAAGAATCCATCCTGGTCCCTTGTAAACTATTTGCTTTGTGAGAGCTCGTGTCAAATCAGAACCTTTTATCCCCTTTATTATGTTGTTAACATAGAAGGAAAACCTGCTTTCTGTGAATGCTTTTTAGACCTTGATAAAGAAACAAGTGGGACGTCATTTGTGACCAATCATATGTTGATGTGAAGCTGTTTTTTCCCCCCTGACAGCTGGCCGGTCGTATGTGTTCAACAGCGAGGACCTTATTTGTGAGTTCTCAGCTTATAATCAGATGCATCTTTTATCGACGGTACAAAGAAACCACAATGTTTCATCGACAGCATTCACACACCGTCACTCACTGGGCACTGCAATCAACACAGCTGAGACCAGTGACAGATGTCCCGAAACAACCAGTACTACTAACCTCATCTGAACTATGCATGTGGGTGCATGTGATGGCCCGTCTGTCTTATCTTCTAATCGGATTGTCTTATTATTCTGACACAAGCCCTCAACAATAATCCCTCTTAAGGCCACCTCAGAGTTTGCACACATGAAAAGAATGAATCAGACTTCCTGTTTGGATTTGAAAGCCACCGGGCTCCCATTGGTGGATACAATGAGGACCCCAAGAGACCATAGAGCCCGTAACAGAATCTACTGTACTTTAGAGGTGCGTTTTAATTTGACATGTTAAGATGGTCATTTTGATTTCCGAACCCAATCAAAAACATCCAGACAAGCGTGTCTGCTTGCATCAGTGATTTCCCCTCTTTGAGACCACCACCCCCGGCACCCTTACTCCATCCTGTCGCTGCCGTCCCCGTTAATCTGCACCACACAGTCCTTGTTCAGAGGCTCCTTCGAGTGGGCCGTGTCAAAGTGGTGGGAGTTCACCATGTACCGCCCCCGGGCATCCAGCCCCAAGGCGGGGACAAAGCGGCGGTCGAACTGGATCTCCTGGCGCAGGTAGGAGGTCCTCTTCTGACAGGAGTCCCCGGTGCCCTCCTGCAGGGCCGACAGGAAGACCACCAGCTCGAAGTGGTTGGAGGTGCCCTCGCACAGGGCCGGGTAGAGGGGGCTGCGGCGGTCCAGCGGGTGGTAAAAGGTGAGGGGGAAGATGAAGAAGGGGCAAGGCTGCTGGCCCAGGTGGTCCAAGTAAAAGTCCAGGGAGGTCTGGTGCAGAGCCTGGCCCTCGTGCTCCTCGTACAGCACGGCACTCACCTTCACGTCCACCAGGGGCCGGTGCAGCAGGTTGGTTGCTCGGACGATGAGGCACGTCTGGCCCTGGTGCTGGCCCACCACGGCCTGGGGGCTGAACTGGATGGCCCCCGCCCGCTTCTGGGGACGTGCGATCTTGGCGACGAAAGCACCTGAAGAGAGACAACAATGAGATTTTAGAGGACTGGTCAATCCTCTTTGATACCTTTTGCAGAAGAACACGTCAATAATAACAACTAAAAAGAAAAAAATCACCTTTCCTTCCACTAACATTACTCTGGAAATGTGATGACAGTTGTTGTCCAGCAGATGTCACAAACCTCCTTCAACAGAGGCTTCGAAACAGGAAACTGTTCCTGGTATGATCAGTGTTTTCGTGACTCAGTAGCTCAGTGTTTTAGTGACTGGTGAACTTAATTTTCCTCCATCTGTAAACACAAGGGGTTCTGTGTAGGTCAGTGTGTGATTGCGTTTACATTTAAGGGGTTAGCTAAAAGCACCATCAGAAATTAACACACCAGGTCCATATTTGTAAAGGTTTACACTAAAGATTCTACCTGGCAGCACCAGTGAAAAGCAGGAGTTTGTGTTTGACACTAATAGCGCCACTGTCCTCCAAACATCCCCCCCCTTTCCTCACAGAGAACGCTACCTGTTATAAATGCCTCCAACATGAGCCCCAGCAGCATCTGCCCTGCCAGCAGTGCGATGGCGCTGGGGCAGTCTCCGCTGGGGAACATGGTGCCGTAGCCGATGGTCAGCTGCGTCTCCAGGGAGAAGGAAAAGGCCGCCGTGAAGCTCGTGATGTGCTTCACGCAGACGACGTGCCCCTGCGGCGGGGCGTCATGGTCCTGGACGGCCAGGTCCCCGTTGAGGTGGGCCAGAAGGTACCACAGGCAGGCGAACAGCAGCCAGTGGGCCAGGAAGGAGAGGCAGAAGGCCAGGAGGACCCATCTCCAGCGCAGGCCCACCAGCAGCCCCCACAGGTCCTGCAGGGCCAGCAGCCAGGCTCTCCCCGAGGCCCCGCGCCACGAGCCGGACGCACACAGAGGCGGGCGCAGCGCGCAGTGTCCGTCTTTGGTGACCAGGCGCTGGCGAGGCGGCGACGACAGGAGGGGTGAGGAGGAAGCCTTGCCGCCGAGCACGCTGCTGTTGGATTTGGTCGTCATGGTCGCGAGCAAATCTGGAGCAAGGTGATTGTCGGTGAGGGGGGATCCTGCAACAAGCAGAGACGCCGACAGGATGTTATGACTTTCAGTCGTCACAGTATGTGATGAACATCTTTGTCTGTATTCATCAATCCTGTCCTGCTTCACCCTAATTAAGGCTGCGGTCGGCTGGCGGTGAAAAGGCCGACCCTCACCAAGTCATCATCCATCACAGAAGGTCAAACAATCATTCACACGTTCACAGTTTAGGAGCCACTCAGTAGTCCAACCAGCATCTCTTTGGACTGCAGGTAGTGACTGTCATGTGGATGCTCCACAGAGAGTCAGACCACTCACAGTCTTCTTCATTCTCCTTTTATCATCGCTTCATTCTCTCCTCTGAGTGTTGCTGGTGTGTTCTGTTTGAAGATGCCTCGTGTCGACCATCTCAAGCTCCCTGCTCACAATTTGTCAGCTACAAAAGTGTTTTTCATTCAGCCCCACTAATGAGAGCATAACTCAGGACTTGTAGCTTCAACTGTGTCTTGTTACCATGGTGTTTTCAAACCTGTTAATTCAATACAGCGGACCAAACCTCAACTTTTACAACCTTTGACAAAACATATTCACTGACAGCAAACCGACGCCATCATCCGTCCTCCTCAACACTGCCACCAAACGCACTAATGCAAAATCCCTCCATCTCGCCATGATACTCTGACCCACAACAACAGTAAATGGACATTTTTAACAAAAACACAAGATTGCATGACTTTTATTGCACAGACATATATGGATGTTGTCACATACTGCAGGCAGGAAACTTTTGTCCTGAGAACTGTGGAGCAGATGTATGTGCAGGCAGCCCTGGACAGGCGGACAGCTAGAGTCCTGTCCTCTCCAGAGTTTCTATTTCTATGTCAATATTGTTGCCAGGAGATTAGAGCAGGTCCCAGCTGGTAATCAGTCTGAGGAACACAGCGACACGCAGAGTAGGAATGCGTGTTTCATCTGCAGGGAGCTTTAAACTTACTGCACTGCATGGCTCTCCACTTGTCCCCTTCATCCAATTACAATATGCATCCAGGCATCCTTCAGCTCATGCATTCAATCGCTCTTTGTACTTCTAATCCTGGAACTTTTGTAAACACGAGCAAATATCCAGCATCTCATTTCTCATTCAAGAAAATTGCATATCCTCTTGACTGAATTTGAACTTTTTGATGATTTGCGGACAGACTTTGGGGCCGGCACTGCTGCTGGGTGGCTCGGCGGAGTGGGGGGGGAGGTGGGGTGCAGGGTAAACGTGAGATTGATTCATTGGGAGGCTGAGTCTTTGTGCTGAGGCCGGAGGAAACGGCAGCGTGATAACATTCAGCGAAGCCGTCACATGAGAGCCATGCGTCGGCTGGGGCTTCATTGCACAGACCTCCGTCTGTCGGCCGTCTCTGGGTCAGCTCGTCTTCACCTCGGCCATTAAAACACGAGAGCATAACAAACAGACAACCATCTCTGTAAATGGTCCTGCTGCTGGTGGGTAAAAAAGAGAGAGGGTGAAGCTGCTTTAAAGTGGCGTTCAAAAACACACTTGGAGCCGTGTTGTAGCTGCGGAAACACATTTGTGCACCTGGTAGCAGCAGCCTCTCCTGGACCTGTTGGTGTATTATTGAGCCTACAGTTTGTTGTACAAGCTTGCGAACCTAATGGGTGTACTTTGGAAGATTGCCCACTTCTCTCTCTCTCTTTTATTTTTTCTCTATACAAGCTTCCTAGTTGAGGAGGAAGCAGGATTGGATCACAAATGATACTCTGAGGGATGTTTCAGAGCTGATGCTGCCATGCTTGGATCAAATCCAAGATCTAGCCGACACCGATCGACAATTAGATGATCTGGAGACTGTGAGGTCACACAGTTAGCCACGAGCAGGCTTCGTCCGCCATTATCCTCATCAGGTTAAAGCTCAATTAAAACATGAATTGAGAGATCAGTGGATGTCAACACAGATCACAAAGTGTTGTTGTCTACTACTCTATTTGAACTGAATTTTGCCAAAGCAAAATGTTTCAGGTAATGGCTTCTCAGACCATCTTT
>JAUESF010000016.1:11696641-11708175 GCA_032274765.1 Malacoctenus tetranemus | reverse complement strand
CCCCCCCCCCCCCCCCCCCCCCCCCCCAAAGAAAATCCCCTCAAGCTCACTGATGAAAACAGACCAACGGGAACTCAGGCGGACACGCGGAACAGCACTGAAGCATAAGTCAGCCGTAATGTGAAGCAAACAGTGGGTTATTTGTTATAAACAAACATTAGTATGGCTCTTAGGAAAGATTGGACTGTAAATCTCCTGGTTTGCACAAACACGGAGCCCCTGGTCGAAGCTTGATGGCTGCGAAACAAAAAGCTAAATGTTGGCAGAACTGCCACCGTGGTGTGATGGCACTACTTTTTTTTTCTCTTTCTCTCTTTTTTTTTTTCTTTTTTTGCACCCCATCTGTATGTGGGCAGATGGCTGTGTGGGCGCTCTGGGGACAAATACCTAGATTGCAGGCTTGAGATGGCTGGCAGCACCCACTGGCTGCCTCACCAATCTGCCAATCACTTGTTGGTTCATCAAAGTCATTGCTCGCGCCATCGACCACTTACAGCACACGAGACGGAGCTGAGCTCACAGGCAGGGCTCGCCGAGAAGAACGAAGACACACGCGCGCACGCACGCACGCACACACACGAAGGATGTCATTTGTGAATAAGTCAGAGGGAAATAAATCACTAACTGCGGCCGGATACACAGCAGACACTGAAGTCTGCTTTCTGCAGACATGAAAGCAACATTTATTAATTAATCAGGAACTTCAGCGAAAAAGATTACATAACTCCCAATTTAAGTGCGACTGATGCAGGATTATTTTTTAATTCTTTAAAAGAAAAAAATTAAACACAATCCGGCAAATAGGCTCAGACAAAGTTTTCACTCCCTTTTCTTGTTGTCAGAAAATTAGGCTGCAATCAGACACATCAATGCAGAACATGCACAAGTTAATTGGCCCTTATCAGTGTCACAGCGTGTCCGATACGCCTCACCGACTCCGACAAACATTGTTTGTTTGGTGTTTTTTCTGAGAGTCGGACTGCTTTGAAGACAGACTTGTGGTTTGTGCTGTTCTTTGAAGGGGTCATCCGAGGGGTGACACACTTCTTTTTGCACATTCCTGCAGACCCCGGCGCTGTCAAGAATGCAGCATATGGTCCACGTGTGGTCCGCGCGATAACGGCTGGCTGCGCGGACGGAGGGCGACGGCGCCGCCGCTGTCATCTGAGAACGTGGCTGGTGAGATGAAACCGTCTCCCTCACTCAGCGGTGGCGACGGGCGCGAGACATGAAGCCATGTTTTCTTTGTTGGCGCTCACGATGGAAGAAAATTAAAGGGACAGTTCACACTCGTACGAACTTGGAAGCCCGTGTTTTTCCCCTGTCAACAATTCTGGTGACTTTCCCCTGCTGTTTGGAAATAGCAGGTATCGCCATGTTCGCTGTCCCTACATGGTCTGGATCTACTTGAGTTGCAGAGCGTGTGGACACAGCCGCGGCCCGTCCTCAGCTGCAGTCGGAGGAGACGGGAGATCCACGCAGGTCCCCGACCAGACTGCAAATAAATCGCTAATGCACAGAACCGCAGCTGACCCCGACCTGGCAGCCTGCCCACTATACAAATAAGGGTGATGACATCATTTAGCGACTTTCAGGACAGCCAAAAGCAAACTTTGCTTATTGATGAGTCGGCAACACTGCATAAATCCAGGGTTTTTAGGCGAATAGTGAGGCTTCTGCATTTTGTCTGAGGCCTTATCAAGCTGTTTATTGTGTTTAACACAGTAAGTTACGGTCAATTCGGTACTTCTTGATGTGTAAGTTGCAGAATCTTGTCGCGTGGTGAATGTCACGGACATGAAGAGGACACGGTACCTCCACCTAAAGCCTCAAAGAGTTTAGCCAAACTCTCTCTCTCTCTCTCTCTCTCTCTCTCTCTCTCTCTCTCTTCCTGCCACATACAGGCATCTTCAGAGCATTTCAACAGCTGCACTCTGCAGCCAAGCGGGTGTCAGAGGCAGTGTGGCCTTCCTCTCTGCGCCGCAGGAGGTGCGAGCTGTCATAGTAACACGCTGATCAAAAAATGAAGCAGAAACAGTTTTAAGACTGGAGTCGGCTTTCATCTCGTAACCAGAAGATACTTGTGGGACAGTTCCCGCTGACTCGCAGACACACTTATATCACTGCCGCTTTGAGTCTTTTCAAATTGGATCTTTAGGTGGCGCATGATATGGAGCGAAATGTGACAGGTGGCCTGTGTCTAATGATTCATTTTGCATTTAATTTTCTTCAATCTGGCTTCGCTTTCACCTCCTAACCATCTGCGTTCCGATTTCATCAGGTTCAGGAGCGTTTTCGCGAGTGATTCAGAGTTGCTTTTAAAATGCAAAATCCTCTAATGAACACTGAAGCAGACTTCTTCACACTTCTTCCTGGGAAAGTGGGGGGGGCAGCGGGGGGGGGTGCATATGTGAAGCCCTCGCTTGTAGCTGACAGACCTCCTTTGCACGAGTTTCTCCTTCAACCGGATCCGCAGCGACCAACGTAAAGTTGAAAGGCACCAAACTTGCGGTTTCCCACGGATACAAAATTTATGGCTCTAAAGTTTCTCGCTGGACGTATATCTTTGTGTGAAACTTACTTTTTTAATTGGACTCCAGCTGGGCCTTGCTTAGTTTGAGCGCCACTATTTGCTCCTGATGAGACCTTTAATCCAGACTTCATTTCCATTTGGAAAGTGTTTGCTGAGTCGTGCAGGTCTGCAGGGGAACCTTGCAGAGGTTTATTTAATTGATGATCCCCATGTGAGCCAGTCCCAGGAAATATTGGCACAAAACCCCCCCCCGCAACCACCACCACCCCCACCACCCCCAACACCCACACCCTGTACTGCATCATCAGTAAAACTGAGCCCCGGTGATGGTGAGCTGCAGAGTTAGGAGTGGAGGTAATGGGTCGAGTTTCCATTAGGCATCATTCTCACAGAGGAACGGCACATAGAGAAGAGCTGCGAATACAAAGTATAAAAAGCTGATGTATGTGTCTGACTCCTGAGGGAGGAAAAACAACAAGATGCTGCATCTGATTTAAAGTAATTTGATGTGTAATAGTTTTCTCTTTAATTTTTGCTGAGTCCTCAATTCACTTCCCACAGTTCTCAAATTGATGCGTATACATTTCCTGATTGATGACAACTTTATCTCTGAGTTTAAGAGCGAACAAAGCACATAACCTGTGATAAAGGACCCTCCTTGTTTTTCTAAATGAAAGCGAGTGAGAAGCTATCAGCACCTCGAGCTACTTTGTTAAACAGGACTGTGACTGTTGAATGACTGTAACTTAATAAAGACATTGTTATTCTTAGAAAACTTGTATAATTGGTGCAGATGCAGGTTTTGTCCACTTTTTCTTGCCAGTGTTATGACTTGCGCGCGGGCACGTTACACTCCGATGGGTGCTGGCTTCTCCCCATGGAGGTAGTTTGGACTGTGTCGGCGTGTACGTGGAGCACAAACCGATGCATGCAGATCGGCACACACACCCCAGAGGCACTTTCTACTGTACATACATACCATGCATTGGTATTCATGCACATATGCCTCTCAGTATGCAGCTGAGGGTGTGTGAGACAGACAGAGAGAGAGAGAGAGAGAGAGAGAGAGAGAGAGAGACTCAGTCCCGCTTGGTGCTACACTTCCTTCTCAACAGCACAGATAACATTTTGCAAACACACACACACACACACACACACACACACACACACACACACACACCATACAGAGATCTGATAGCTGGACAGCGCAGCCCAGAGAGGCGAAAACCCCTTTGCGTTTCTGCCGGTTTCTCAGTCTCATTCCTTGTCTCATGCTATTTGTCAAGTTCCTGTCAAATATCTGCTGTACATGGGGGAGATGTGAAGTCTGGCAGCATGATGGATCATGGTACGCAGATGAAATGGCAGACGCAGATATGACCTCTGTAAATCTCAAGAGGGGCCTGAAAAGGCCAGACCGCCAATATCCAGCGAGGAGAATGGTTTGATTTCTCGGTTGCTGGTTTGTTACTCATTTGGATTTATGAAAATATAACAAAGATGGATGAAGCAAACAGGTATGACGGGGGGTGGGGGGGGCTGGGAGAGAGAAGGGCAGATACTCCTTACAGAGGGGAGTTTATTTATTTGAAAGTGCTTAAAATGCACCAGAGCGCACAAACAGCCCTCAGGAAAGGAATAAGCACCATGAACAGTGAAACCTCACTCGGATATATTGTGCTGTATGAAAAACCACCAGCTGGACGAGACTGACTAAACCTGGTAAACTGTCAGAAGCAATAAAAGGAGATGCCGAACGATGACAACCAAGACGACCGAGCTAATCCACGCGGTGCAGACTTGATGTGGGCAGTAAAAAGAAAAAGCACCTATTGTAAACTTGCAGCTCCAGCCAGACGTCTTTGCAGGAATTGACCAAATCATGCAATTATGCAAATTCCACGGTGACGCCATCCGGCGTCATCTCGCTGACGAGCTGTCAGGATTCCACCCGGAGGTTTTCTGACAAGTTGACAGCCCTGGTATTAGTCAAGAGAGGAAGCGCTGGGGCCATCCCAGCAGCGTAAACACGCTGCAGCTTCGACAGAACTGAGCGGTCCTGGCTGACTCGGGTCAGCTTTGACTCTGAGGTTTTATTGGATTGTCATGAAAAAGCAAACGGTGCTCCGTCGGCGTCCCTGAAACGGAAACCGGGATCTGGTTCCAGGGCAGAGGAGCCTGACAGCCGAGCGCTCTTCCTCCAGTCGACATTAGAATAAAGAAAATGTAAATAATTGAAAAAACAATCAAGAGAAACATTCCAGTATTTTGAGTGTCGTCTGAAGGAATGCATCAAGTAATGATCAGCTGTATCGCAGGTTATCTTTTGATACATTAATAAAAGAGGATAGAGTGAGGGATTGTGACCCACATCTGATGGCAGCACGAGATGGGAAGAGTTAAAGCTGGATTGGGTGCTGCCATGTAAATGCAGCCTTACATAACTGACACCAATCTGCGCTTCTCCTCTCCCACACTGTCTGGTGTCAAACTCTGTTCTCTGCATCCTCCACCGAGAGCGAGCTGCTCCGTGCTGGTTTGCATAATTAAAAGGCTGCTGAATGTGTTGTGGCACCTCGCGGCTTATGCTCACAAAAAAAAGGAGGGGGGGGGAGAAAAAAGATAATCGCTTTACTTTACATAGCTCCCAATCTTTGTGTTATTTCCGAGGTGCATTGCAAGGTGAGGCTGCCTAATCGCAGGGCGCAAGAGACCGTATCAAAGCACAACGCAGGGTTTGAACGATGCTTACCCTGGGATACACACGAAGCTACAAGCGTCCAGGTGTGTCCAAGGAGGAGAGTTTATTTGGAGCAGTTTGTCATGTTTTACAATAATGCGACAACATTTGGCAACTGATTCACCTGAGATCCTTCCTCTGGATCGCTAAATTTCCCCTTTTTATGGTTTTGGAACAGATGAGATGCTACAAGTCAAGTGTTGCCAAGCTGTATTTTCAAAATCTAAAATACCAAAGCACGGGCACGTTTGACTTTAATTCCATAGATAAAAATGACTGTCCAATGTTGCATGAGTGTGTGTCTGCCGTCTGTGTGGTTTTCAACGTGGACAAATGAGTGCAGTGGCAGTTCCAGCTGAACATTAAACCACTGGCTTCTCACTGCGACAAGAGTGTTGTAGGGTTCCATTGACTGAGTCCTCTCTGCCCTGCAATCCCAGAGTTCTCTGTGTCGCCTGTGTCCACAGCTGGTGTGAGAGGGCTTTAAAAATGGTTTGAAAGGGCGACTCAAGCATGGCTGCAAACTGGAATCCATGCTGTCCTCCACCATCTGGCCGTATAGTGCCCATCCTAAAGGCAGTAGCACATGTGCTGTCAGAAACAACATGTTCACTCTGAAAGAAATCGTTTGTTTCAGTTTTTGTTTCAAACATCTTCTTACACCATGGGACCAAAGACATTTGGACAAGTACTGTATGTCATTATCATTGTGTAGGTCACTTTGCAAAGGGGAATATGCAATATAATCTGGATGTTATTGGCTCTTGAAAAAAACACCTTCGTGAACTAATCACAAGGGGAAAAAGAAAGATGGAATAAAAAAAACCTAAAAATGCTATTTAAACAACAACAGATAGAGGCATGCAGGAAGCAGCAGACAGTTCTAATGAAATGTCATTTAACAAATCGGTTGCAGGATTTACAGACTGCCGGCAATGTTAGAGTATAGCTCTTTAATGGAGGACTCAGTTTGCTCAGGACTGCTGAAGCACTGCTGCATTAAATAGCATAGAGTAAATTGTAACATACATGTTATGGAGGGAATGCTAATGTCGACAATCATCTGTGTTATTTCTGTTTAATGACCTCCTGGCATTATTTCCTTGCTGTGTCCACATGTGACTGGTTAACTGAGAACCACTGCAGCAGCAGCAGCAGCAGCAGCCCCCCTCCCCCCACCACCCACCCACACACACACACACACGCACACACACACAAGAGACGAGGGGCCTTGGAGCGACTCATGGCATCCAGGTGCAGAAGTGGACGTTCTCCCAGAGAGCACCACCACACTCTCAGACAGCAGCATCCAGGCAGATGGCACAGAAAGGTTCGCATGGCAACTTGTGCTGCCCACAGTCATCATGCCACAAGCTGTCTTCTGGCTAAAAAGCGAGCTGCTCTGGCTTCCTTTGCCCGAGTCTTGCTCCTCATTCAGTGATGCCACGTCGATCAGATGAAGAGGCTCCCCCCGCGCGACTCGTGACGTGCCACAGAAAAAAAGTCTCAGAGACTGTCAGTGAGACAGAGAGAGACACGCTGCTGATGACAATGATGTTGAGGTTCTTCCGTTTGAAGGGTCAACTGAAGTTCAGCTTGCAAATAAACACTAATAACACGAGCAGCACATGCAACACAGCCCAGTCGTGGAATCCACACCCTAAAGTTTAACTCACGCTCTATTTTCTCTCAAAAGACGACAGGAAAAATAAGAAACAGCAGTCCTTCGGCGTTGTCTTCCGCCAGCGCTGTAATCTACCATGAAGTGGGCTGGTTCTCAGTCTGGATTCCAACATCTCAAAAACATCCCCACACTCTTTGATGGTTCCTGAGCCTTTTTTTTTCTTTCTTGTGCGATCGCTGCTGCCATAATAACGTAACACACACTGGTGCAGACAAGAAAAAGGGAAGAAAAAAAAAGAATATGGGGCAAAGCCGAGCAGGTTGTTCGGATATTTGTCCCATACAGTTGAGGCAGCCTCATCTGCGATTCTGTTTGATGGCAGGAGGAGAAAAAAAAAAGGAGGCGCTTCCTCTTGTACATAGATGGAAGTCATCCTCTGATATAGCCGTGCACCATCTTGGAAAAAGTGTGTTAATCTATTCAGGCTGTTAATGCAATGGTGTTTTTCTTAGCTGAGGCCTACGGAAGAGTGTCACACTTTCAGTTCCACCTTTTTTGATGGCCTTCATATTTTTTGTAGAGTGCAAGTGGGCCGTATGCCATAAAAGCACAGCTTTACCAAATGGAGCCAAAGAAACTACTTCACAGAGTTCGGCTTCAAATGAGTTTACCAACAAAAGAAGCTTCCATTAAAGAAAGTCTGGTCTCCAAAGTGTATCTTCTTCTGTGAGCTGAAGGAGGCTCTTCAAGTCTCCCTCTAAAGAGTGGATCAGACACATCGATGAATGGATGGGTGGTAGAAATATCAGTTTTGACTGTGCTTCCGATATCGTCCACGTGACGTGATGGTGTGAGTTAAACTTGATTTCCTCCTCCGTCTTCCCATCGATGAAGGAGTTGAAATAAAACCCCGCTGTGTGTGGTGCATCACATGAAGGCAGATGAGCTGTCTCAGTACAAAAAACAGGTGCCTGGCATCAAAAATCCAGGAGTCCTTAAAAAAGTTTTTAATGAAAGCTCAAGCAGCGAGGTGCAGCTTCACGAGGCTCGTTTCTGTCAGCTCACGCTTGGAACCGGGCTTCAGACAAACTCACTCGATGCCTCTGTTGCCGAGGCGACTGCAGTTTAAGTGCGATTCACGGGAGACTGTGACTCAAAACATCCCCTAATGCTTTCTTATAATAAATTACAGAAATGCAGCCCTGTGGACTTGTTTTTTTTCCTTCAAATTAAAAATAACACCACGCCACGTTTCGTTGCTTCCAATTTGAGTTATGACTTCAAAAAATAGATTGAAATTTTACAGACAGTTTTGAGCAAGTCGCATGGAGCGTTTTTCAAAGGTATGGAACAAGTTGATTATGACAGATTAGAGCCAAGCAAAGTGGAGTTTAGTCGTGCAAAAATATTCTGAAATTAAGAAGTAGTTTAACTTATTACCTCCAATCTGCAGGTCTCATAACTGGTGGTTTCATTGTTTTCATTCTTTTTAGTGTTTTGTTCTGCTTTCTGATTCAATCTTTGCAATGTACCTGATGGGGCTCGGCCATGGCTGGACGCATCGTGAACAACTGTGATGAGTTCAAGTCTATATTGTAATTGGATTACACTTGCATGTCGCCGTTCAAGAGAAACATCAATAAGCGAATGCTACATTAGCTCAGTGGCTCGCTGATCCGTATCCAACCTGATCCAAGCACTACTGGGCAGCAAGGCAGTAAAAAAAACATCACTGGTTCTAATTAGAGAGAGAAAGAAAAGCTCATGAGAGCTTTCTTCGATGTCTTTTTACCCATTCATAAAGCAACAATGGCAGGAAAAACATCCTTGGCTGTGATGCACAGAGCAGCACGAGAGTGTACCTGTGTTAATGGCTGTTTTTTCATCATAGTTCCTCAGAAACGGTGGCCGTGTTCAACAGGCCATAATGAATGAGGGAAGAAAAGACCCATCTTACTCATTCACTCTCTCTCTGCCGTCTGCTGTCGTCTTCGCGCTCGCTGCTATGCTAAATCACTGCCTCTCCAAAGGGCCGTTTATGCTAATGTTGTCATTTATCTGCAGCGGAAAAGGGCAGAGCATGTGGAAACAATAATCTGGCTGTCGTTGAGATCCTTCTCACGCTCCTGCAGCGCAGAGAGGCTGAAGGTAACATAAAGGCCTCGCACAAAGAAGGGTGGCACAGACCTCTACCCGACAACCTTATTATGACTCAAGCACCCATTATGGGAATAAAGACACTAATGTGAGTAACATAGCAGAAGTGACACAAGAGGAGAAACAGTGGAGGAGGGAGGAGGACGTCGCTGCAGTTGCTGTGTGTAAAACGAGTAAAGTGCACCAAAAAGGAGAAAAACGTTTGTTTCAATCAGTTGTGGTTTTCTTGGAAAACAGTAACAACTAGAGTCTCAGCTGTTTTTTATATACATTACGTTTGTCATTCTTATTCGACGGGGGCCTCGCCGCTTCTGGGGTTTGGTTGTCTGAAGTCACTCAGCAATGATTCATTGGGTCCATGGATGAAAACCTAACGGAGAGTCATTTTTGTGAGGAAGGTTCCGCATTAAGAGCATGAAACTAAATCAAAAATGAATGTGTTTTTTTACCCATTCGTATTTACTGAAATTAAAGTCCAAGCCCTGAAAATTTTGGAATTTATACAAGAAAATTATGAATATTATTGAGCATGATTACATTTCCCCAAAAAGTGCTTCTGTCTTTGTTTTTGTACCTTTATTATGACTGTTATTTCTTTTTTACATTCAAGCAGACCGGTAAGTTTCTAATGAAATGTCACTGAAAGCATCACAGCCACCTCTATTATCTTGGCTCAATGCGTCTTGCCTCCCTTTCACCAACTTATGACCAAGTTGTAAGTGGTGCAGGGAGGAAACTTTCAGCCGACGCTCGATCTGTGAGCGATGAGCGTCGCCTGACGCCATCGGCATGTGCCGACCAATAAATATCGAGAACAACTCAGGTCCCGTTGGTTCAAAAATAGTCCTGAAGTCTCGTCACCCTCGTGCTTTGGCCTCCCTAAATGTCACATGGATCCTCTCACCCGTCAACTTGTCCTGCCTTCACCAGGTGAACTTTAAAGATTGATAATCTCCTTCCCGTAATGTCTCACTGTTTGACAGGTTTAATTTTTTCAGCATGATGATTCATGTTAGAGTTCTTGCTTCCTGGTGAGAAGGTTAATTGGCGACTCTTGTGGGGTTTTTTTTAACTGCAGACAGTGTGTGTGAGTGTGTGCGACGCCTTTGTTTTAGTCCCCCCTGATCGGCCGGCGACGGAGGTCACCGTGACCTTTGTCATCTCCAGCTCACTGTGACCCCGATTTGATTTAAGATTCAAGATGTCTGCATATTTATGTGCATAAGGATTTACAGCATGCTCTGAAACATTTTTCTCTTGTCTCTCAGCATGAAAAAAAAAATATATCATTAGGAAATTTGACAAAGGTGCCTTTAAAAAAAAACATAGCAGCATCCTTGTAAAGTTTGGTTTGGTTCCATCAGGTTTACAACTTGAAGCTAAAAGATGCAGTTGACATGTAAACTCTGCACCTGAATGCCGGTTATGTTGAGGCTGATGCCCCTGGTTCCCTAATAGGAACCCCCCCACGCCCCCCTCCCCCCCCACCCACCCCGTTACTGCTGCATGACCTCCACTGTAATGTCACTGATCTGCCCACAGAGCCGATCCAGCGGACACGCTGGCACTCCATCAGGAGCGACTCGGGGGTCAGTTTCATTTTCAAGGACATTTGGGTGTGACCCGCTCCACGACCAGGTGACGCCAGGTTCGCTCGCAGCCAGGAACCTGCCAGCATGGATCACAGCCACATGGGCTGGACCCGTCAGAGCTCCACCAGCAGCCATCCGTGAGCAGGAACGAGCCAAAACCAGCTATTCACAAAGTGCTGTTTTTCAGAAAAAAAGGTATATATATATATAGTCAATATATTGTACCAGTTTAAATATCCAGTAAAAAAAAACAAAAAACTTTGACTTGTGGAGTTCTAGTGTAAAGAACTGGATGACAGTGTCCACTAAGTATTGAAGAAACACAGATATTGTGAAGAGTGATCGATCGATCCATTCATCTTTACCTGCTTCCACCAGACTAAGGACTCAGAAAAAGCATCAGTTGGAGGCAGAGTGCATCCAGCCAGGTCACCAGGTGCACAAAGACAGTCAAAGACTGACAGTTTGGTGACTTTGAACAACTTGTAAGCTTGAATATATCGAAAGCAGCTTGTTTTGGATTTGTGTAGGGGGGGGGAGCTGGGACACCTGGAGGCAGAGATAGAACATGCAGACGCCACACAGAGAGGATTTGTTAATCTGCAGCTTCGGGACCAGAAAACAAAGGATGACCTCTGCACTAACACTGCTGCCTCCCATCAAGGTCAAAGAGAGATTACACATGAACCACAAGTATCATCTTCTATCCTGTACTATTGAAACTCATTCCCTAAACTATTCAGAAACAGCTCATGCAAGGTGACAAGGGGAAGAGAAAAGTTAATGGAAAACTAACTGAAATAAACTCATGCACAACTCTGTGTGTGTGTGTGTGTGTGTGTGTGTGTGTGTGTGTGTGTGTGTGTGTGTGTGTGTGTGTGTGTGTGT
>JAUESF010000016.1:11680019-11696541 GCA_032274765.1 Malacoctenus tetranemus | reverse complement strand
TGTGTGTGTGTGTGTGTGTGTGTGTGTGTGTGTGTGTGTGTGTGTGTGTGTGTGTGTGTGTGTGTGCGCGCGCACATATATTAACCTACTTAGTTTGTCACAAACACCCTGTGTTCAACGGAACATGTGAGCAGGTAACCAGGAAACAGCACAAACAGCAGCAGCACTCTGAATGTGCTCGTCACCACCTTATGGAGGATTCTGCAGAATGTTTCCGGGGGGGGGGGGTGTTAAGGTTTCTCACAGTATAACACAAACTCTGCACATATATGTGTTCAAATGATCAAATTTGGGTATCGGTACTCGTCCTAAACGAGATGATTCATCGTAAACCGTTGCAGTGTGTGAAGTCCTGCATTGTTGGAAGGCTCTCCCCGTTCCTGGCAGAAGTATTCCAGCTCACAATCAAAGTCACGTCAATCATGAGAAAGCACCGCTTACCAAAGCGCTCCTCCACTGGCACAGCTTATTATGTGGTCTACTCAGAGAATGGACAAGCTGTTTTCAAGAGAACCAATCAGTGGCCAGGAAGTCTTTCAGTTCTCACAGAGGTCTCACGCCAGACATAACGGGCACTGAAGCAGGTTGGTTGTTCAGTGCGAGTTACCATAACAACTTAACTCAGTGGCCTGATTTGTGTTGACTCTGCTTTGGGTGATCTTCCTCGATAAACTTAAGGTCTGCATCTTTATCTCCACCCTTCATGGAAGCCTGACAAGAACTTTGAGTAGAATTTCATACTGAATCACACTCTTGTGCTTATCTTTATATCCAATTTTTCATGAAAAAAAGATAAACAAAAGAAAAAGTTGTGGCAAAGGTTTTAAAAATTGTCATTTTAGTAATGAGACTTCTTTACCGAGTATTAAAAGAGCGGACAACTGACCAAGTCACACAAGTGCGCGGTCCACCTCTGAACAGTTTTAGCCGGTGGACATCAATAGACTGCTCGTCAGATAATGATGCTGAAAGGTCAGAGCTGTCCAGCATCCTTCTGAAATGTGATCCGAACCATTAAATCTGATGCCTCTAATCGTACTGCAATGTGTTGCTATCAGTGAAACACTGCATTACACCGTGGCGGGTGTCTGACTAGACAGGGGGGGGAGAAAAAAAAAGCAGGGACTTTCAGAGCTTCGTCTCTGGCTCACATTCACCCTGTGACATAAAGAGCTGTGATATAAATAAATGTTCTCAGTTATGGTGACACGACCCTCTCAGCAGACATTCAGGGGAGGTTGTTCCTTATTGGATTTCAGGATTGATCGCCGCGATGACATGTCTTCCCCTCGCTCCCGTTGTCTTTGCCGGCTGTCCGCTTCTACACCCCCGAAACCCATTGTGACTGATGGAGGCACTTTGAGCCACTTTGATCTATCCATAATTTTCCCCTCCATCCTCATTTTCGCACAGTTACTGGCAGCTGTAGGCCTGGAATGGAAACAGAGTGGGGTTATGCGTTTCATTGGTGTGACACTATATTCATGCGCAGCGCGGGCCTCCACTGAATCATAATGTTTCATGAACACCAATAATACTGTCATCACGGCCCGTCCGATCTGCTCAACTGGACAAATCTGAGTGGCGTTGAAACAGTTTCCCCGAAGCAAATGAGCAGAGGCTCGTGAATAAAAAGTTAAAATCCAGACCCGACTTTTTTTATTCTTTTTTTTTAATCTTTTTTGATCTTGGGAACCTTCATGAGCACATTATGAGTCATTGGTGTCTGTGCGAATCATAAAGTTTTCACTCTTTTTTGACACGCGCGGACCCAGATCAGGCCCAGAGTTTAGTCAAGTTTCTCTTTAGTGTCGAGCGAGCAGAAAAACACATTACACCTGTGGGCGGTGGACTTGGCTTGCACAAAATACTTGGCTGACAAAAAACAGGACTTAAATGTTATAGCACAGCTATGTTTTGGCTATCAAAGACGTGGGCGTTTGGAAAAACTTAGAATATCTTTTATAGTTTGATATCTTTCATGTTGTTTCAGTGCTTTTCTTGTAAAAACATTTTTTTTTCTTTCATTTCATGAGTCATGGATTCAGTCATGAGGGTTTTAGAAGGTGCTAATTCGGGTACAGTGGTGTGAGACATCACTAGGGGCCTGTGTGGGACGTGCGCGACCCAAAACTGATGAATTAATAAATCAGTGTTCTTTTTGTTCGTCCAACACAACTAAAAAAGCGCATCTGACCGCACAGCAATGGAGCACAGATGGGCTGATGAAGCGACGCGACCCGATCTGTCCCAACACCACTTGATGTCCCCCAGCCCGACTCCAGCAGAACTCCAACCAAAATCAGAGCCAAGTACACATTAACAGGTTTTTTTTTACTGCACGGCTGAAACCTTCTTCCTTGTTTTCTTTGGACCAAACCACTTCTGGCATGTGACATAATTTTGCCTCATTTGCTCATCTGCACCTCGCTGTGTGACCTTTGCCAGCAGCGTTAATAGTTGTCTGGCTGCAGCAGGGGCTTTGGAAGTGATCTGAGTGGGCGACGCCTCGTCTTCTGTCGGGGCCCTCTCGCAGGAAGCCAGACAGGTGACCCGGTTGGTTGGAGCCAGTCCTTGAAGTCAGGCTGGCCACTAATTAAACGGCATCGATCGACGTCTCTCACACGCAGTGTTTCGAATTAATTCAATTAAAAACGAAAAAAAAAAAAAAGTTGTTGAAACTAAGTGTGAGTCGATGGAGCAGATCTGGCAACCGGCTGAACCCAGCTGTCTCCAGCGCTGCCGTCTTCACCTGGCCCGTCTGATTAGTGGAGACACATCGCCGAGGGGCACCTCGTTGCTTCTTTCTACATCATCTGGCTCACTGGGAACACGGAGATCAGTCAGGAAAGAGATTTTTCACCAGGAGTTTTTCTCTAGGTGGCTGCGCCTGTTTGTAGTCTGTTACGCCGACACATGCTCGCAGCTACGTAATCACACTCTGTGCTTTTACTGCAATCATTGCCATCCCTGTCCCAATTTCATAGATCTGTGAGTCGAGGGTGAGAAAGAATGGAGGGGAAAATGTGCTCGAATAGATCGTTTTCATTCTCACGCAAATTTGCATCACTTGCATTGATTTGCAAATACTTGAGGTCATTTACTCAGTTGAGAACAAATTGTTTGACAGTTTTGTGTATTTTTTTAGGAAAGATGATCGCTGTTGATGAGCATCTGGTGCATTTTTAATGACAGTTAGAATTGGAGACCTTTGTTTAACACGAATCCAGCACCAGATTTAAGCGTTTTTTCAACAGTGGGGAAAAATGATCTTGTAAACTATCCTGCGATTCACGCTGCAGCTGCACCTTAGTCTGACCAGTCGGCTGTGGAGGGCAAGTCTGACATTGTCCACTGTACTGTCCAGTAATTTTTACTGTAGCCCCTCCCCCAAGGCACTGAGCTGACTTTTTTCTCACTAACTTGTAACAACCATGTGCTGCCAACCCAGCATGTCGCAGCATAAAAAAGGGAAGTTTTACCATAGGACCTCTGTGTTTGCGGAAAGGAGCGCCGACTGTGTGGCTTGTTGAACGTGGGGTTGGTGTTCTCTGGAGAGGCTGGAGACCAAAAGCTATGATGTGCGTAAAATGGTAACGTGTGAAGGTCGTGCTAATCAGAGTTGAGGTCACGGTCACAGCAGAGGTCCTGGGATCTGGGAGTATCGAGTGAAGGTTAACAGATCAGCCGTTATTGGTTAGAGGATTAAGTTGCACATGCCCTCCTGCATATTCATGCGTCTATTGACCCGCAGGTCTGGTGTGAATGATTGATTCATTTGAAGTGGTGCAATTTCTTTGTATGGTTTTGTTTTGCCACTCAAAGAACTGTTTGATGCCGGTGTTCCTTTTGAATCTGCACCCTTGTGAGAGTGACCTTGCTTCTCGTTGCTTCCATTCAGGAAGCATATTACAGATCACATATGATTAGACAAGTTGATAGATCACATCCATTATGCATATTCCAAGCGTGGGGAAGTTTGGGCATCATTACCTCTTTCGCAGATACGATATGCAGATATCTTAGTGACCTAATAAAACTGGACGACCACATGCAGTTCTGGCTTCAAATGGGGACCAAATGACATATCTGACTTGGATCTGCACAGCAGTCCTGTCTGTTATTTTTTATAGGCCCACATCACCCGTCGTGTGATTAGCCCATCTGTGACAGGCTTCAGTGTGAGCATACAATCAGGACATGGCATGTGTTGGAATTAATTGAGTTCGCGTAACAAGTAGAGGGGCCTGTCCACACCAGGCATGTTTTCTCTCCACATCTGTTTCTCAATCGTTTGTTTTTGTCTGGCAGAATTTTATGCAGCGTAAAACCCGTCATTTTTGTCTGTCAGACGGACCTGGAGTCTACTGACAAAAAGGCACCAGCTTATGTCCTCTTGTGCATGCAGCATTGGGTACAGACCAGCTGATTAGTGGAGCCTCTATCAATGCAAATGTTGCAATGCCTGAATGCAGCATTTCAAACTAAAAACCCTTGTTTGTAAACCCAAGTCAAACAATGCATTTTTATTATGGAAGCAGCATGTGTTGCTAATATACAATACTATAATATGTGATAGGCTTTTATCCTATAAATCATGCTATCGGGCCTTATTTTGAAAGTTCAGGAACAAAGAGCGGAGGGGTGTCCCTCGATCAGCCAATCAGAGTGGCTTTTCTCATTCGCATTAAGAAACGTGAGCCTCTGCAGGTGGCAATCACAAAAACTTTAGGGGGATCGAAGCGATCACATGCTCGGTTTCCGGATGGCACCAAAGCAGCAGAAAGCACTGTCACCAGCCTGGTTTGGATCAAATTTGAGCGCTGCTGTTGTTTTCTTGAAGCACCGCGGAGCCTTTGTCCAAAAGGTACAGTTCAATCTGTTTAATGAAACGACTGTTGAATGTGTTATGTTCCACTGCTGACAGCTGACCCTCGGGCATGTCAGTCTGCGCGGCCGCCTAACTGCGGCCCGCTTGAGCGGCAGAATTGCGCAGGTTATTCGTAATTGTTTTAGCTGTGAGACGCATCTGCAGCCCATTTGCTGCCATGCGTACACTCTGATGCGCAGCGCCTTGTAGAAAGTTAAAACAGGGCCTCGCAGGTTGTCCATATGTGTCATTTTTTTGTTTTTCATGAGGGATGAGCGAGAAAGGCCAAGCTGTGCTCGCATCACTCACACACCTGTGCAAATCTCCTGTCCCACACTGTGGTCCGGTAGGTGGTCTGAATGCAGCTGGAGCCTCGTTGCAACTGCCAAATCAACCCAAGACCAAGGAAATTTGCGCAGCTGTCTAATAAGCAACTCATGACTTGGAAGTCAATCAACTTTGGAGGTGGACTTTTTTTATGCAGTAAACCAAGATCTGCGTTCTTGTCCTCTCCACTCAAAGGAGGCTATACTTCACTGCAGCTGGAGGTTTTTATTCTGATTGGAGCTAGAGTTTTATCACTATAGGCACTTGTATATAGAGGGAGGAAAGAGGGCAAGTTTGTTGTTCTCTGGCAGTTTTGTAAATATTCCCTTTATGTGCTTTTGAATGTTGAGGACATGAGGCCTTTATTTGAGACAAAAGTGTTATTTTCTTGGTTATACAACCCTGTACCAAAACTGAACTTTCATCTGCTGAACATCTTGAAAACATGAAACTTGTTTCCTGATCTAATGTACACTGTCAACACTAAACCAAATTTTAATTTTGCATCAGCGAACCTTTGAAATGTAAATAAACAAAAAAACCTTAATACTTGACAATCAATTAGAATTCTTTAAATACCTTCTTATATTTCAGTCATTTTAGATGTACATGCCAATGCACGTCCCAGCAATAATGCATGCTGTTAATTTATGTGTGTCACAGTCTGAGTTTGCTCATTCCTGCTCTTTAGCAGCATGTGCGGCTAATCTTCATTTAACATAATCAATGCAAAGAGTATTTCACAGCGCTGAAGCTTCACTCCAGAAGTAATGGGAGATAATTAGAGGAAGAATTTGCTTTACTGGCGCCCACGGGCAGAGCTGCAGCTCCTGGCTTCATGTGCTCCATTATAGGTCAGTGATTCAACCACAGTTCCATTTCTTTTTTCCTACAAGCAGCTCAAAAGTTTGGAATTTTTTTGACAGTCGGACACAAAAAAAAACACGAGAACGAACGAGACTCGAAGAAAAAAAGATGTAGATCAAAGAAGATGAGCAGCGAGGCAAATAAGTAAGCTGCGGGGAGGCAGCACAACAAGCGCGGTTAAAAACTGGGCAATTCGGTGTCAGAGCTTGTTGGCCTATATTTCAAGATTTGGCTCCTTTCGAACCTCCGTGCAGGGACTCCAGCAGAGAGGTCCGACTTTCCACGGCGGCCAAAAATAGCAGCTCTTTGGTCACTCACACGTGGCACTGAAGTCTCCTCCGCCGCTCCGGCCCCCAGATCAGGCTTCCACCGTCCGTGGCGCGCGGGCGCGCACCATCTGCCAAGGCGCGGTGCATGTGTGAAAAATCAATACCGATATGAGCTTCATCTCGCGGCTGCCAGCAAAGCAGCTGGAACAAGAGGGAGAAGAAGATAGACATTGGAAAATAGAGAGGTGTCAAGGTGGATGAGGTTACGGGCAGGAGGACATGCGGAGATAAAAGGCCAAGAGAGAAAAGGGGGAGATTGATTTGTACAGAAGAGGGGAAAAGTGTAATGTGTTCCTGCTTTGATTTTCGCCGTGACACAAACCGACCACTTTTAAACCTCGAGGAAAAAAATGCTGCCGAGAAAAGATAACTCCATTACTTCGGTCATTGATTTTGGAGGAACAAAAATCTCCATGAGGTGTTCACGGTCGCCCACTGAGTGAGCCCGTGTCAGAGCGGCAAAGGAGATGACACTCTTACAGGAACACATGAGTCAAAGCAGAACCATTGTTACTTGCTTTTTCACTTCGATTGATCCACATCACATGCCCATCTCAGGGTTACACAAAGTAGTTGAGCTGATCTTAGTGGACATTGGTTAAAAGCAGGCTGCAACTGCACCAGTACGATGAGACTCTTGTGAGATCTTTCTTTTTGGTTTTCTCTTCAACACCTGTCCTCTCTTGGGGTTCAGTTGCTGAGCTAACGGATAGCTAGCATGCAAACATTTTAGAAGTAATGGATACCATTGGTGTTGATGAGGTGAAGGTCACCGAATATGGATAAGCTGCATTTAGCTTCTGTTCTCCAAATATCTTAAAGTCCCAGAAAACCGTAACTTGGCACATTCAAACCCAGTCTTAACTCTCTCGTCTTTTGGCTAAATTATTTTAGCCATGACTTCAAGTCTTATTTCAACTCAAACCTCGCATCAAAATTTTGTGTTTAATTCTTTTTTTTTTTCTTTAAGTGTTTCTTGTGCTGTTGGTTGTGAGGCTTTAATGTCCGTGGGAATCCCTTTGAATCACCTTGCTGTTGAAATGTTCGATATAAACAAACCTGTCTTGGCTGCATCTGATCTGAATATCAATTCGTGCATCTCCTTCACATGATGTGCTGAAAACCACAGTCCAGACCCCATCAATATTTTTCCTCCCAGATTCTATTTATTCAGAGTTCAAGTTTCATAATGGTTATTCATGTTTTTTCTCCAGTCATTTTCTCAGTATCCTTGACTTTGTGGCCCGAAGCGGGTGCAGGAGCGATTTAAGTTAAGACATTATCTCGCCGCGAGCTACTCTAAATGCCTGCTGGGCGAGGGCCAGTGGCTTGACTTAGAAAAAAGGGGGGAAAAAAGAAAGGCTCGTTGGACGGGATTCTTAATGCATTGCTTTGTTTGTGTCCCTGGCTTGGCTCCAGTCGAAGGCAGTGATGAACTGAAGGAGGGGGCGGCGTCGGGGATGACTGTACAAGCCCATCATCATTTACTCAGCTGGGAATTATTAAACAGTGCTGGAATAACCTGTGAAGAAAATAATGTGTGTGTTTGATGAAAAGCAGGTCTCAATCAATACAGATGACAGTTTAAGAAGAGCATCTCAATTTAGCCGTATGTAACCTGTATATGAAAGTAATGCCTCGATTCCACGAAATGTTGGACGCCGGAAAAATCCAATAAAATGTCGCAATAAAAATGTTCTCCCATCTGACCATTGGGAAGGCGGGGAGCTTGGCAGAGAAGGCCATGTTTACCTGTCTAAACACACAGAGTCCATGTGCTGACGGCCCGCCCTCGGTAAATCCATTTATCGTTACCCAATCTGTTTGAACAGGACTGTTGTTTCAGATCATCCACCGTGAGTACCTGCGCTCCCCTCCGACACAGATGTTGCTCCGTCAGAAGTTGGACTCCATAAAATACTGTCGGTGTGAAAAGAGAGGAGGGTAAAATGCAGGTTAATGGTGCCATCGCCTCAGTGAGCACACAGCGGATGGAGACTCCATTTTTCCTTTGTACGTTTCACAAAAAGCATTGCAAACAGGAACGCTACAGTAGGCAGATCAGGGCTTGTCGAATGCTGATGCTCTGTTATTTTATGTTAAGCAGCTAAATCACACTTGGCGGTTCTTAGTCACCCTCAAATCCTCAATTACCAAACAGTGAACAATTGGAGATATTGACTACTCTTTGCACAGGTGATAGATTCTTCCTTAAAACAGAACCGGCTATCTCCTCCAATCCAAAGACACGCTTGTTCGGTTAAATTATGACACTTGCAGCGATCAGCCATGAGACGGTGATAACGCTGATCATCTCCTCATCGTGACTCCTTTTTGTGGGACAAGGTACGTTAGGCAGGAAGGGAACACTTTGTCCTCAGAATTGGTTTGTGAGAAGCATGGAAAATTGGAAAATGTGATCACTTGGGTGTGTTCGTGGAGAAACTCGTGGCAGCTTGAACAGCTGGGTGAGAGCATCTGCAGAAACTGCGGTGTTTGAGAGGTGATCCCCGGTTTGCAGTGGTCAGTATCAATCAGATGTGGTCCAAAGAAGGAAAAGTGGTCAGTGGGCAACGAGGTCATGAGAGGTCAAGGTTCATTGAGGCTTGTAATCCCTTGGAGACCCACCCCCCACCCACCCACCACCACTTCAATTTCTCAGACTAACAAGTTCTTCTTTATTCCCAGTGCCAGATAGCAAAGCCAACCTGCAGAGGTCAAGTGGAGTCTGTGTAACGATGGGTCAGAGCCGCTCGAGCAGTATTTCAGAGACTTGGTCTCAGTTTGGCAGGTTGTAATAATTTTATAGCTAGTTGATGGAAATACATTATGTGGGCTCCCTGGATTAACTGGTGAATAGTCAGTTGTTTTCAAAAAAAGGCTTGCTCCATTAATGGCTAACTCTGACTATCAGCTGGTCATTTGTTTTGTTTGGTATGATCACCACCATTGATGATTTAAATGTGATTGGTGTCGTGTCATTTTGAATATATTGAGCTGTTGTGGTGATTGTCAGTTTGGCCGCAGCAAGAAACTCAAATTTATCAATTCAGAATGACGACGTGAACCTTTTAACCTTTGCTCGTCCTTCCACTCTGCTGTGTGTTGCCTGGGATGAGCTTCATCCCTCTGTAAACCTTGGCTGGATGGAGCAGGCGGAGCGCAGTTGATGGCTTCTCCCTCTTGGTGTCGCAGGATCCAACCTGAGCCGACATCGACAAAGGCACGTTTATTGCGGGACTGTGGGGAAAAAAACCAGAGGAGCACATGAGGGAGGGAAAGTCCAACCCTGCACGCAGAGGCCCCGCCCACCCATCCAGGACCCTCTACCTGTGAGTGATACTAACTTGCACAGTGCAGCACATCCTACACAAATAGTTCCACGTGGCATTTGTGCAGTTTGAGTCTATTTAGGAAGGTTTGAACATGCTGGCGCCTTTCTGTGTGGAGTTCGCATTGCTTCCTCCCATATTCATGCTCTTTGAATTGAGTGCTAGCTTCAAAAGGCCCATCGGCTTGAGAGTGTGCGAAAGTGCATAGCAGACATGTGATGGACTCTTAGTGATCTGTCCACTCTGCTATTTGCTCAATGTCATCGGTTATAAGCTTCAGCTCCGGTGACACAAATGAAGGAGGCAATGAAGAGGGATGGCTAAAGAAATGGAGTCTATAGAAAGGTGACATATATCTCCGCTGACACGTCCAGCGCAATGCATCATTCAGCATTTGGCCTTGTTATGAGCGAGGTCACAGCGAGAAGTCCCGACTGTCAGGCTGCCAGTGGTCCGTGGCAGACCCCCTTTGCAGACGCGTGGCTGCGCGGGGCACCCTGCGTGTCGCCGCTCCATCCATGTGCTCAGTTCTAATTACGCTCCTGCAGAGCTTTTTTTTTTTTTTTTTTTCTTTGCGTCTGTGGCAGGACGCTGCTCCAGGACATCCCCGCAGCCTCCTGTAGCGAGGCGCCCCGGCACGAACAGACGGCGGCCTCCTCGGCGCGGTGCGGGAGCGCCAGCCCCGCGCCGCACTCCAATTTGTCCGCGCTCGCAGACCGCAGCTGTGCTCAAACCTCTTCGCCACAATACCGCCCTCTTTATCAAACTGCCAGGGGGGAGGAAAACGGGTCGATTTGCCACCCAGGTGTCGCGTCCATGTCGGAGTTTAGGGTTTTTTTTTTCTTCCCGGCACGGTTCAGATGTATTTCAGGACGCTTTGCACAACATGGAGGCTTTGGGACAGGGAAAAGGGGTGTGTTGTTTTACATCTGGAAAAGCGAGCTGTTCCTTCTGGTGGCTTGGATGTGAGCTAAATGCGAGTTAAATCTTGTCAAATCTCGTGCTGCAATCTGGTGAATATCACTCATTCTCCAAAATGTTATTGTGCAAAATCCTTCTGTCCGACTGATGTGCTGCAGTTCATCACAATTTTATGTTGGTGTGGGACATTTGATACAGCGTCTGCAGGAGCAATTTGAAAGTGTGCACAGTTTAAGAATAAACAGGCTTCTCTCGTCTGCACCAAAGTAGGACTGCAGTCGTTGCCAACTTTGGGTTTGGCATCGCTTTTTTTTTGGGGGGTGGGGTGTCAAGTTTAGCCAAAATACTTATTTGCTACTGGCTAAATCACAAATTTCAAATAAAAAAGTAAAAGCCATCTTCTTTCTTCTACTCTAAACTGGGAAAACTCTGTTGCTTTTATTGTGAAGGCTTCTGCTTCTGGTTGTTGGTGCGAGTGGCTGTTCCCTGCAGTTTTTGGCGACGCTGTAATGTTTTGGAAAACCAAAGAGAGGGACAACAGCTCTCCTTAGTGCATTTTTTTTGGGGGGGGGTCTCAAGGGAAATAAAAGGGTCCTCCAGTTTCTCCCAAGGAGGCCCCGACCCCAGATTGGTTCCTCAATGCATCATTGCTTTTTGAAATTGTTTGCATAATAGGGAATTTCTATAAGGACAGCTACTGCACCAGCTGCTTTCTCCCGTCCTCGGGCTTTTAATGCTCCAGATATGTGACAGCTAACATGCACACCACTAATCGACTCAATTTTCATTAAGGTGCCGGAGTTAATAAGAGCGGTGACACGCGTGCTGCAGGATATATGTGCGAGTTTGGCACTGCTAATCCAGGATTTGAGCATCAAAGCTGCTTCTCATTTTGGTTCTGAAGAAGACCTTTTGATGCTGTGACGATATGACAGCGACATGATTTTTTGGTGTTTTTTCTTATTACATAAGATCAATAAACATCAATGTAATTAAAAAAAAAAAAAAATTTGGCAGTGGCACGTGTGCAGTTTGAAACGGCTCCAGCCCTTAATGATTCACTCAATTCAAGTCTCGGTGGGACTTCTTCAGGAACATTGAAATGGAGCTCCACGGTCTTTGTGTCTTGTATTACACTGGGTCTGTTCTCCTGGCTTCAGAGTGGAGCAGAGATAAGTTTCTCCCTCAGGCCCCGGTGCAGCGTAAATCCATACTGCCTGAAATTTCTGGGTCTTTTCTGCACCCTCCATCTCCTTGTTTTTTATTTCCTCCTCCTCTTTCTCTCACAAATAAATCAGTGCTGTCAACAATGTGTCCGTCTCGGTTTCCCACACAAACACACAGTCTCTCTCTCTCCCTCTCTATCTGCCAATGTGTTGTGGTGGCAGGAAGACGGGCTGAATGTGGATGTTGATGGAGAAAGCCAGAATCAATCAATCACACTGATGGTCAGCTGCAGAATAACAGACACACTGGTTGTGTGAACACTGATGGGTGTGTATGCACTCCTCCTACGCACTGTGCAGCCACATAATCAAAGTTTTCCACTTGTTGACTGTCCCTGAGCAGACTGAGCCCACGTCATGTCAGATGAAATAAGTCAAGTCTTTTAACAGATGTGCTTTGATGGAGGTAGATAGTCTTAGTTGATATTCAAGGATGACTGTGGTTGTCCTGTCCACTGACTCCTGGTTAGTGTGGACAATCCTTTATGTATGGACTGGTTAAAAAAAAAAAGTCATTGGATTTATTCCTAGTTTTGAAGCAGAATCTTTATGTCAAACCAAAAAGCAGGAGCCTTCAAAGTCGAAGCTTAGTGATAGTTTCCTAGATTTTCACCAGTTCTTCTGTTTTTATTTTACTATAAAACTTAAGCTTTGAAGACTTTCAATCCACCCTTGTCAGGAATATAGTCGTATTGCTATTTCAGTTTTTCTGCCAGTGCTCAGCTGCTCTGTATGTCCCCCCCGAACTTGTCCACCTGTCGTGCACCATCGCAGGTGTAAAACGGCAACAGACTGAAGTCTCCAGAAGTTCACCAAAGCTACTGTGATGATCTGACCCGTTCTGACGGCTGTTTGATGTTTTAAAGCATACAGTTAGCTATAGCAGAATTTCCCCTCTCTCTACCTTTGTGCACCACCTTTCTTTGGCTCTAGAGATGTCGGCCTCTGATCTGTAGTCAGTGGCTGACTGTTGATTCTTTACTGATTTTTCTGAGCTTTACCTTTCTCTCCCCCCCACCTGGGTGAAGCAGAGGACCAGATGGCCGCCCTCCTCTGAGCTGGTCTCTGTCGGAGGTTTCTTTTGGTTAAAAGGGATTTTTCCTCCCCAATGATTCCCATGTGGGAACTCTTCAACTGTTGGGTCTTTCTCTATTTTACCAAAGAAAAACAGTTCTAGTTCAACAATTTTTGATGCATTCTTCTCATTTTTGTGCACAGAATATCACACTGCTACCTGCAAATAGTGGAGAGTCATGTAACTGGCCAATTGTGCAAGATCAGTTTCGACAGGCAGGGCTGTCATTTTATTCAACGAGCCCTCTGTCCTTTCTTCTATTCAGTCGGTCATCCTCTATCTGCTTTAAAAACATTTTTCAGTGGGTCTGCTCTAATCTTGCTGGTGCAGTGCTGGTGCAGTGGGAATCAGACATCACAGGGGGGCACGAGGCTTTCGCCTACTTGTAGGTTGGAAAGGTTCCCTTAGTTTTGTGGGTTTTTTGGTTTATAAAGCTTCTAGTTTTCTCGTTCATGAAGTTAAAGGAAGACGTGTTTGCACCACTTGTTTGGCTCTCTTAAATGCAACTGGTGAGGTGCTCTGATAAAAGATTAGGGGCCAGTAGACTCAGAGGGCTCCTCCAGCCACCAACAGAAAAGTCCCCGCTTGCTTTACAACAATGCAACTGAAACTCATTTCATCGATTGAAATTCGACCCGGTTGCAGGGGAATCGAACTGAAAACCACTGATCGCTGGAGCCACCAAGAGTTCCTGGGGGAGGAGGGACCCAAAAAACCTGGATGTATGTCCGTGCTGCTCTCACTTTAATCAGCCAGCCTGCCGTCCTGCAACCAATTGCACAGACCTAGGTTGGCCTAAAATCAGTGTTTCATGCATAAATTAACTCAAACCAGAGGCCTCTCAATCACAGATCCACTACACCCATGTTTTAATGACCCAAGAGATGACGAGTGTTCAGACTCGTGTAACTAAGTGAATCCTGTATCTTTCTCCGGAACGTAAAGACCACCAGTTCATCCGAGAGCCTGCAGTCAATTAGCACATTTGCACACTTACTGTAACAACTGCTAACTTCGCTGTGATCAATAATGAAAGGTACCTCTGAGCGGTCTGCTCTACTTACACGCACGCACACACACACACACTCTCTCTCTCTCTCACTCCCCCAATCAGGGACTTTTTTATTCCTGGTGACTTTAGTGCCAGTTGGAGTGAGATCTCAGATAATGAAAGGAGATGTAAGCTCATCACCAGAAATTAATAACAAAATGAAAATTTCATTTGTAATCTGGGATAAAAATGACGGTAAAGTCTTGGACATTTCTGAAGGTAAACAGTTAAATCTTGTGTGGATTTTTAGGACCTGCTACACATTTGCCCCCAACAACTAGATTAAACTACAACTCACTTTCCATTTTAATTTTTCAATTACCGTAATGAAGATTTTCTACAAAACTAAGCCCTTAAAGGCTGTGATGCCAGTTCAACATACAATTATGTAATTAACTTATTGCAGTATAAGTAGTAGTGTTGCTCTCACCCTTTGTTTCTCAGACTCCCACCCATTTTCCCAATCAACAGCCCCTGTCTCAGATCTATGACAGTAACATCCAGCCACTGGTGGAATCACACATGCTCATTAACATGCTCAATGAAGGAGTCAATTCCTTTGGTTTGGTGCTGTGCTGGTGCACTGTGTGCACAGTCATCCCTGAACTGCTTGTCTGTGGGCTCAGCTGTATGTTTAGTGTTACTGTTGGATCTTTAGTCTTTTGGCTATTTCCATGTTTCCTAACGGGCTCAACCAGGGTTTAATTGAGCGTATGAATGTGCTTTGCCTTTCTGACTCTGTTTGCTCAATCCTCTTGCTTAATAACAGCCCTTGGCTATCATGCTGCTGCCGTCATGTTTGACTTTTTTGAGAGTGTCATAAAGATAATGAGAGTTCCTGGTTTGCTCCTATGAAGAATTGAGGCCACATAGTTTAATCTTGCTCTTGTCACAGTGGGGGCTGTTGTTCCTCACACAGGAAGAATCCTTCAGTTGCTTCTCTTTTTTTTTTTCTTTTTCTTTTTTTTTTTTTTACAGCCTCTGATCTGAGGTTTTCATTCATCTTTCATTGAGCGCTGACCTTAGTCTGACCACTTCGTCATAAAGCTCAAGTGCAGCGCCGGTGGTTGTTTTTCCAGGAAACGTCCACACAAGATCCCTGGAAGTCGGCCAGTGAGAGACCTCAGGCTCTTCGTTGCCCTTTGTTTGTTTTGTGTTCAAACACTGGTATATTATTGTGAACTGATTGAGCTTCTCCTGTAGTCCTGATCAAAGTCATGATTTAGCAGTGTCAAACACAACATTGGACAAAGCTCTTTACCATTGAATCATTGTTGACTTTTGCTTTTGCCATGAGAACAAAAAAAAGTAAGTCAAATAAAGTCATTTAGCCTTTTTCCACCGACATTCCTGGGAACTATTATTTCTAGGAACTCCTTTCGTTGAGTGACAAAATTCCACTTATGTTTTGTTTTTTCAGTTCACCACAAATTTCCAGAGAATTTATTCAAATCAGGCTGAAGGTGTAATGAAACCTAAAACCGCAGTCGACTCAGACTGGTCACACTCACCCTGACTGGTCTGTCAGGGTCGTATGATGATTTCTTGCTTAATTTGTTTCAAATGATTCCACTCATTTGTTCAGGCATGTGTTCTTAATTGAGCTTTTGCACCCTCGTGCCTCTTCTTCCGACGACTCAAAGATGGGCTGAACTTCTCCCAGGAACAAACAGCCTTAAATCACTATGCTTCCACTTCTCTCAGCTTCCTTGATTGGGGTTCTAGAGACTTTTTTGGGATAAGTTTGATGCTAAAAAATAGACTTTTTCATTGGGTCATTTTGGAAACACTGAAGTTTTTCAAACTTCCTCGTGAATTAAAACTTCCCGTGTTGCTGATGGCATCTTTCTTTTTCATCTTTGACTCCTTCAGTGTTAAACTCGTGTCTACACGTACCTGGTTGTGCTCTCTGTGCACTGTTAGAAAAACCCTACAGGTGCGTTCACATGGACACACAATCTTCTTCTCCCGCACTGCGACTCCTCATCGGTACATTATGTCCAAGCACTGTTTCATCTGTCCAATACTATCAAGCAGCTCATTCTTGCTAAAATCACATTAGCCAATCATGTGACCACACTTTTAGCGAGAGCCCTGCCATTCTCATTAATTCAGTCGCACAGCTCGGTTCACTCGCTCCTTGCATTAGCTGGCTTGTCGAACATTTGCAAAAGCATGTTCACCTAAAGAGATAATCTCTATCTTTCTTGGCTCCCTCCCCGGTCTGTTTTTCTTTGTCACCGAGGAAAAACATGCACGCCCAAGCGTGCACGGGCGCACACCGAGACGGGGAGCGGCGCACACGCACGCACGGCCCCGGTCTGCTCCAGCTCCCTCCAGCACGCGACTGGTCCTGAGGGCCCGCTGGCTGTAAATCACCACAGACTCTGCCTCCACCGCACAGATCAGACGCCGGGCAATAAATTAGTGGGCTGAGGGGTGGAGCTGGCATGTGTGTGTGTGTGTGTGTGTGTGTGTGTGTGTGTGTGTGTGTGTGTGTGTGTGTGTGTGTGTGTGTGTGTGT
>JAUESF010000016.1:11649303-11674818 GCA_032274765.1 Malacoctenus tetranemus | reverse complement strand
TGTGTGTGTGTGTGTGTGTGTGTGTGTGTGTGTGTGTGTGTGTGTGTGTGTGTGTGTGTGTGTGTGTGTGTGGCGGGTACTCCCTATTTCACACTACAATGGGATTTGGTTTCCTCTGCCTCCTTCCCCGCCGCTGCCTCTTCCCCCTCTTCCTCTGTGTTTCTCCGTCTTCCGTCCTTTCCAGCCGGCTGACTTTGTCTTCCAGATGAGATCATAGACTCTCAAGGGCACTGTATGCTCGGGGATACAAGAGAAAAGGCAAGAGGAGGGAGGGGTGGGCAGGGGCTGGGGCTGGGGGTGGGGGGGGCGCTTGAGGGGCAGGCAGAGTGAGGCAGAATGTGTTGGAAGAGTTATGATCACCAGGCAGAAATGAACAGAAGAGACAGGAAGAGTGAACATAAAAAGACGGCAGACATGAAGGCAGGGATAAAAATAGAGACGGCTTCTGCGGAGACAGGTGGAGGTGGAAGAAAGGTGGCGAGGGAGCTCCGTCTTTCTTCCTTAAGGAGGAGACCAAAGAAGATGATCCACATTTTACATTTTTTACTTGCAGTTTTAGTTAGTTTTTTTTTTTTTTTTTTTACCTTGGACAGACGGAGGTCCAACCTGGACAAGTTAACAGTCCATCACTGTGGGATTTATGAATAAGTACGATCATTTGTAACTTGCAAGCACTCGGACCGAGACGTTGGTGCATAGTTTGAGAAGAGTTTTGTTTTGAAATGGTTGCAGCAGTTTAAAACGCAGGCTGACATTCAAAGCTGTGATGTGCAAAGTGATGAAAGCTGGTAAAGGTCACATCCTCTGTTCGCTCCTATTAAGTATGTTCAGGCTGTGCTGGTTTCTGGTGCTTTCGGGAGTTTGTTTTTTTTTTTTTCCAGACGTGAGACCAGGAACAGTTTTTCATGGGGTTTGAGACACTTTACTTGTTGTGCACCGGGATTCAGATGGCAGCATTTACATTGAATGAATACAAACACTAGCAGTGTAATCCCACTGGTTTTCATTTTATTTGGCTCAGAACTGGCGAGTGTGAAAATACCCCCCCCACACACACACACACACACCCCTTTCTTCTTTCTTGGCAGGCATACAAATTTAACTTCTCTAATAATGGAGTTCTCACTCAAAGGAAAGGTGCCACAGACTACCATGCCTATTTATCTGTGCCTGTGTGTGTTTGTGTGTGTGTGTGTGTGTGCACACACCGCAGTCTGCCCTGGCATGCGAGAGAGGATAATTAGCCAATACAAACAGTTCCACCAGGTAACTCTCTGTGGCACTGTGCCCCTGAACCACCGCTCCACCTCTCCCCCTGCAGGTCCACCCGACCGATCCCCCTGTACCACAATTACATGTAATTGCAATGACACACTTTACACTTTGGTTCAGCTGTGAACCAGAGGCGAACATGAGGGAAGGGAAATGAAGATGACTTCTAGAAATCTATCAGCAGCTCCCCACTACAGGAGATCACAAAATAGATTTGCTAAATATTCTTCTGAATACTCAAAGAATTAAAAAAAAATCCAATAACATTTAAATGATAAATTCCAGTGTGGAATGGTGACCAACAATACATTTACTATTGCTACATGTAGTCGCCACTGTGGTGAATGAAATCGAAATTGAGTGGTCTTTTTTTAATTTAAGTCAATGGACCTGTTCAAATACCAACAAAAGTTCCGATGAATACCTGATTTCTGGAGTCATCAGACAATTTTGGGGGTCATGAAAACGGCACATCATGAGCTTTATGAGAAATGGAATCAACACACTTAATTTTCTTGTTATTTTGTCCATGTGCTTTATCTGATGCTTACAGAATGGATCATTGATGGTTGAAAAGTCTTGTTAAAATTCTGTATAATTGTTGTTCTGTAGAGTAATTATGTTTTTACAACTCTGTTCATATTAATCCCTGCCAGACATGCAAGGAGCTTGTGATGGTGTCGCTGATGTTCCCACTTGGGATCGTGTAGTCACACATCTGAGAGCGTCTTCTCCTCAATGCGAAAACCACTGACTAATCAAGAGCGAACAAATATTATTGTAATCTGCGATTTGGAGGCCTGCACAGCGGAGGTGGAGTTTGCCTGTGTCATTAATGGCATTCTCAGACCGAGCACGGCTCAGTTGTGATTGGAATTATTTAAGCCTCCTTCAGGCATGCACTTCATTATGTAAATGTGTCAGCGATTGCGAGCCTCAGAGCCGAATACGCGTCTGAATCACTGTATGGGAAAATCATTACCAACAAGACGACTGGGGGGGAAAAAAGCTGAAATGCAGAAAACGAATTCCAGAAAAGTTGAAGCACTGTTTGCAGTTTTCAGAATTTAGTGCCAGTTCATGTCCAAATAGTTTGAACGCTGTGTCAGACATTAGGAATAAGATGTTAGGAAAAATAATTAAAGATGTGCTCATTATGCAAATGATGCAATTGCCAGTGTCAATGCTGCAATCTTAGGAACGTTCAACACACAATGAAAGAACATCATTGTATCCAGAAAATGGTGAATCATCAGGTGTCAAGACGCATTGCTATTGTGCCACAAATGTCAGTGTCTTCCTGGATTCTCCCTAATTACCTTTGAGCAAGGCTTCCTCACGAAAGCAAACCCCCACATGAACGTGTCCCTTAAATACCAGCAGCCCCTTAGTCAGGGTGGGAAGCGGAGCACTTTTATAAAATGATATTTCCACATGCGGTGAAAGTGATTGGCACTTCAAAGTTGAGGAGAAACTCTTCCCACACTGTGCTGGCAGGCTCACCGCTGCGTCGCTGCACAACATCGTCAGGTAGTTTACAGAAACTTCAAGGATAAAGTCGCGGGGTAAGGAAAAAAAAGGGAGATAAAACTTTGAGTGCTGCAGTGGGGAGGCGGGTGGGGCCACAGAGCAGCTCCCCCAATGCAGAGGTGAAGGGAAATGTGGAGAAGTTTCCCTCCGTGCTCCAGCACATCAAGTGCCCATCTGAGCGTGGGGGGGCTCGGATTGGAACCAGTGGTCCTAGCTGTCATCATATCGACCAAACCCCCTCTGTGATCGGGCTCCACAGAAGTTCGTTGTTGTTGTTTTTTTCACTCTCCCCTGAGCTCGTCTCGCCACATCAATTTGACCTCATGGCGAAACAGCCACATGTTTGACACCGCAGCTTTAAACAGTTTAACCAGCTGTGAGTTGTAAGTATCTTCAGGATGGTCCAGAGCTTGACGATATAAGAACAAAACATGATCTGACTGTTCAGATGGAAGAAAAACTAATTGTACAAGATATAAAAAGAACTCTGAGGGTTGTTTGTTTACACATCAATGGCAGCCGAAATGACAGGTGATAATTAACACAGAACAAACGTCACTTCATCCTTTGGATTGAAAGCTCGTGTGGTTACAGGTGATCTGGGCAGTTTTATTCTTTTTCATCCAGTGAGGTTACTTGAAGGATTCTCTCCACACAAGATAAACAGACCAGTGGCAATAAATTGACGACTGGACCCAACAGAGGGAACTGAAACAGTCGGGGAGGCTTGAAATGGACTTTATGCTATATTATAGTCTGGGCCAACGTTTTGCTACCTTACTTTCCAGAATGTTGTAGTTTTACTGACTCTTTGCTTCCTCTGCCTTGCTGTCCTTTACATTTTCACTTTGTCTTTTTTCACTTCATTGTTTTGTCCATTGCCGTCCTGTTATTTTCTCCAGTGTTCTTGCCTCTTGCAGCTCACTTTGCCACCTCTTCTTCTTGTGGGCTCCAACCACTTATCGAACACTCTCCTGTCACCCCCCCCCACCCCCCTTTGATTATTCTCATCGCAAACTTCAAGTGTCTCGCAAGACTGCACTCTGCCCTATTCGAAAGCCAAGGACACTTCAGTTTATGGACAGGACAAGTCGTGCGAGTGAACCACCGACCTTTTGGGTCTCAGGACAACTGAGCCACAGACACTTCAGGCTTGTTTAGAATCCATGTGTGGAAGGGAGGATTCCAGACAATTGTTGTTGTTTGCGGTCAGCATAATGGCGACAGCTGGTTTTGGCAGGGGCATGAAATTGTTCTTTGTTGCCCAAAAATAGAAGTCATTTCAGCAAACTACACTGTTTACATAATTACCTTTTTTACAGAGCAAATTATATCCCTGAGCAGGAAGTCTGATCTGTCAATCTAATTCGAGACAAACGCGCCATGAGAGGATTTCACAGCGCCGGTTTGATTCCGTGAAAGCGAGGATCTGGAAAAAACAACTCTCCTGGTTTTGAGGAAGAAAAAGATGCTGCAAAGCCAAACGTAGATGAGGACACGGCGAGTCCCTCCTCAGGAAGTGTTTACCAAAGAGTGCAACAGAGAGCCACTTCAAATGAGAGACGGCGTTCCAGTCGCAATGAATGGAATATTACTGACAGCGTTGTGAGGAGTTGTTCCCCGAACCCTCATTAGCAACTTGGAGGAGGACTCCTATAGACAATGTGTCAGACAGCCATCTGCCAGCAGACACGTAATTGGTCGGAATCAGAACATACAGGTTGTTGTTGATGGGCCTGCTGTTCTCGCCGCGGTAATGTGCTGCAGTCTGAACCTCTCACTGCCAGAGGGAACACGCGTGAGGCACCACTTGGAGATGCACTTTGACTGCTGGCAACCGTCAATGTGCCATCAGTGCTGGTGAAATTAGAGCAGAAAATAGAACATGTTATGTAGATTTAACGTACGCTTGGTTTGTACCACAAGTTTCTTGTCTGCATTTTAAGCTGTTGCACTTGTGCCTGTATGGGCTTCGCTCCCACAATCAAAAGAAATGCTCGTTCGAGTATTGAGGTCTAACACCCCCTTATATGTGTGGCTGTTGGCTTTGTGTGTCTGTACAGTTTTCCTGCGATGGTCTGTTGACCTGTCCACAGAAGTGTCTGTGTTGCTGTGTTCGTCACCATGTCACCGCACGGGTGTAATAATAATTTTAAAAAAAAATGTTTATAGTTTTTTATTTTCTTTCTGGGACATGCTTATTACCTGAACTGCACAAGCAGACTCCAGATTTGACAAGTTTCACTGATGAGACGCCGTCGAAAATCGAAACCGATGCAGCGTCGAACTGCAGCAGACAGCCGATGCAGAATTTTGTAATTTCCTGACAAACAGACGAGTGTGTCAAATATTCCGCGTGCCTGCCGACTGAATTTGACAGCTTCAGCTCATTGACAATGATGGAGTGGGGCTCCGAATGGTCTCTGGCTGTAAACATGCAAAAACAAACGAGGAACCATGTTTTTTTTATCCTCCCTTTTTTAAATTCATTTCCGTGTACCAATAAATCTACTTCCCTCTGGCAAGAGTGGATACAAAAGACACACTGCAAAGCTTCTTACCCACTGAGATATCACCAGCATTAAATTTATAGGTTGATGTCTAAGCATATGAGCACCATGCATCATAAACGTCTCATTTACAGAACGCAGGACAAGAATAAACTTCCTTTTGTATGAAACATCTCAAAATGAAATGTTTCACTTTCATGAGAACAAAATAAAATGATGCGACTTCCTGATTTATAACTTCATCTGTTTTTCCACTTATTCTTTTTCAACATAGTTCAAACAGCCAAGGTTTAACATATACAGCATATGTCAGAATAAGCTCATCTTATTGAATCAGAGACATCAAAATGGAGGTTTAAGGTATGTAAAAATAAATCTGACTGCTGCTAAGCTTTTTTTCAATGGTTTGATCAAAACTTGCATTCAGTTTTTGTTGTGCGTTCGGTTCCACGAGATCTGACACTTTCAGAGATCTGACACTTGAATGAAATGTGGCCGTTGAATTAGGCTGTTCTCTGTATGGTTCAGAGTCCTGAAGCGAGGCCTGCAAATAGTTTTTTATCCCCTGCGCTCTGAAACAAAGGCTGCCCGTTTGATCTGGCTGTTATTGAAGCCAGCGGGCCTTCATTAAACACCCTCAAACTGTTGGCATGAGGAGTGGCGTGAAGTCCCGGGCCTCTGCAGTGATCACTTTACACCGAGTGGTTTTAATGAGTTTGATCAGAGAGGACAGAAAAGTTATGAATCGTCTGTTTAGAGGGCCACCCAGCGATGTCGTGGTTAGAGGGCCGCGCCTCACAGTGAGAGAGGCCACAGAACTCATTCAGGCGTTCTGCTGTTTGCACTTGTTCAAGATTTGGCTTCGTTCTGCTATTTACTCCGAAAATACTTGTGTGAGGTCAATTGGTGCCTCCACATTGTTCATTTTTAAATGTGTTTTTATAGTTTTGTGCTGTGATGGACTGGCAACCTGTCCACACTGTTTCCAGCCTTCAGCTGCGATTGGTTCCCAGATCCAAACTTGTTTTTTGGCTTTATTTTTTTGTCTGCCAGCCTCCCTTCCATCAAGATAAAGTTGAACAGATTTGCACTTTCAGTTTGCACAAAAACTTGATTTCCTCCCCCCGCCCCTCTTTCATAGTTGAGGTATTGCAGCAATTTTAGCTCTTTCTTTTTTTGTGTTTTTTGAATAGAGCTTTCTTTTCAGGGGGGTTGGTGATATGGAAGCCCCGGGCTGACAAAGACCCCCTCTGTCGGCCTTGCTGACTTGGTCCAAAAAGAAAGGGCAAGTCAGCACAGTTTGGTGCCAGCACGGATGTGGGCACCAGCCGATGATGCCACGTTGTGACAGCCAACAGCCTTCGGTGCTTCACTGCACATCAGGCTGTTTGAGTTTTTCATAAAAGAAATAAGTGAGTGGTTTGCTTTTCGTTTGGATAACCTCTCTGAGTTAGGGCAGGGATCACCCTGGACATGTCTCCAGCCTAATTCTAAATTTTTGGGTAAATACAGGAACAGTCTAAGTTATTCAATTCAAATAGTAAAATATTTCCACAGAAAAAAGCAAAAGTATTGAAACTGCAGTTTCACTTATCCAACAGTCAGGCTGTGTTTAGGCTGTCACGTTTACCCCCCTAAAGTCCTTTTTTCTCTTTCAGGACAGTCTAAACGTTGCATTTGATCCAGTTATTTAAAATAAATAGCTGCTGAATTTAGTCTGATGCCGGGACGTCTAACCTTTTGCTGTGAATATGGACTGATGATGCCATTACTCGTCCCTCCTGCCGCCCACCTCAGAAATGTTTGCAGACACGTAAACACCCTCCTGCATTTTTCCTGCTATTTATCTTGAGCAGCAGCAGATGCAGGCTGTGTTACGAGGGAGAGGCTTATTTAATGCTCGCCGAGTGCGTGTGTGCAGGCTTTACAGTCACCTTCATCAATGATAAATGAGGGGCCATTATGGAAATTTGCAGCCATTTGAAAGTAATACGTTAGTCATGTAACGGCTATAATAGCCACCATATGATAATACCTGATAAGATATGTCCTGATTAAATACCAGAGGACAATGAAGTCATTCCTCCAAGCTGTTGTCAGCTATCGATTTTTTTTGGTTGCTTATTTTTCGGGCGTTCGAGCACACGTTTCGGCCGCAGCATGCGCCACTTTTCCGCACTTTCTGCTCCCAAAGTGCTCTTTGTTTCCCATCAGGGACACGACACGGTGAAATCTAGTCATCCATCAGAGTTGCTTGACTTAATAACCTGTGCACGGTGTTGGTGCCTGTGTGTCTTGGCCTATTGTTCCGTGTCAGGCCCAGTTTACTTTTATTGCTCTGACGTGAGCATCTCCTCGGCCTCCCAGGCCCCTCTGTCGCCGCCATTGATAGAGAGGCCCGCCTTTGGCTGAGGGTGAAGACCCTTTTCCAAGGACGCAGCAGAGGGGCATTCATCATGCGCTCATCTCTCTCTCTCTCCCTCTCTCTCCCACCATCTCTGTTTACCAATCCGAGGGGATCGCTGTATATTTGCTGCAGCGCTCCAGCAGGCGCCGTCTGGCCCCTATAGCTGCCACACAAGCTAGTTCTCTTATCAAGTTGATTGATTCCTTCCATACTGCGCTAACCCCTGCTTCTGACTCATGGCTCTTGAATCATCCCACCAAGCAGGAAAAAGGAGCAAAAAGTCCTCTGCCGGCTGAAAAGAGATGAGACGATCAACAGACGCACGCTGCAGGAGAGCAGTCGGGGGGGTGGCAGGGGGGATTGTCGGTTAGTTTGAGTGACTCGCTCTGGGTGTTTGTCTGATTCAGAAGGAATTCATTGCATTTGAAAGTTTGACTTGAAGGCTGTTCCTTTAACTAAATAGTATTTGGGAAACAAATGTCAAGCAGGGGTTGACAAACTTGTGGGCTGTGGGACCGAACAGCCTGCCAGAGGGGCTGATCCAATAATGCGACGATGATGGGAACAGGAGAAGTAACACCGACGCTTCCAGGAGGAAGCCAGACAGGGAACTAGCATCAACCCACAGCCAGGAGCAGGAAAAGACAGAGGTAGAGGTTTTGTTTTGACCTACTTGCGGAAGAGGGAGGCAGCGTTGACCCCCTCCCCCCTCCACCCCCTAAGAGAGGAAAAAGCCTTGGCATCAATGCAAACAGAGAATGGTGGCAAGGTGTCAGCCCAGCGTGGAGACGGAAGGTGAGGCGTCAACTCTGCAGGAGGCTGGAACCAAAGAGCGCTGGCCGGCTCTGAAGCTGCCGAACAAGAGCCGCGGACCCACCTGGCGTGTGGAAGATAGTCCTCGACCCACTTTAAAGTCATGAGGAGAAAACAGACGGAGTCAGGTTCAAAGTGTGAAGCAGCGCAGGGTGCAGGCACATCTGAAGCACAGGACGACTGGAAACTGCGACAACAGTTGGTCCCCGCTGCAGCTGAATGACAACTGGTCCCACTACAAAATGGTGACTTGACTGGAGAGCGTTTCCTGGAGACTCAGCTGTGATCTTCACCCACCTCCTGCTGAGACACATGTCCAATATGTCTATTTCCGAGAGAAGCCCCAAATGGACACAAAACTCGACAGGAAGTGAAGGTTTTGTAGCATTTACGTTTGACAGTTTTTGATTGCAAATGTCATGTCCATTGTAAATCGGGGTCCATGTCTCTTCTCTAAATATTCCACGAGTCTCGCTTCGCCGAACTTGTTTTTGTTTGCCTTTAATTTTTTTTGGTCACTGATGTAAAGCCGCTTTCCAACTGCATCACATATAAACAGATCTGTATTGCAAGTCAAAAATTCCTGCAATTACACGTTTGAAGTCCTCTGGCTTGGATGTTTTTACACAAAAGAACACGAGGCTGCTGAATTTAATTGATCAGCTACACATAATGAAGGAAAATCATTTGTGCTGCTAATTAGCACTGTCACCCTCCAATGGGAGAAGGCGGTTTTGTTCAACTTCAAATGTGCGGATGTTTGTCCTTCCTGAGCAGAGTCTGAAAGGTCAGAGCGAGGAAAGAGGTGTTATTGGAAACCAGGCTGTCGTGATTCCTTTTCATTGCCGGACAAAAGTAAAGTTCCGATGAAGAATGGTGGCAAGAGACAAATAAAAGAAAGTGATTTCTAATGAACGGGATAGTGGAGGGATGGCTGGCTTTCAGACACGTCTCCCGGCAGCGTGATGCTGCTGTGCTGCCTTCAACACCGGCACCCCCAAATCGAAGAAGCATCAGGATGTGGGCCACAGATGATGACCTTCTTGGTCATGTTTCACTGGATAATGAGCACCAACATACACCAGATGGCATCTTAGGAGGAGGAGTAAAGCTGGGTTTTTCAGCAGGACACTGCAAAAAATATCCAAAAATTGACGGTTTAACTCAGAAAACCAGGGTGGCCTTCGAAACGTCAGCAGGGAAGAACTGCGACCTTTGACCTCTTATCGGACTGTACACGAGAAAAATCTGGCAACATGTGTCGCAGCGTAATGCGAGACGGTTATCAGGATTCATGACCAGCGCTTGCCGCGGCACGCTCGGTGATTGATTATTATTCTTGTATTCCTTCCATCAGCCATAGAGGAGGAGGGGGGGGGATTGCCTGTTCCCCTGTGGTCAGGAAGCTAATGCTCCAGATATAGAAAATGATAATGCAGTGACACAGAATGAATGACAAGCAGCCAGGAGAACTGTCTCCCAGGATTGTGACCTGAGCTGCAGCTCAAGGAGATTTTTACGACATCGAAAGACCAGAGACTGTTTGAAACGGCCCAAACGACGCGCCAGTTTGAGTGGAAATCCCCCCTTTTCAGTGTGGGTAGTTAGATAAATCAAATGACAAGACAGGAGTTGATTTGAGGTAAATTGTACAATGAATGAACTCAACTATAAAGACTTCACATCACACCCAGAAAAAGAGCCTTTTGACTTCTAGTTTTGAATTAGCTGTCAACAAGAATAATGATCCAAAATAATGGAAAGTATCTGACAGCTTGATAACAGCCCGATATGACAGCCGAGCTCGCTGCCCCTCTCAGGTTTCCCGGGGGTCACAGCTTGGCCAAATACTTTGGAATCAGTGAGGTCCAAACATTACAGGCCGAAGCAACAGGTCTCCCTCAAACTCTTCCCTCAAAGTTTGGAGAATAAATTGCACAAAGTCCCTGCTGAGCTGCAGCTCTCGTTTTGACTCCCACTGCAGAAGCCTGAGGTCGACCCTTCAAGAAAACTGATGCCATTACTGCTCCTCCAGCAAACTCGGCAGTTAATCAGTCCTGCAAGTAAAGTTTTCCCCAAACCCAGATTCAGCCGTTCACCCAGCGGCTGCTTTTTCACATCAGTAGTTTGAGAAGCTGGACTGTACGGAAGGCAACTTGATTTTCTGCGTCAAATGAACTGCAAGTAACACTTAGTTTCAACGGTTGGGGCGGGGGGGAGGAGCCAAACACTTTTGTCCACTCTGTGTTTGTCTGCAGCTAATGAGTTAGTGAAGTTCTAACCGTTCAGACAGGAAGCAGAACAAAGTGGCCATTGATTGCATTCTTTTGTTGGAATGAAAGCTCCGAGCATGTTTCCTTAGCGGCACATCTAAGTGGCCACTTTGTCACTCTTGGATGAATGAGTTTAAAGTTGGCCGCTGCCCAGCACATGTATACGGCTTTCGAAAAAAAACCCAGAGGGGAGCTTCCCTGAGAAAAATATTCAGTGGGATGGAGCTTCTTTAAGGGAAATGTTAACTGGCACAAATACTGTATAGCTGAATTGAATTTAATTTCAGGACAGGTATTGAAATGAGCAAATAAACTTAGTTTATCTTGTTCGTGGTTGCAGAAAAAAAAAAAGCTCGTTCTGCAGAAGTCATCCAAACAAAAAGTCACCGGGAAAAAAAACAGCTGAGCCGGTGATTTCTCAGCTCTCCACACAGCAAACTTAAAGCTCCAATAAGCGCAGCGCCGTACAAACATAATATTCCATCTCTCTGTTGAGTGAGATGTCGGGATTCCCAGGGGAGGTTATTGCCTCTGATAGCATTAGTATTTAATTGTGGTTAATCACAGCAGTAATTGAAGGTGCTTCCTTCCTCATTCTTTAACGGCGACTCCCAGAGGTTTTTCCCTGGAGGTCCCCGAACTAATCTTGCTGTCAAACACCTCTTTGATTTGAAGATTTGTCTAAAAAATACATTGAAGCTAAACGTTCCATTCATTCACATGGTTTATTGTGAGTCTTGGGCCTCCCCTTGTTAGCTCAGACTTCATGTTTACAATCATTTCTATTCAATCGGTAACCAGTACAGATGAAAAAACGTCTTCATTTATAACATGTCATATCTATTTCTTTCTGTTTAATCATGAACATGGAACATTCAATTATCTTAGAACCATTTTTCCATTCATTGAATTCGAAAGCACTTTCTGTTGTGATGGTTACCTTCAAACTGTCATTTGAATGTGCAAACACTTGAAATATTAGGCTTGAAAAACACAATAACTCCAACATGTTTATTTTTGTCTGTGCCTCATTTGCCCTTTTTTCAATTTGAATTAAAGATATTAATCTGCAATACATGGCTCCAAAAGCGTTTGTTCTCTTATCTCTGTGCATTTCCGCAAGTACATCAACAAAGTGCTGAAGATTAAAGGCCTTGGACCTGCTCGATTCTCAGGCTAAACCTTCAGATTTACTGCGTTTCATTGCTTGCTGTAGTTCTTAAGTAGGTCTTTAAGTGCTTAAGCACAGAAAAGCTGTGTTCCCATCCTGCGGTGCTAACAGCAAGGATAGTCTTACAAAGCCTCAACAACTCATGGGATATTTACTTAAGGCTCGACAAGTACAGTGAATTACACTCAGCTGCGTTGTGTCGAGCCACGCAAGTTGGTCAAATCTCTCCTCTCTAAACGTGTCTTCTATAGCAAAAGGAAAGGTGTAATATTCTGGGCACCATTTGTCATTTTAATGTCTCAAATACCTTTTTAATGGTTTTGTTTTTCTTTTTTTCTCTCTCTGTCGAAGATTGCACGTTTGCAAGAGTAGAGGTGATGAGCTTCAGGGTGAGGTAGAACAATGCGGGGCGCCACTTGCAGTCGCCGAGCAACAGCAAACGCTAAACAGAGCAGGACTCCATGAGCCACCGCAAAGGAGACGGTGATGCTGAAAGAAATGTACAAAACGTAAAAGTAATGCTTTTCATTGAGGAAACCATTTATTTGGAGATGCATAAAAATACATTTGGAGGCTACTCTTAGCAGATTCTGTCTTTGTTTATTTACAAAGGACGAAAAGAAATGAGTTTATTTGTATTTTTTTTTGTTTAAATGAGTCTTTATTCCTACTTGTAAGACTCCAAAACTCCAAATGCAAAAGGAATAAACATCTTCATCCCCTTTCTTTGACCAAGACTGTTTTGTTTTCAAGGCTGTTTTGGACAATTTCTGATTTTCATTAATGAACAGTGAGATCTAAGCTCTTATGTGATTAAGATGTTTTGATGAGTCAACAATACAATGCATCACCCGCAGTAAAATATAAAAAAATGTTTTTAGTTGCTCACGTCATCTGCTTCATGTCAAATTTGGGGGGGCTTAACTCTAATCCGATGATTCCATAACCCAACCAGTTTCTGAATTAATGATGGATAATTGTAGTAAAAAAAAGTGCATAAACAAATGACATTCTCTAGCAAAAAGAGTTTTTCTTGTTTGACTTGAAGCTTCAGGGCTGTTTGTCCCAGAAACCACTTCAATTGATTATTGTTGGGGAGTTTTTTGTCATCAAAGCTAAATAACGACTGATCTAAAATTCTGTCAGTTGGGAAAGTCCCCAAATTTCACTTGCATCTGAGACCACCCGCCTCCACCGTGTCCTCAGTTTATCCTACACGGGCCAATAGGAAGGAGCGAGGCAGAACGAGATGGTAGGAGGCCTTTGATAGAAAGGAGCCAACATGTGACACAAACCAGTGACAAGATAGGAACAGGAAGTGGAAAGTGTTTGTTGCGCAGTGAAGTTTGTTTTTCATGGGAAGAACTCATCGTGAGATGGTGCCAGTTGAAGGTCTGAGCAGACACATCTCTGCAAGTCTTTGATTATGTTTGTCACATGGTTGCGCTGAAGAAACTGTTGGATTTTACCTCATATCTAGTTGATTTTCTGTTTCAGGGATCTGTTGTTTTCATGATGAAATAAATACGTTACAAACTCGAGCATACCAGATATTTATGGTCCACAATGTACCTTGTCATTGGATTATCACCCTTCTAGCTAATGCAACATTCATTGTCCTTTTTAATAGGGAATGATGATTTACTGTGGCAAAGAAAAGGGCAAAGCCTGGTAATAAAAGCCTCCATCTCCCATTCTAATTAATGGCCAAACATTATTTTTATTCCTTGGGAGGTTTTTCTTTGGCATATTCAGCGTAAAAAGTGTCCAAATCACACATCTCAACGCAAAGATCAAGCTGAAGGAATCTTGCAGCTGACACGCTGGCATTCATAAAATACCAGCGTGTTGGCTCGAAAAGGACAGGTTGAGAAAGGGTTAAAATATAATGAATATATTTACCCTCTGTGGCATTGCTTATATGTATTGAAGCCCTCAATCTTTAAAGTCTAATATCTATTCCAAAGCAAGAGGTCGAAGGACCCTCTGTGCTTTGCGAGGGATTGATTCTGTTACCTGACACGGGTCAAATGAGATCCAGCGGCGTTGACGCAGATTGCAGCCGAGATTTTATTATTGTGAGCTCGCACGCTGTGACTCGAATCTGTAAGACAAATGCCCATTTTGCACAGGTCAAAACTGCTTTCAATCGCGTCTGCTTCGCCTTTGTTGGGCTGGAAAAAAATCGCTCTTTCCAGCATGTTTTTTCATCGCTCGTTCGTCCTAAGACTTGTCACGATAACTTCTAAAAGAGAGAGTGCAATGTTGTCATATGTGATGGGTTGATCTCAACATGTGGGCCAGGTGAGGCCTGTTCTCGGGGGCCTGGGTGTGGCCCCCCACATGTCTCCCCCCTGTGCAATATGACAGTGTGACTGGTAATAATCCTCAATCGATGCGAGACATTCGATGACTTAAGACTACACAATTATGATTCATTTCCGTTTCAATTAAGAATACTGAAGATATTTTAAAGTGCACTATTTTTTACTAATTGCACCTTGATTGTTCTTAAGTACATAATGAAATCACAGTTACAATGCACAACACATATAGAACCATGTGTAACAGTATTCCTGAAGCTGTTGGATCTTTTGGCAGCCATTAGCTATTGTGTGTTCCTGTGTTTATACTGTTGGTCCAGTGACTTGATCACAGTTTAAGGAATGGGGACGCAGGTTGATACAAAGTTCAGCAGAAGCCACAAACTCGATGCGACTGGTTACACTGAGTAACCCTCCGCTGCAGGCTTGTCTACCTCAGGCATTTTTTTTTTTTTTTTAACATTTCTGGCCTTTCTTTATGCAGGTGGTGGGTGCAGGTGACGCGTCTGGTCACCGCCGCGGGACGAGTTGCTGGAGACCTTCGCTAGGATGCTGAAGCTGCACGTGCTGTCGCCCGGTGAAACGCAGACCACATTCCTGCCCACCATCATCTCTGTGAGTACACTGAACCGACGTCTGGCTAAAAGTTAAACATTTAAACTCTATACAAACATAAATGGCTTGGAGGGGAACACAGTGACCTGATATGATGGGCAGAGGAGGATAAATGAGTAAAGACTTGTTTGGTCAATAGCAGGATAAAATGTGCCTGCTACTGGCCTCCATGTTGGGTCCAGTGTCCTCTGGCTGCTGATTTTATAAGTGGAGGCAAAAGGTCTTGAAATCACACGCAGGAGTCGGAGACGTTGGCCTGCACATGATGCAAGTGAAGCACTCGCAGCCTTACAGTTCATCACTCACACACAGTCACACTAAGTGCCTCTAACATGCTTCCTGTTGCGAATACATGTGAGAGCTGCAACACTCGGCAGTGAATCAATATACCAGCTATTAGACACGAGGTCAGTGTTGTGGGGAAGTGGTTTAGTCACGCCAGTGCTCGGCAGCCGTCGTTACCGGCGCAGTCCTGACGTAACATCTCCTCCGTCGTCGGGTAGAACGGGCCGCTTCTCCCGCGTCAGACGGACAAGGAAGCTGATGTGTTTTAAGATCATTTCAGTTTCGTCTAAGCTCCCGCCGGTTTGGATTTCCTGGAGGCGTGTGGGCAGTCATGAAAGGACACTTTGAATTCCTTCTGTTTCCTGGGAAAGACGATAGAACGTCCCAGTTTGCAGTTGTTCCCCTGAAAACTAAAAAAACTTGCAAACAACTCAGCGCATGAATAACTGATAAACAGTGATGGAATTCCCCGTTTATATAAGTTCACTGTACCTCACTGAATGGTGATTTGCGAAAGAGTTTGATTTTAAATTGCTATACTTGTGTTGGCATTCAAGCTTTTCCAACCTCTTAAATTTCCCATTTTCCGACTGGGAAATTCAACTTTCACTGAGTATTTGACAGAGTCAGTGCGTTAAGTCCTCCAGTTTTGTGGTGTTTTGTCGTTGTTTCTGATCGTCTTGATTTTTTATATTCACTGTTTTTCCACGTTGTCAATTAAATGCCTTTAGTTGCTCATTTTCTTTGATTCAGATACAGAACCGTATTTCAATCAGTTTTCTGTTCTTTTGCTGCTTTTTGGTTGAGTCGCTGTCTGAAGACCTTTGCCGCCACCTTCATTTATTTCCCTGGTGTTTGTCGGTTGTTTTGTGCTTCGTTTCCTTGTTTGGGGTTGTGACAACTTTGCCGTGTCATTTACCCAGAAATGTCACTCGATGGTTGATCCGTCATTGTTAGTTCAACACTTCCGACACAATATTTTCGCGCCGAATGGTGACTTGAGTCAATGGCTTAAGAGTGTTTCAGCTGTCTGCCTTCGATCTCATGTCTTTATCTGTCTGACATTTATGCCACCTAGAACTTCTAACTCTACCTCCTCTCTCTCCTCTGGATTCTCTCTCTGTCTTTTCCTTCCTCACTTTGAGTTTGGTCGCTCTGGACTCGAGTTTTGTTACCCTGCTTGATTGGGTTCTGGGTTTGGACAACCGTCTACCTTCACGCTCATCTTGCTTTTGAAGCGCCGTCACTTGGTGTGAATATTTGAAAATGTCTGCCAGGACAACAGATGAAAGACCACGTCAGGCACTTTTCTCTGTGAAGCTTCCCTGCGTCTTTCTTCTTTTTACAATATTTTGTGATTCGCCAGAGGGGCTCTTTAAAACAATTCCTCATTAGGTTGACAGATAAAGACTACCGTGCATCATTACAGTTCTTTCGCGAACATATTTGCTGTAGCAGACTGGCAATATGTGATGCAACAATCTGTGTGAAATCTGCAGACTTCCTGAAAGGCCAGCGCTTAATACATCTTGTGATTTATGTCCGCTCATCAGAGAACTGCTGTGGAGAATTTTAAGCAGTAACTATAATTTTTTTTCGATACATGGCGTCTTTAAAACGGGATGTGACCTTCAAAGACATAAAAGTTCTGCCAGAAAGTGAGCGTGGTGGATGTGTCATTGCTCCTAAACTGTTCATGATCGGAACTTGAACTTTTCAGGTGTTGTTTCACCTTATTGAAGGTCTTTAACTTTAAAAAAAAAAAAAAAAAAAAAAAAAAAAAAAAAAAGAAAACAAAAATGAGCTTCTTAAACAAATAAAAAATGAACAAAAGGCAAGCGGTGCTGAAACCGTGCGGTGGACAAAACCTCCTTGATCGATCGGGTAGGATGGATGGAGATGGTGATGCGATGACACTTTGCAACAATGAAACCTGAGGGCTTCAAAAATCCTAACCTTGTGCAAAGCAGAGCTCTGTGGTATTTACAGTTCTGGCAGGCACGCTGCCCCGATGCCACATTTCCGCTCCCACATCAATTTTGCACTTGAATAGATTTTCCATTACATTTCTCGATACTGGAAGTGAAAACATTAGACTTCTCTGACATCTGGAATGTGGGATATTTCTGCTGATAACCTCACTGATCCTCCTCTATACTCTGTGTGCTCGCAGACAATAAACGGATCTCCGCTTAGATGCACAAAGAATCAAATTAGGCACCTTCACGGCGGGCCTTGACTCACTTTTGCCTCTGACTGCATCAAACTGACCCCACAGGAAGCTATGGGGTTGTGCATTTGAACCTCAGAGCCGTGTTCTCTTCAGACACACTAGAAGGCTATTACCAACACATTACAGTAGCAGTCCTGCAGGGAAAGAAACCTTTTAAAAGCCTATCATGCAATGGGAGCGAGCCTTCCGTACGCCTACTTGATCGCCCTCATCAGCAGGAGCTGTATTGATTCACTAAATGCGCGATGGGTTAATCTGTTCGCAGGAAGCTGTTGCAGGAGCAACGCCAAATGGGAAGTTTTTTAGTGGAAGGGAAACGAAGCACAGTCCATGTGTTTTTTTGCTGGTTTCGAGCAGATGTAATTGTGATTTTCATTTCCACACAGTGTTTTTTTTAAAAGCTAATTCACTTTTCCCCAACTGTACTGGCTTGGATATCCTGGTCTTATCATGGGCTGTGGTCAGACACATAAGCAACATGTCACTGCCTGGAGGCGGTGGAGAGTGATTGCACCATTGAACAAATGAAGCGAGGTTTAAGGACAACAGTGCAGTTACGACTCGCTGTTTTAGCTCATCGGAATAAAATGGATGGGAGCTTTTTGCAGCTATGACGATACGTTCTGATCCCGGAAGGCCACTTCATGCATGTTTTTCATGCTGCACCTGTCACACGGCTGATTGGGTCATCATCAGTCGTTCTGAGGAGCTTGGCTCGGGCATTTTGCACTCGACGTGTGCACGGCAGGAGCTGCCTCACAGGGAAGCTGAGGAATCAATGAGGATAGCGGGAGAGAGTTCAAATATCTTTTCAGTGTGCGCTAAGTTGCCCTGTCAACTTTGATGGATTGCAAATATCTGAACTTAAAATGCTCCGTGCAATAAACAACAGCATTCAGCCGGAGAAAGCTGACCCTGTTACACAGAGAACAGTCAATACCAAGAAAAGCCAAGAAAAGGTTTTCTCCCGAACTGCAGCTCGCTCTTTCAAACAATTTGTCTTTGGGACAGTTTGCGCTGAAAGTCAATTGCAGATCACACTGCTTCCACTCTGGAACATCACGATACCTTCAGCAGCAGGAAAGCTCTCACGGCGCTCTGTCAATTGTGGCTTTTTGCGCTTGATTGCTTTTTGAGTGCTTGATAACATCCCACCCTTTTCTGGATTATCAATTTCAATTTAACAATGTTTTTTTCTTAAATTTAATTATTTAGAGTCTGGGATTTATTTGATAACCCTCAGGGACTCTGTCCTGTTTTCCCTTTCTTTTTTCACTGTGCTTGCCACTGCGATGGGGTACCTCAGGGGACAAATGTGGGCCCTCTTTTATTCCTCGCTCAAAATCTGTGTATGTCTGATATTTAGTTGGTGATGCAGATGATACGCTTTTATATTCCACTGAAACTAGAAAAAAACAAAACAATTTTTCTTAACAGTGAGATGGCAAACATTTTTCCCAACTGAAAGACTCCTCCGAGTATGAATTATTCATACTGTGCCATCGATTCCCAGTACTATCACTGTGACATCGCTCGTGGAATCAGTTCCATGTAAAAAGAACCACTTATACACATCCGACAGGTTTTCCTTACTTTGGCACAATAAATGTAGAATATACAAAATTGAAAATAAACAAAATCTTCAGGAATTGCACAAACTGCAAAGAACATCAGACACTGGTCATTGTTATTTATCAGCCTGATGAAATGGATTTTTCCCAGTATGTAATGTAGACTGATTTCTATCACAGAACTGTTTTTGAGACTATTTATCACGATGTAAAGTGATCTGACAGAGGGACATTGAAACTGCATGTGTAAAGGTAGGATTTTTTTTCCCCAACATCTTCAGGAAACCAGAAATAAAGATCTCTGGTTGCTTTGACATTTCCAAGATTATATTTGGGGCTCGGTGATGTGAATTGCCACTTTATCATAATGTGGACAAATGTTTTATGATGTTTTGGGAGGGCCTCCAGTCAGCACCACATGTTCCTCCTCTTTATCTTCATTGGGCTTGTCTCAGTGTGCCGCCGAAAGTCACCCGCATGCCTTTAACATGACAAACTCCAGGCTAATCCGTCATGATTAGAGTGGACAGCAAGGCGGCCACATACATGTTGAGTGCACATGTATATTACAGCCCCACTGTTGCAGAGTGCCTCAGACAAGACATTTTTTGTGCAATTTCAAGCCTCCGTCAGTGGTCTTTAGAGCTTGAGCCATCATTATTTATCATTATGATAAACCAAAGCTCTCGCCTGGACCAATCATGCAACGAATTCAACCCCACCAACCAAAACAATACAACCACTTTCAAGAAAAAACCTCAACACCACCACCACCGACCTGTAGTTGACATACATTCCAAGGCCTTTTTTGTCAGGAAGTTCTGCATCTGTTCAAGAAACAAATTGATTGAAGAGTTTTAGTCGCAGGGTGAGAAATGCTCCCTTTTATGCCATGGATTTTTTTTTCTTTGAAGTTGGTCCTGTGCTCTAATTCAATAGTGTAAATAATGTATATAAAGTTGTACGGTGTGAGACTGAACTTTATTGCGCTTTTTCATGCTTGTGTTCCCTCTAATTCCCATCAGCCTCGTCAGGCTGAAATATACAAATGGATTTTACGAAGGGCCTCACTTTTTGCATCCTCTTGTGTTTTTGCTGGTTTTCCTCTTCTGTCTGTCTTGGCTTTCTTTCTTCTGAGTGTCTCCACAGTAACTGTGCGATCCTTCTTTTGGGCTGATTGCTGTTTTTCTCACCCGAATTGTAGCTTTCCTTTGTGTATTTTCAGAGTGGTGTGCTTCAATTTGTTGGTGCTGTTTTTTTCTCGTTTGAGCTTGGTAAAAGCCTGTCGGTCGGTCAGCCTCCTGCACTTGCATTCAAGTGCATTTTTCTTTTCTGTTGTTAAGCCAGTCAGATACTGAACTCCATCAGAACACGTGTTGTTTCTCTCAGCTCACACCATGCGAGTGAAAGGGCTGCCATGTCGAGCTAAAGTACAAAAAGCTAACTGAAGGTCAGCCCAGGACACAGGCCGTATTTCTATGTTGGCCCTGAAGAAGGTCAAGGTCTCCCCAGAGGAGCTTGAGGGTCAAGGGAGGTCTTTGCTCTGGATATTGAATCAGTGTCAGTCTGGATAGATGGAAGGCTGTCGGCCATCAGTCCAGAAAGAACACCCCCCCGGTTTCTTGATTCCATTTGACTTATGGGCGCCTTATTTGTCATGATGGAGCCTCACCAGCAGCACTTTGGGGGAGGTGAGAGACTCCCAGAGGTGTGGGTAACAACTAAAAGTTTATGTTTTGAAGGAGGTCTCCCACTACAACGTGACACCTGATGTATAGCATATAAATGGAGGCACTGACACTGCACAGCACGATAGCTGTTCCTAGTTGGAAAATTGTACCGCTCAGAAGTTCTGGCAAAAACCACGTCACTGTCACCAAACTGTGTCTTTTATGTGTTTCTTTTAATATTTATTCTGTCATTAGTTTGCATCTGAAATTCCCATTCTCACCAGCTGCATGCCTCCTCATTCTGTGTCTGGTATTGTGCCCCCTGTCTGAGAACCCCCAAAAACGCGTTGCACTCGCGCTCTGACGGCGCCGTCCTGCATCCCTTGAAGTTCGGACCATCATTGTCTGACAGAAAGTGCGTCCCGTCCCCTCATCTACTCTACTCTCCATTTTTGTCTGGGAGAATGTGTGACTGCTTCTACAGATGGCGCGCAGAACAAAGCCAATCGCTCAAGCTCGTTGTCGTCAATGTTTTATGAGGGGCTACAAGCTGAAGTGAGACGAGGAGAGGAGAGAAGGAAAAAGTGTGTTGGGGGGAGGCGATGTGGACACACGACAAAGGAGGAGAGAAAGTGGCAGAATGAAGGCAAGAATACCACAAGCTGCTGGACTAAAAGAGAGCAGGAACGAATGCTGGGAAAGATGCTTGATAGATGCTTTTTTTTCTTTCTGCATTTAATCAGTCAATCAGCGATGAAGCGAAACTCAGCTCATGAATAAATCACTCGATGTTGGTAATGTGTCAATTTGCCTTCAGACGCTGGTGTCCTGTGGCTGTGTTTTCACTTGCGTGGGAGAACTGACAGCTCCCCATGCCGTTTCTCATGTTCTCATCAACAGCCCCAGACTTTCTCCATCCGGGCGCAGGTTCTTAGCTGCGCAAATTTATATAAGATAAAGTCATTTCACAGTCATGCTCCAATGATATTTCACTCGTAAAATGGCAAAGAGAAGGCAAAGGGGGTGTGGGAGTGCGAGATGAAACCCCTTTTTGGGTTTTTGGCTCGCTATCGTTCTATTTTTTTCTATTTTTTTAAATTTCCTCTGAAGTTTGAGGCTATTTTTTGCGGAGGGGAAATGTTAAGCTGCGGACCTTTGCAGCTCCACTCAGGCTGAGGCCTTCAAAGCGAGTGGGAGGAGGAGGAGGAACACAGCGCAGGGAAGAAAGAGACCAAAGAAAGAGCCGAGAAGATGATGGGGGGAAAAAAAGTGCTGAGGATGGATAGAGTGAGCGAAGGAGGGTGGGTTTTTTTCACTTCTGTGATTACACACAGTCCACATTTGTCACCCAGAAATATTAGTCACCCTGCCGCACTTGTTCTGATTTCCAGTTACCAATTATGAGGCGGGATTAGTGCAGGCACAGTGATGAATGACGAACATCAAAGTATCAGAGATTAAAACCAATCCAGCCGACTCCTGGATCTGGCATGTATCTAATCTAATCACTGGACCTGCGGTATGTTTATCATGAGGAAGACAGGATTACATCACTTAAATAGGAATTCATGAAGCCAGGTGTGTTAAAGGTTACGCGGGACATCAATCTATGCGAGATCATCGCAGTGAAAGAACCCTGCAAAAAAAAATCAATGGCCTGGATGTTTTTATCTCATAGCTCATTGATCACACTTGTCTTTGTTTTCATAATCCTGAGGTTCAAGAGGTGGGAAAGGCCCTGAAAGTTGAACAAGCAGTGATCCTGCCGGTTTTTGTTCATAAGTCGCTCTCGGTGGCAACTTGTAAATCTTTAAACCAGCGACGTCGGATTATCGAACACGCCTGCTCTGTTCCGACTCTCTGCAGGGTCGAAGAAGCTGAAAATTCATGCTCATCGTTCTGAGACGAACATTGCTCACATTGCTGCTCAACAAAGCATGATTGGCAAGAAACATGTCACATGAGGAAAGCTGGCTTCAGTTTTCACACAAAAGAACTGTGTGACAAACTGTCGCAGGCAGATGACAAACACATATTAAAGAAATTCTCAAAATATGTCACATTTGGTGATTATTCATCACACAGAGAGCAACTTATCCTACAAATTCAACAAATATAAATAAATGTGGAAACTGGTATCTGTTACAAAAAACGTATTTCATAGTGTAAAAGTTTCCTTCGTGAGCTTTGCAGTTGCGTGGCCTCGACACGCGATCATGCGTTGCAAGCTTGCGCGCTTCAGCGACGTAACTGACCAAGGAATCGAAGGAGGAGCCATCCAACCGTTCATCCATCGTCTTTCCCGGATTCATCACAGGGTATGTGGAGCCTGTCCCAGGTGAATTCCAGTCGATTCTCGGGCTAGCACGTGGCCACGCAGCGAGTCGGTCGCCGGCCAAACGCACACATCACCCACCTGCGCACGTTCACACCATTCGCCCACTGCGCCTCCAAGTAGCACTGAGAAGCGGTGAGTAGGTGTGTGATCCAGCAGCTGCATGTATCAAGCAAATTCAGTCGCAAAGAGGCAATTCAAGCAACAACGGCCATAACTTTTCTGATTCATTGTTTCTTTTTAGTCATGAGTAAAATGAAAGCAATCAGAGTTTCGTAGAGACACTGCGATGTAGAGGATGGATGAACGGATGGATGAACAAATACTTGGATGCAAGCAGACCTTGAGAGTTCCTCACATTAATAGTAATCAGTTCATTTCAGTGACATTCTGAAGGCATTACTATGCGAGGTGTTCGCCATCCCTACCGCAGCCTGACACCGGCAGCTCTCAGACGTGCTGGGCCGGATCTCGGGCAGCGATCTGATGCAGCTGCGGTGGTAGACTCATCCCATCGATACTTCACACTGTATGCACGGATGGCTCGCGGGTCTATTAACCTGCTTCGATTCCCTCCCAGAATCAGGGGGCGAATTTCCCGCCTGCCGCCTCCCCCCTTGGCGCCCGGCCTTCATCATCCAGCCGGTAATGAATTCCAATTGACAGCCGGAGCATCAGAAGAAATCCGAATAAATATTGAAGTCTAAAGTGATTACCTTCATGAAACATAATCAAGAGTTAGAAGAGGGTGCTTGAAAATACTGCTCACCTCGACGGGGAGGTAAACCCATCTCTGCCTCTTTATTTGTGAACAAACGGGAGCGGCGATAGAAAGCTTAGTGGCCGTCGGGTTTCTGTTTGGAAATCATCATCCAGTTTGAAATTGAAGTCCATTCTTGAGCCGGGCGAGGAAGAGGAGGAGGAGGAAGAGGGCTGATGTGAAAGCACATCAAAGGACAAGCGTGGACAGGTTGTCAGTTCATCGCAAGGTTAACACTGAAACATAATAATACTCCTCATTTCAGTCCCACATTTACATCACTTATCCTTAAAATAAAAAATTAATTGGAAATCAAAGTAAACAATAAAAATATTGAATAAATGTACTTTATTAAACTAAATCTCCAGAGTTTTGTTAATGAAAATTCAATTTTCGGTTCAGGAACTTTTCATAGAAAGAGAAAAGCGTTTCAGATTTTGCTACATTCTGCGGGCTTTCTAGTTTTGTTCGCCGACCTTGACCTACGACACCAAAGGAGGCAGTTTTGCAGCTCTGATTCAGATTGCAGATTAAACGTGACATCAGTTCCAGTCTCAACTTTCCACAGTTTGTCGAACATAAATCCATCTCGAGACCAATTTGAGTTACTATAGGGTTTTATAGCCGGGGAGTATGTTGTAAATAACATTTTATGACCGTTTCGTCTCGAACCAGAGATATTTTACACGCTTTTCCGACAGTTTCAGTGAATCACAGAATTCAAGACATGTTTGCGTCATGAATTATTTTTTTGCAGGGTACTTTGCTTTCATCCTCCCACAGTCTGAAAACTTGCAGATAAGGTCAATTGGTCACTTTAAATTGCCCCAGGTTTGCATATGTGTGTGTGTGTGTGTGCGCGTGTATACAGTATGTGCTTTGATATCTCTGTTGGTTTGTGGCGGACTTGTGACTGGCTGTGATTGGGCACAGATGCCGGACCACAGACCCGCGCCAGAGGAAAAGTCGTACAAAAGCCGTCCCAGCGTCGCCTCTGCTCCTGCAGGAGAAGGCGGAGCTGAGAGTGCGTCGCCGCCTTCAGCTGTTTAACTGAGGGAGTCCTATCAACAGGCTCAGAGCAGCGCTCGGCTCCCTTTCTCACACCACAGGCACAGTGACACTCACACTCTCAAACCGCAACGCATATGAAAGTGTAGAGAACAGAGTGGGGGGGGGGGTAATGTGGTGACCTTTCACCTTTCTCCTCTGCTCGGGCTGCATGCCTGCGACGTCGCGTTTCCACTCCGTGTCTGTTTTGACCTTTTGGCATTCATAATCATCACGTTGGGAAATGGCGACAGTTATCCTTTGTGCGATTTTGACATTGCTTTGTGTGATCCCCCCCCAAAGTGTGTGCGCACTGGTTCGTTAGTGTGTATAACGAGCCAGGTTGGTGCAGTGCCAATCCCCCTAATACACATGCACGAACTCACACACACACATAAACCGAATATGAAGGGCGCTCCAAGGACAATGTGAGTGATGGCTGCTCCCAGCTCATATTCATTACCTACTTGTAGGCCTGGGTGTGTTTGTGTATGTATGCATGCATGAACACGCAGTCGTTGTCTCACAGTGAATGGAAAGCTACATGCTATAGTGGGTGAAAGAAGCGTGTGTCACCGCACATGGCTTGCATGACCAGCTGGTAGAATGACTTCTTGCATGAATAAGGTGTGTGTGTGTGTGTGTGTGTGTGTGTGTGTGTGTGTGTGTGTGTGTGTGTGTGTGTGTGTGTGTGTGTGT
>JAUESF010000016.1:11624685-11646022 GCA_032274765.1 Malacoctenus tetranemus | reverse complement strand
TGTGTGTGTGTGTGTGTGTGTGTGTGTGTGTGTGTGTGTGTGTGTGTGTGTGTGTGTGTGTGTGTGTGTGGTGCCACTGCAGTAGTGCAGTGTTGGCCTCAGATTGATGAGGTGGAGGTTGGAGATTAGGATGCTGCCAGTGGGGGGGGGGAGCTATCAAAGCAGAGAAATTGAAGAGAGAAATGGGTTTAAGGGCACTGGACATGTTTGTCTATATGTATTAGTATGTGTGGCGGCCCACGGTTTGGGTGTAAGTGTGCCTGGGCGCTGTGAACCCTGGTAAATGAGATGTGGGCGGCGCGTCTTGGCAGGTGGTAATGGAGACCAGAAGGACTGGGCTCGCCTTCAGTTGCTCAAGGACAAAGCAGAGATTAACGACAGCGCGCACGCAAACAACACACACACAGGCACACACACACACTCGCTGCCCCCCCCCCTTCCCCTCCCTCTCTCACTCAGGCACACACAGGCACAGAAATGTACACACCAGAGGCTGTTCTCGATGGGATGAAATTTGCTGAAAATGTGTGTGCCCTTGTTTGCTCTTTTTTTTGGAGTAACTCTTTTCCACTATACTTACAGGGTTTAGTTCACCTTGTTTACCCAAATCCAAAGCATTTTTTTGCCAAAAGGTTCAAATGTAATTTTTAGAGCTAAGTTTACAAAATGGGAATTTTGATCCATCACTCCCCAACCTCCGATAATATTTCTTCTCAGAAAAAATAGGCTGCAGAGCCCCAAACCCCCCAAAGTGTTTGATCTGCCAAAACATCCCAGTGAAGCCCAAACCTGGCAGGAAGAAGCTCATCAACATACAAAGGAAGCAGCTTTGGAGAAAAGAACAAAATCAGCAGGTTGTTGTGATGAAACGATGGCCTATGGTGTGGCTTAAAGGTAAATCATGGTTACGGTCAATGCTAATAATGGTTCGCACTGAAGCTGGATAAAACCTTTAGTAAATGAACGTCAGTTTGGGGTTTCCGTACTGTGAGGAAACACGGTGCTGGTAGTTGTGGCTTGCTTCCTCTTTCCGACACAACTTAACCTTGTCAGGATGAGTAGTTCTCAGTGGAACCACATCAGGGACCTAATGAGGCCAAACCCCATTTTAAGGGGTCCTGGTTGAAATTAGTGCTGGAATCAGGCTGACCTTAATTAATCGAGGGGGCAACGCAATGCCACCAGGAACCTCTGTGACATATAACATGGTTCTATATCAGCATACACTGTACGTGTATTTATGTTTATTTACATAGTATGCGTGTTCTGAGCACTTGGCTTTGCCCCCAGTTTGAGTGCATAAAGCTTGAGGAAGTTAATTATTTGGCACTGCGAAGAGTGTTGCGCTAACTGTTATTCTGGTTGGACCGTGTCCAGTGTTTCTGAAATTAGCTGAGTAATTTGTGGAGGCTGCCATCATCTGATTGGCAGTAGCCTTATTGTCTTGGAGCTGACAAAGAAACCAATTCTAAATCAGGATTTCTAAGAAAAAGACCCAAAACAAAATTCATCAGCAGACAGATCACTGCACCGGCCACTCTGACACTGATCGCACTGATGTCGTCTTTGTTTGGGAGCTGGAGCCCATCCCAGCAGACAACAGGGTATGGACAGGCTGCCCATCCATCACAGGGTAACACGGAAAGATACACGTGAAGCAAATTTTAAGGTAGAGGAGGCAAGAGAAGAACATGCAGACTTAAAATCAGCTTTAGTAAATTGTGTCGTCTTGTTTGGAGATGAGGAAAAGCACCAAAGTGCGAAACAGCTCTCTTTGATCACTCTTTTGCTCTCATTGTGTCACTAAGGGCAAGGGGCTGTCAGTGCTCGACGTCTTGGGAATCAGTTTCCTATTTTTCAGGCTGTGTTTCGATGGCTCCTTTCAGCAGTTGTTCTGGATACCAGCTGAGAAAGATCAAGCTTGCCGTCGTCACCAACTGTGGGTCACAGGGTGCTGGAGCTGATCCCGGCTCGGACCGGGCAAAGGCAGCGAACTCCACTGCACAGTAAAACACACAAGCAGGCGTTTTTTTTTTAGCCATTGACATTCATCTTGTTACACAAGGAGAGCGTTTATCTAAACGTTATCTTTCAGCTGAGGAATGCATTATATTCCCACCAAATTCTGAGGCTACTCCTGTAATTCTGAAAAGTAATTCCGTGTGAAATTTTCTAATTAAAAGTCTGATAAAAAAAAAAAACACACACAAAAAAATAACACAGCAGCTCTGCAGATTTGAATGGGATTAGACTCAGTGGACTCCCAGGTACGAATTCCAATTACAGTAGCTCTTCAGGTGAGACTTATCCTCTTAGCATAATCATGACGAGGCTTAAAACAATAAGCAGGTTCTGCAAAATGTAACACTGGTGGAGCTCAGGTTCAGACCGCTTTAGCTCTGACCTCATTTCCATACTAAATACCATGTCTGTTTATAGAGGTTTCTCCAAACAACACTGAGAAAACAAACGCACGCTACCTGAGAACGAACAGTCAAACGAGCCGCCCGGCCAGGGTCGACCCTGCCCTGCACCGTGTACCCCTGAAGCTTTGTTTATGCCCCCCTGCGCAACCCCATAGGGAGTCATGATGAAGGGCGTCAGCGTTTGAATGGGTCTAGTAGAAGAAATGTGAGTGTTTCAGGATTTTGAGTTGAAAAAGAACTCTTTGCCAAAAGCCGACAGATTTCTCCTTGGTGCATTTTGTGCACGTGTTTGACTGCAGAGCGCTGGACTTCTCCCAGTCCTGCCCAGAGAACAGAAGTATTGATTAGCCTTCATGAGCTGAATAAACTCCCTGCCCACTGTTGTTGCTCATTTTTCTCCTTTGTTCTTTTACTGCCAGTTTTCATGTCAACGTTTTTTCGGGCTCTGGACCCGTTTTTGTTCGTTTCGTTCCACTCTTTTTTCCCCTCTCTCTTTCTTGCTCTCCTTCTGCTGGGAAACTTCAGCCCGTTTTTCATTTGGAATTCATGCTGCAGGGTTGCCCGTCCAGCTCGTGATGGAGAGGGAGGTCTGAGTTATCCGTGATTGCTGCAGTTTGTTGGAAATCCTAAACGCAAACACGGTCTTTAGAGCATCCAGTTAGCAGCTCATCACTGAGCCCGCCTTCCTCATTCGTTTGTCCAGTCAAGTCGGTTCAGCATGTTCTGAGTCTGTTCATATTCTTGCTGTGCACTTTCTGTTCAGTTGGGGTCTTGTCGTCCTTGACGACAGATTCATCTTCTTCCAGCAGTTGCAGGAACAGCCTCTTTACTTCCGGTGTGCATTCATGTCTGTTTGAAGTCAGGAATTACCTTTTGTTCAAGCGCTAATTATTCTTTTGTTGAATAATAGACATTTTTCTTTGCTTAGACAAACAAGCATCAAGGCACGAAGCAAGAACAGGTGTGGCTCCTGAAACCCTCCCTCTTTAACTGCAGCAATATAATGCATGGCTGTAAAACTGTAGGAGAAGCTAGCAGGCCGAAATGACTCAATTGGTCCATAAACTCAGCAAAAAAGACATTGTTGTCAAAAGAAGAAGCTCAGACACCCTCACAGTGCGAGAGGACCTTTAAGGGGCCTCGACTCCTTTTCTTTCCGACGCCCTTCAGCTGATCCACGCTGGCAGGCGGGGTGGGGGGGTGAGGTGGGAGACTGTATTGACCTTTCTGTTTTTAATCTCTGCTGACAAAGCCTGCGGACACAAACTCCTCGCGGCCACTAACTCATACATGACAGACCGGGCGGGCCCCGTGCGCTCACCTTCGACTACAGACTGAAGCAGCTCCCGCTCAGCGCCCGTGTTGTCATTGAAGTGGCTTTGCTTTGGAGTGGCCGATGTGAACTACAGAGCTTTTCTGATGGTCCAGCGAGAATGTCGGGGAAGGGGGGTGGGGGAAAACCTCCAAGTCAGGCCTAAATAGAAAAGGCAGCAGAACAAAATCAATCACTGTCCCATTCTCGCAAGACAGGATTTCACCAGCTTGCAAATGTTTTGTCGAAATTAAGAGAATAGGCGATGAGGCCCAATGAATAAAACATCCGTCATCCTAATGCTGAGAAGCATGTTTTAAATGTTTGAGCTCCCGTGTAAGCCAGCGTGTATGACAGTGGAATGGCGAAGACTTGTAATGCTTTTAGCTTGAGTCGAAATGATCGTTTTAACTAACAGCTTGGGCTATCTTCACTGCCAGAAATGAATTATTCACACAGCTGCGGATGCCTTCTTCTATTAGGCTCCAGTCATTCTGGGATTTTGATGACATTTGAAGTGAGATTCAGACGAAGCCCTTTTTAAAAGCAGTCCTATTACTTTAATGTTCTACTTTGTGATTATGCTTTTTACCCAGTGAATCATGTAACGATAGTTCTACCTCATTTGCTAAAGGATGAGCTGATGTTGGTACAAACTTTTCTGAAGCTCGTTTGCTCATACCTAACTCTGGGACAACTAAAGTCAAATGCAGTAATTCCCTCTTCACCTGGTGGTGATCAGGGACAACCTAATCAGCTGTCTGGGGTCACTTGTGTTGCCTGTTTGAGGTGTGTGTCTATGTCAGAGAAAAAGGGTTAAACCTTCATATCACTTTGTCAGTCTGGATGCAGCTTTGGTTTCCCTCTGGAAAAGAAAGAGGAGAGCTATCATGGAAGAATCTTGTGCTTCAGCATTCTAGTGCGTTGGTGACCGACCAATCATCAGTTGTTTAGCCAAAAGTTTAAAAAAAAAAGTTGGGACTTCAGATTGAGGTTCAGGTTGAAAAAGAGCATGTGAACATTTATCACACATGCATTGGAAGCTGTCACCAGGGTCCTGAGTGGGTGTCTGGACGAGTCGCCAAAGCAGCCGTCCCATGCCAGTTAGGCACTCTGGGTAGGCACCAGGCTCTTCACACCAACACCATCCTCAAAGTTCTGCCAGGCCAGGAGCCAAGAAACCCAGTGATGACATGACAACAGCCACCATCTTCTTAAAACTCGTCTTACTTGAAGTGGAACCTGTTGACTTTAGAGGGTCTTCAGCTAACTTGGGGCACTTGGAGCCTCCCACAGGACAAAATGACTGATCCACATGCCTGCTGTGGAGGCAGACCCTCAGGGCTGTCGTTTCCTCACCTCGTCTCTGTCTGGTTGTCATCGCTTTTGCCTCTGTATGCTTTTGTGCCCGATGAGTATGGGCTCTTTGATACTCCCCTACATTGTCACAGTTCCTGCCACGAATCAGGAGACAGTTGGTGACACCATCTGACCCCTCTTCACAGACGGCAGCGCTGGTTTTTATTACTCCCTCCCAGAATGTACCGGGAGCCAGATAATAATGCAGGCCTTCATTAGAGCTTGCGTTTGATTTTTATGGTGTGTTATTAGGACTCATCACGGTGGTCAGACATCTCTGGGAGATTATATATTGCGCCAGCTTTAGTGTCTTGTGAAGAAACATGCCTCTCTGTTATTACTCACATTCTTCACTAGCCCACAGAGAGCAGTGTGAAGAAATGAAGGCAAGAAAAAAGAGAAACATCATCATGGTGCCGCTGCAGCTGATGAGCTGCTTCTGACTGACAGAGGGAACGTTTAGAGGACAAATCGAGGCGATGATAAATCTGCCATAGGTTCCCACAAGTTAACTTGTAAGTTAGTCTCATGGTCACATCAAGTTCTGTGATACATGTACAACATACAGCTTCAACCTGTCGCCAGTACACATGATGACTGCACGCAGGAGTTTCCAGAAGCTCTCACCATGAATCTACAGTTGAATCTCATTCAAAATTAGTCAAGTTCTCCCCTTTTGAAAAAGTTTCACCAGTTCACTGCTTTCACTCCACTTTGATGCCGGCTGTGTGGCTGTTAGCTCACTCGCTGCTCTCCAAGGCTCCTGAACTAACTCTTCAGTTTCGGGTGGTTGTGGGTCACGAGTTAACACTTCACAATTAACAGCACTCTCATGTGATAGTTTGTTTGGGACCTTTGAACCGTGCCTACAACGAAACTAAAAGAAACATTGATGATAATGGACTGAAACCAAGGCAACAGTGAGCTCATTTGCTGAATATCTGATAATTATCTGGTTCTGGATTCATCAGATTATACCAGTGATCTTGTAAACAGCGTAATTTGATATGCTTTATCAGATAACGGCAGTTTCTCTGACGATGAGATTTCGATCAACACACCCAAATTTCCCCCCAAATTCAATGATGTTTTCCTGAATTTAAGCCCCTTAATTTGGTTAATCCTGCTCCATTGCATCCGTGTTGGCAAACAAGTCAATGAAAACGAAAGCAATGTGTTGACTCCAAGGATGGAGGAAAAACAAAACAATGTGTTGACTCACAATAAATTGAACTGATAGAAACATATGACTCCAGCATGAACAGAGAGTGTTTTTCAGCTTCATATTCCACTTCAATTGTTAAATAAAAGGCTACATAACAATATCTCAGTTGGATCGACATATGAAGGAGGATCCGACAGGATGTGTGGCGAGGGTTCAGTTCAAAGCCCCGCTGTCGATCCGTGCAGCAACACTTCACCAACGCGGCCGACATCACACGGCAGTCCCATCTGTCTGGAGCTCAGCAGGACCGTCTTTAGTTTCCCAGCAGGACAATGAGTCAAAACACACCTGCAGGCTCCGTGTGAGCCGTTTGACCAAGAAGCAGAGTTGATGGAGTGCCGTAGAGACCGGTGGGGAGCGCCCCGCTACCACCACCGCCCCGCCTCGGCAAGTGAGATGAATAACGGACAGAGGCAAAAGCAGCCAACAAGAGGGAACTGGAAGACGGACGGGAAGGGGAAAAAAAGTTCCATGTGATGACTTCATGGAACTGACGAGAGATCGTCGTCCTCCCTTTTTTCCTCCTCGTCTTTTTATTGCGATTCCAGTTCAGTTTGGCACAAAGCACTCGAATGCAAAGAATCCTTTGGCGCCTCGAGCTGCATTCATCACTCAGGTACAACACTGCATTTGTCAAACAAGCCGCATTGGCTGAATCTGACGGGCTCCCCAGCAATCAATTGTTTGTTTTTACCAAGCCTGCCTCGGTTACAGAGTAATGCACCGAGCTAATTTAGTCATTTTTAAGGGCCGTTGTGCAAGTGACTGAAAATAACTGAGGTTTGTTACTCCACAGAAAAGCATTGGAGTCCTTTACTTGCCATTGTTCACAAATGGGACGTGGTTACTGGAGAAAGCTAATCTGAGGCCTGTGTTAATGGCTTTGACGACGCTCTCTGTGGCCTTGCTGTTGCAAATTAGCTCAGCACTGTGGGTCACTTTAATGACTGATTCACTCATTGAGCTCAGCTCAGACACTTCTAATGAGATTGTCGTGTACTTCAGCAAAATGATACTTCCTCACTTTGGAGTGATTCTCCAACTTTAAAGCGTTGCCTCTTTTGTCCCCACCCCTCTGTGGAATTGTTTTGTGTCCGTGAGCAGGAGGCGGGGGGGGGGGGGTGTTGATGAGTGTGGGAGATAACTGTTAAGGTCCGACACGGACGAGTGTTAATGAGGTGAAAGAGCATCGCTGATAGAAAGCTGCGATTCATCTTCTCCAGGCGTACACCTGCCGGCCCGGAGTAGCAGTGTAAGCGGGGCTGTCGCGTCGGATCGTGCGGCGCCGCCGCAGCCCTGCTGTTTCTTTGCTAAATGAGATTGGATTTTTCCTATCTAATCCTGGCTAATCCAAATGATGTGAAAGACTCCCAACCACCAGGCTGGTGACTCAAAGCCAGCTAAACATATTCACAAGCGGGGCCCCTGCTCTGTGAATCCTGATATCTATTTATGGTGTTGTGCGTTATTGTGCGTGCAAATATCCCTGCAGCTTATTGAAAACTTGTGGAATTTGTTTGGGTTTTTTTTTTTTTTGTGTTTTCTGTCGTGCGTCACAGTCGCAGCCCATTCTCTCGGTGTTTGTCCATTTCAGGCAGGAAGATATCCTTCAGAGTTAATATCAAGGTTGAAATGAAACACGGAGAAACTGATAAAATGGAAATTATTCGGGAAAAAAACTGCAACGTCGCTGTTATTGAGCGTGGCTTCTCTTTGCCTGGAAAGTGTCTCGTCGGTACAGGAGTGATAACAATACAAGATGACCTAATTTCAGCTGACTCATGCTTCTCTGCTATTAGAATTACAAATGGAGCTCAGTATTTGAGATTCAGTTAAAAAAAAAGTATTGCTTTTTCCCTGTTTGGGAGCGGCCGATGAGACTCAGCTGCAAGTGCTGCTCTTTTTATCAATCTCATGGTCGGTGGTTCGATTCCTTATGTTTGGAGTTGCTTTTGGGCATCGCACCGACACACATGTTGCGCCCGATGGTTTTCCATCACCCCAATCATTACGATGGAGGTGTGAGTGTGCATGGTGAAGTGCAATGCGACTGTTACAAGTAAAAAAAACCAAACAAACTGCAATACAACTGACGTGCATCCAACAATGAATACGACCAGAACAACTGAGGACACAAATGTTCCAGACCTTCAGACTGAAATGGCAGCTCGACGCAACATCTGCTCATGTGACAGTCTCGATCTAATCTGAACAAACTTGACACACAGTCTCCCTGTGCCTGGTGGCGGCGGCGGCAGATGAAGCAGAACCACTCCCTGATCATATGTGATCATGATAAAACTAATCTAAATGGAGTGCCGTGGCAAAAGAGGCGTGGGCTGTAATAGGAAGTCTAATGAGAAACGCAGCCATTGAATATTATGCATGGAGATTAACATCGGGCACATCGCCCTGTATGAAGAGCGTGTACATAGGAGGATCAGCAAAGTGATTGTCTGATAAGGACGCATTGGTAATTATAAATGACAAGAGAGAACATTTGCTTCAAATTCATGCAGGCAGGCACTTCTCAGCAGCAGGAAAATGGAAAATAGACTTTGTAATAGAATAACGTGAAGCGCAGGATATTCAGTTCATACAAGGAAAACGCTGCAAAGCTTCCACTGATATAATTCCAACATACAAAGATTTTACATGCAGATGGAAGAAAGGTCTGCATAAGTACGTGTATGTGCAAAGACTAAAAATGCTATTTCAGGTGTCAGACAATGACAAGGTTAAAAGAGGCCGTTTTTGGAGGAAAAAGAATGCTGGTGAGACCTCTGATAGGAATGTAGATACAGGATTACTGATCAACTACGACAGTATGTGGAGGAGAGAGTCTGCATTCTGAGGGCAATTAAAAGAGGACTGCAATCATGTCAGAGCTGTTTTATTAAGGAAGGAAAAAAAGTCTAAATATACCATGGATGTGATGCAAAGCCACACGGTATGTAGTGATCTCTATAATGTTCGTCATGTATAGAAAACTGTGGGCAGCCATTAAAGGCAAGAAGCCAAGCTGTGCTTGTAATTGCCATTTCTATCAGTCAGCCGAGTGAGAAATGGAGCTAGTGGTTACAAATCTACACAGTTTTCTGACCTTCAAACCTGTTGATAGAAGCTGGAGGGACCAGTGCACACAGCAGCCGTAGCAAGATATCTATCAATCGATTTGAGGCCGCTCGCACCGCACAGCGATTCGGGACGGTCCGAACGAAGCTGCTGTACCTGCTCCTGCGGTGCATTCTTTGTGTGTGCTGCTTTCGGCTGCAGTACTTTCTGTGACAGTCTATCAACCAAACAAGAACAGTTGTCTGTTTCCTGACTTCAAAGAGTAAACACCTTCTATTATTTATTTCCATGCTACAATCATGACCGGGACTGTCACAGCAGATTAAGCTGTGTCCAGTGATGAACCGCTGAAATCTTGTGGTCACTATAGTTTCTCTCATTCAACCAACATTCTGCTGTAAAGACCAGCGAACACAGTAGGAGACAAAACAGCATAAAGATGAAGGGTCACCTTGCACCAGTTAGCAGATTTCATTTTTCAAAAGTCCAAGCAGCGCCCGCATGGAGACGCAACAGAACACGCGTGTTGCCGAGCACCAACAGTTCATCACGCTACGTACCTCTGCCACGTTTTTCCCTTTTACGTACTGATTTATTCAGAGTAATATTTATTTATTGATGACTCCGACTTCCATGATGAGAATTGGTGTCTGGGAAGATGAAGCCGCTGTCGGCCCCGTTCACAGGGGAGGCTGAAATAAATGGGACTGAGCTGTCACCTCGGGGAAGGGGCGGTGGAGTGGGTTGGTTTGGGGGGTGGGGGGGGGGGCACGGCTGGACTCTGCCTGTAACTTAGAAGAAATATCACCACGGTTCCGCTCGACTGCAGCCGCTCTTCATTTACCTGCTAAGTGAAAAGTGAGGCGGGTGGACTGGAAGGAAGGGGAGAGTCGGCGCTGGCGTGAATAAAGCTGGAGGGGGGGCCAGGGCCAGTGCGAGTGAATACCAATGGAGGGGAGTGGGGGGGGGGGTATTGGAAAGGGTCAGGCCGAGCGGTGGACCGGGGACGCTGCTGCATTCGTTTGAATGTTCCCACAATATTCATATGCACCGACAGACATAAAGCAGACACGGGTTAGGCCAGAGGAAGGACAAGGCAGGGGACGGGCAGCACAAGCGAAAGGCAGGGGCTGACGGCCCGGCCTGCTTTCTAATGAGGAGCCGGGAATCCTATTAGGGAGATAAGATGGACGCCCCTTTCATAAAACAGCCATTCACAGGGCCTCCCCAAAGAGCGCTTTATGGCTTCTGCTCATATTATTAACGAGAGCTGGGGAGAGGTTGAGGCCTCAGCCCTGCAGACTCGCCCGTGAGGCTAGTTTAGGAGAAACCCAGCCCTCCCCCGCCCCTCCTGTATCCGTTTCCTCGGAAGCGTCAGACATCAGGGGGCCGTCTCCTTTTGTCTGCCTCTGCTTTCAGACACCTCTCCCTTTTTTTTTTTAACGTGTCCTCCTGAGGCTTGGGGCCAACCTTTGAGCAGCCGAGCCCCGAGGTGTATTAGATTTCCTTTGGAGCCGCTCTACCTTTTTTTTTTTTTCCAGTTATTCTTTTCGTGGGCAGTGAATATTGACGGAAGACTGTGGGAAAGGAGACGCGGCAAATCCTTGCGAGCAGGGATCAATCTGTTTGACACCGTCGTGTGGAATTGACATGTTGAATTTGCATCGTTTTCCTGCGCTCTGAGTAAACCATTCCACTGATTAATCAAGTTGGTGCCTCGAATAAAAGTCTGGATTTACAGTTGTTGCTTTTCAAGAAGCTTCTACTACAAAACAGGCTTGAAGAGATAAACAGCAACAGAGTGTGCTGAGGAATAGTTGACGAGGTTCTTTCCTGTTCTGCGTTTTTTGGGTTTCTTTTGAAATAAGAAAACCTTTTATTTTGTTTTTGTTGACCACCATATTTAAACAGATAACTGCTGTCGGCTCAATCACGGCTGTCACACTCATTTAGCTTCAGGGGCCATGTGCAACTTCTATGGATCTTATTTGGGCCGCATCGATACAATCATGACACCACAATTGACACAACTGAATTGGTTTCTTTTCATTGGTGCAACAAATGCATGAAAAATATCTTTACATTGAAAGCAGTCTTTATGAAACCCAAGAACGTTTTCTTGAGAAATTTAAAAAAAAAAAACATCTTGTCAAACTAACTTTTTTCTTCACTGCAAAACCCTGCAGCTGTTCAGCTAGACAGTTCACATGTTCTGATGTTAACTTTCACTGAAGTCTTGGAGTGATCACCAGGGCAACTTTGGGTCTCAGTGTTGTGTTCTGACAATAAAACAAACTAAGACGAATTCAGGGGCAAATAAAAGGCAGTTTGCGAGGTCAACCTGTGGAGCAGATTTGAAGTCTCTGGTGGGCCGTCTTGATCTGTGAGATTTGTGTTGGACCCCCTCTGGGCTGGACTGTGCAGACAGCTATTCATGTCCACCCAACAAGCCTGAGAGCCGAGACAAACACAACAATGTCTGAATATCAGTGTTTCTGTTATTTGTGTTGGGTTTGTAGTTTAGCATAGTTACGGGGTTTTGTTAGTTTGTCCGTAACAGTTCTTCAAGTGTCTTCGAAACCAGACGAGCATGTTGAGGGTAACCAAAGCCCGCCCACAGCCTGAAGGACATAATCTCAAGTAGCCAGCGTGAACTTCATCACAGCTAAAGTGTAAAATATACTTCCATGAATTAGAGCACACAATGATGCGTTTAGGCGGAGCTTTTTCAAGTGCATCAGACTGGATGGTTTATTGGGCAATGAACTGATATGAGTGAGAATTGCTTTGAAGGCGAGGCGATGACTGTGTTTTCAAGACAGATGTGGGCTTTTGCAATGTTTGTGTTGAGCTAATTTCCTTTTCATGTATGAGTCAAAATGACAATACAATCATTTCCTGAAAGAAGTTTGAGTCTGCACACTTTTAAACAACTTAAAACTGAGAAGTTGTTGCTTTTCGAAGCCAAAAATAGACAAATAATTTAAATGATCCAAAAATAATACTCTGTCCATCATTGCAAACTTCATGAAATGAGTCTTTTGACCTCAACAAAATAAATTTTGGCTGGGATAAAATGGAGTCCATTTTAGATTGGCAACAGTCTGTTCTGTTGATCACAATTCTTCCCATTAAGATCCATTGTTGGTTTCAAGTCGTGTTTTCGGGAAAAGGTCCTCACAAACACTCTGTGGTTGTAAGACCCCCAGTGGAGTTCTAAGGGGTTCGAAATAAATGAGAGATGGCACTTTGGCCCATGAATAATTAAGAGATGGAGTGCAAAACCCTTTGAACTATTCACTGTTATTGCGTTTGGAATATTTTTCTTGTAAATTTGCAAATAAAAATAAGCTAAATCCCAGACGCACTCGTGTCATATGGGCTACATTGCTACGGTTAGGTGCAGTTTGTTGTTTCATTGGCGCACCGTCTATGAATGCTGTCTGATCAGTGCGACGGCCACCTCATATAACTCTTCCAGTGCATCAGGCCTGCAAGTCAGAGACACACTGGAAGGCAAAGAGGTGAAAGAAATTTAATAAAGTGAAAGTACACACATGAAAGCGGAATATTTCTGGGAAAACAATAATACTCGGCTCAGCAAGGAGGAGACGGTCAGAGTGCTGCAGGCAGACTTTTTGGTCTTTAGCAATTTGTGGTTGGAACGAGTGGATTTATTAGAGGTAAATTAAAGTGAGATTGATTTATTGGAGCGGGAGCTGGAGGATTTTGCCTTTTGTGTTTCCCACAAGTTGAGTTTTATTATTGGAGCAGCTGATAACGGCACAGAAGAGCCAATGTGGTTTCAGCAATTTGAAGGTGAATGGACAATTAACCTCCGATTTGAAAGCTGAAGAAAGACATCCATTACGATCCGGCACACCAACACGTGGTTGTTGTTTTTTTGTTCATCAGCATCACAGCCACTTGCCACGAGGCCGCAATTTAATAAAAATAAACAAATAAAGACTTGATACGTACACTCTTATCTTGTTTTTCTAGTGTTCTAAGCATGTATTGTATTTGTAGTTCATCATATTGTGTAGTTTCTGTCCCTGGTCCTTTGTGTACGCTTGGTAGTTAAATCTTCTTAGACTTCAATGTAAAGATTTCTCCTGTGGAGGTTGCACGATATCCCAACAGCACCACATGTTAAAGATGCCTTTATCCACAGTTGATCAATGAGATCTGTATGCAGACATTTAGTCGGAGGCTGCCCAGTATTTTTCCGAACTGTCGGACACAACAGTGACACATGGTAACATTTACCACTTATTTCTAATTGAACACTCCAGCAAAAACATCCGAATCACCTCACAGTGATCGAGATTAAAGGATCCATTTTTTGGATTCAGTTTTTCTTCTCATCCTTTTTTCTCCCCGTAAAGATTTTGAAAAGTTTCTCTCATTTGACCTGACGTACTTTTCGATGAGATTGGCATGTTAATTTCAATCCATCACAGGTGGAAAACAGAGGGTTGAGCTACCAGCACATTTCGAGGTCCTCATGACTGGTTTTTCTCCTGAAATGTCGACTGTAGTTACCTGTTGCTATGCGCATGACTGACAAAATGATTAGCTGTAATGAAACCACGCCGGCATGTGTCAGCTTCAGTCCATATAGCGGTTTCAATGCCTCACTGGAATCCTGTTTATTTCCCCGGACAGCCAATAAAGGAGGCAGGATGCGGCTGTAAAACGGCCACTTTGTTGTTATATGAAGCTTGGAGGTGGAGCTCAGTCATTGCTGCCCAGGGGGGCTACTAAAACCTGAGCGTCTGTCACTTCCAACACCCCCGTGTCTGGCTCAGACCTTCAAATCCGTGCTTGAGAGACTACTGTATGCTGACGTGATCGTGATGAAGTCACCGTGCAGGGTGATATTTCAGCTTCGCACTTTAACTCTCCTTTGTGTGAGCAGATGTTTCAAACTTTGAGGTTTGAATCCACCAGTTATACACGTTTAAAAGTTGCTGCTTCAGATACTTCTCTCATTTCCAGCCAGCTGAATATTGTTCAGAAACAAATGGAATTTTCACATGAACACAAAATGTCCGTCACTCACATAATGTTCAACAACTAAGAAGGTCTCATACTGAAATCAAACCTTCAGGAAGTGAAAGTCAGGAGACAAACGTGCGAGTCCCCTCAGTGGCTCAGGAGAAGTAAATGCTGGCGACTCAGCTCGTTTACTGATCACTTCGAGGACGCCGTGTTTAATGGGGCAGTTTCAGACACACACTTACAACCAATTTAGTTTAAACCTCAGCATCCACAACGATCAGGAACACACAGGATGAACACGCAAACACCACACGGCAAAACTCTCGCCGTCAAGTGAATTTAGGTCCAGTTCGCTCCGGATGAATTAATTCATTGGTCTTTTTATAGAGTAAGAGATTAGCTTTAGTTGTCTAATGGGCGTAACTTCAGGTTTTCTGTATCTGCGATCCTTTTTTGAAATTGAAAGTGAGAGGTGATGTTTCAAGAACATTGTCAAAAACATGTATTGGGCTACTATATTTCCCTTCTATGTTTCCGTGGTAGAGAAATGAATGGATGCAGGGTTTGTATGTCTGTTTCACTCCGTGTCTATTCCAACATCATCTGTGCTTTAAATATCACTCCCATAAGGCTGAGCTCGTTTCACAGCCTCGGATCACAGAAGCTTGTGACCAAAAGCATCCCAGGAAACACCCGAAGGCAGAAAATGAACATGGAGATGCCTGGACTTTATGTTCACAGAGACTCGTCGTGAGTTGGGCCGAAACAAAGAAAGGGAACCCGGAGAGATACTGCAACACAAGGTTACTGAGATGGCCTTGAAGCAAGGAGGGCGAATTTTCATTTGATCGATAGCAGAGTGTGCCGCCTCGGGCGTTTGCGTGGCCATTTTCTCGGCAGGACGACCCGAGGCTGAGTGCAGGGGCTGGGAAAGACTAGATTAACCAGAGGAGAGCCTGCTGGGTAACGGCTCTCCCCCATCACCAAGACAACCTGTGCTCCGCATGCCTCATTGCACCCGAATCTGGAGCACCTACTGTGTTTAAGCATATTATCATTCACCAGTGATATGGGACCGCGCAACCCAGATCCAGCGGTGAGGGTGGGCTGTTATGCGCGTGTTATTTACGCCCCCGAAGGAGCCGTTATGAGATCTGTGGCGCTTTCGCAAGTGGACAGTCATTAAATTTGACTCCGGGCCTTTGTTTTATTGCTATTTTTATGTGCTTCTTAAAGTGGGGAAAGCGGTTTATCCATTCATTTATTGCTCTCTGTTTATGTGGAACAAAAGCAAAGATGAAAAGCAAACAAAGAGCGAGGCTGAACCGACTCATCCAGTCCAAACCAAACCGAGCGCTTGTTTGACACTGAATACGCAGAAATGGTTCAAAAAGCTCTTTGTAGAACGAAAAAAAAAATCCCCCCTCACATATTGAAGACGCCGCGTTAGTGCGATTAGAATGTAAAGAGGGGAATTTATGTTGGCCATTGGTGGACTATATGTGTTGCTACCCACAGCTCTGTTTCAACAAATCTAGTGGTGCAGCCATTAGGTTTTTACTGCTCTGAGTTATCTTATTTGTCGTCGACCTTAACTACTCATAGTGGGAGCCGAACACCACAGCGCAGCATCAGAGCAGCGGTCAGGGTTTCCAAGGGCAAATCGGTGGGTTTCACTCCCCCCCACCAGAATTTTATTGACGGTGTCTGTGGATTTGAACCAGCAACCTTTTGGCCACATGTTTTTTCCTTGATTTATATCCCAAATAAAGCATAGATATCAGTCACATCGATCTGATCAGGCACCATGAAATTATTTCAACTGGAGAGCAAAAATCATTCTGGCTGAAAGCAGCTTATGGTGTTTTATTTAGAAGGCGAAAGCAAAAGCCATCACGTCAGGCGTTTTTTTTTTTCTTATTTCCAGCAAGATTCCAAACGTGAAAACAGGAATTAAAAAAAGCGGAGCACCCCCGGACGCTAACAGGTTAATAACTGTGTCTGCTCGCCCACCCCAGCAGTCCTGCCGCTGAGTAAAATCACTTCACGGGTCTCGCAGCTTCCTCTCCTGCCGACAACATGAGTGCACTTAGCTTCCGCCTTGAAAGCCTCGTGAGAATTATCACTCTTGCCCCCCACCCCACCACCACCCCACCCCCTACACCCCCACGGTCAACCTGCCTCTTTCCAGAAGTCCTCCCAGAGGACCCATTCCCCTCCTTAGCCTTGACCTCTGGCATGTTGCAGAATATAAATCCCACTTCCCCTTGTTTTTCTTCTCAACTCTGTGGAGCTGCTCACTTTTAGCGCTCCTGCCGCCATGCATCCTTTATTTGCATTTATCTCATTAAAGTGCTTCTGGTCGTCTTAACCTTCTGCGAATGACTGTTGACCTGCGGGACAATGCACTTGGAAATCCACTTGCTCTGTAGCAAACAGTGGAACGCTGGAATGTGCCCTTGCAGCTCTCTCTTGAGACTCTTTACATATACATAAACATCTGATCAGATCTTATGGTCCACCAGAAGCCAGTTTGTCCAGCATTGCGCTGGCCTGTTCTCTACGGTCGAGCGCATGCACAACAGACCTCCCCTTCCAAGCCTCATGTACAGTTGTGACCTATGCTTATTTGTGAAAAAAAAGGAATTGATACAACTGTGGAGATCTCCAAAAACTTTTCTCTAATGTCTTTAAGCCATATTGATCGCATATGTTTGAACAAACTGCAGAATACATGTTAAATCATCTTATTCTTTCCGTCTCCGAAAATAACTTGCACTCTACTTGTTAGAAAAGACTCGCGTTGTCTCCTGAGGACATCTAAACAACCCTGAACCTCACACATTTTTCCAAACAGGCACGGAAATTCAAGACTGTGAGACAAGCTGCATTAAATCAGACAAAAGGAAGCTAAAGTTGAAAAGATTTGCATTGGAGTCAAAATTGTACAGCTTGGTGACTTTCTCCATCGCAGCAAGCATTTTTGAACTTGTTAATAAGGCACTGACATCAAAGTTTGTTTAGATTTAGTTCACGATCTATGATTTATTCCCAAGAAAAATCTATTTTAATCATGAACGTGATTAGACTCGCTTGAATTTCTCATGAGCTGAGTGTCTTCAGCAGGTGCGGCTCGTCTGAAGTGCTCCTGCACTGCAGATGTGGTTGAGTCGACCGATAAAGACACAATGAGGTTGTTATGGACTGATGAAGTAATCCAAATGGGAAGAGGAGTTCCTCGGCTCAGAGACCGGTGGTCCAAAACTTACATGTGAACAACTTCAACATGAATCCTGAAGGAAGGACGCTCTTCATAGCTCCTTCATGGCATTGCAGCGACTGATGCTCGGACGTCTGGTTTTGGTCAAGAGGTGAAGGTGTCGCTGGTGCCTTTTAACAGAGGTGTAAAGCTGATTTACCCTCCTAAAGCCGCAGTGAGCTCCTCCATGATGTGATCTTACTCTCTGGTTTCAAAGCCGAGCTTTACTTTGTTGTCTCGAATGTGTTTTCCAGTCGTCAAGTGGAAGTACAATTGCCAGCGAATTCGCTTAAGCCGTGGGCTCGGTCGAAGCAGGTCGGTGGGCCGTGTCAGTGCTTTAGTAGGCGTCATAACTTTTCCTCTGGGATGCTGATTATCGACCTGAGTGGGCAGTCTGCCAATGCCAGACAGAAACTGCCAGCTGTATCTATAATCGATGTGTTTGTGAGTGCCTTTTACAGGCACAAACTCAAAGTTAGGGGAAAAAACTTGCAAAACAAATCAGTATCAGATACCTGGATGTGACAAACTTTTATTTTTATTTTTTTGCATTCTTTACCCTGTGAGCTTCTATGTAAAATACCCCCCCCCCTCCCTCAAATGTCTCAGTGACCCATGGGCCTCCAGGAATGTTCTGGCTCCTCTCCTCCTTCGTCCTCCTTGCACCTCGGTGAGTTCAGCGATCTTTACGGGGACACCAGTCCCCATGAAATCTGTGGAAAGGGTTGAATACAAACCAGTCTAATGAAATAAAGGGTGTTAATGACAGATCCACTGCTGCGAGGAGCTGTTTTAATTAGTGCTCCAATTACTTTCCTTTTACAGAAGCAGCATGTTGCTAATCCTGCCTCGTAATGGATCCATTTTGTTGTGGCACAAAAAAAAAACCAAACCACCTGATTGGGACCAACATACCACATTTACTCTTTGCTTCATTCTCTCCCTGGATTCTCATGATTGTACATACTCTTTGTGTATAACACGGAGGTTCAGTTTCAGCCGCGGCAATGGCTCTCATAAGTATTTAAGACGGGATCATTTTGGTTCTAAAGCATAAAACCATAAACGCGTAAGCCCAAATATCAATGCAAAATGCTTGGGTGAGCAAAACAGATGCAGTTTTCTGTCGTCAGACGAGTGTCAAAAAAAGTGTCAGTGTTTTGTCTGCTAAGCCAACAATACTGTGTTCGTGTAGCTTCCTGTATTCTACTCCAGAGGAATGATTTTATTCATTGCCAGCAAAGCGATGGAAAGCTAAGAGAGCAGAAAATGAGATTTAGCGCCTTGTTGATGTTTCCTTTTTACCAATCGGTTAGCAGAACAAGCTGTGCACTGAGATGACAGCACTGAACTGGTGACAATAGAAAATGGGGAGTGTGTATGTAAACTAAATATTATCACACCGCAGTGTTCGGCCTTTCATAAAACTTTGAGCTTTTGAATGAAGTTTTCCTCAATGTTTGAAAAAGTGATATAAAAACTCAATCAAAGAATGAATCATCGCTGGCATGATTGTCATGGAAATCTATCGAAAAAGAAATAGTTGCCTGCAACGCAATCCAAACTGTCATCTGTGCAATGTGTCTGTGCACACAGGAAAAGTCTGTTATCTGTGGGGACGAGGCTGAACTCCAGAAGGAGCTCGTCGTGAGGAAAGAAGCTGCTGCAGCAGACACACACACACACACACACACACACACACACACACACACACACACACACACACACACACACACACAAAAACACCGACCGTCCTCTGCAGCCTCGAAATAATCAACCTCATTCAGTAGATTTAACATCAACCCGTGAAACAGAGTCATGGCCGGGCTCCGTCCCTTGCTCGCCATGGCCCCGCCCCCTCGTTAAAGGAAAACAATCATTGAGCACTGACTCAGTGTAAGTGAACGGGTTTTGTCACAGTTAAACAGTCACTTGTGAGTGACGCTGTTTTTTCTTCACTGTATCATCACAAAAACAAGTCATGCTGCAGGAACACTTGTGGATAATGTGCTAAATTAATAGAATTAGCTTTGCTAATGGTCATATCTTGTTACATTCACATTTCAAACATTGAAGTCGCCCATATCCAAGTTACTCTGGTCTGGGGAACACACAAGGCAGAAAGTACACATACAGGTTCCTTGAACTTCCCATTATGGGTTGTTAAGTTCCCATTATGGAACCTCTCTGAAGGACCATTAGTGAACAATGGAGACAGCAGAGCTGGATAGTGCGACTGCCCACTGGTGGAATTGGTACATCTTTCCATTCATTTGAAAATGTGCTCTTTCAGCAAAAAATCATTGCTGTAGTTAAGCAGCCATCAGCACTTTTTTTTCTTTCTTTCGATCATTCATTGTAGTGGACTGCAGCAGCAGTGTTGAACTGTGGAGTATGTGTCACTGGTGGCCTATTACATGAAGAGAACAGGATTAGTAGATAATGGGTTTGGACACTTCAGCCTGTTGGGGCGGCTGTTTACTGGGAGTACATGATGTCGACACACTGTTGCACACAGAACCGGCTGAGAAAAAAAAATAAAGTACTGTATTTTCCCAGAAAAACCGTGAACTGACTATATCGGTGGTTTGAAATGGAAAAAGAATTGTGAAGTTCTGGAATCGGAGACACAGAAACAATGGAACTTTTGTTTCTCTTGTGACGACTGGCTTTGTTATCATGTCGTCGAATTTCTGGTGACTTCTTCTGGCAACTGCATAGTCGATAAGAGTCTGTCACAACCAGGAGGGAGAAAGACTTGAGGGAGACAAGTGCATTGTGTAAAATTCAAAGCAAAAGCAGGAGGACTGAATGTTGTACTCCAAGATCTCTGACATCCAGACACCTCAGTGCTCGGTTGCGGCTCGGTTGTCGGAGGAGGTCATCGTCGTCATCACTGTGTCATTGGAAAGGTCACAAATCGCCTGTTTGGCTGGATGGTATAGAAACGCCATCCGCGGCTGTTGTCCCGATCTGTGTGGAGGTTTTGTGCATCAATTTGATTGAATTAGAAAAATGTGACTGATTATGTAACGCACTGAGGACGGCTAAAGTGGTTGAATGTGTTTAGTGTGTCAAATACATGTCACGGTTTATTTACATTTCCCAAGCAAGACAAAAATAGACCAGGGAAGACCAACAATCCATAAAGATGTGTTGCTAGTAAAAATGTAAACACACACAGAGAGTGAGAAGACATGCCTGTATGTAATGTATCGTATGGATGGTGATATATGTGTCTCTGCACTGCTATATGTGCTAATGTGAAACTCCCATTGTAAAATGTAATTTCCTTTGGGACTCTGAGCGTAAAGCTGAATCACGACAAACGAGCACCGGAGCAAACAACAGTGCAGGCAGCGCCCGGACCACAGACATAAAACCCCTGCGAATGAGTTGGAACCTCTAAACAATCTGAAACCAGATTATGTCCCGTCCCCCCCCCGCCCCCCGCCATAAATTCATTTCTTTTCCTGTCAGGAACAAACGGTTGCATCTGGAGAATTGGTCCGTGGGAAAATTAAGTCACACCGCGCGTGGATTTCGGTGTGAGTGTAAGCAGCTCTGCAGCATTAATGCAGGGTCATCTTCTCCGTAGCACTGAGGGGGGGGGGGGGGGACGGAGGGGGCGCGTGTGGGGGGGGGGGGGGTGGATGGGTGGGCGGGGAGGGGGGGCG
>JAUESF010000016.1:11600760-11614462 GCA_032274765.1 Malacoctenus tetranemus | reverse complement strand
ACACACACACACACACACACACACACACACACACACACACACACACACACACACACACACACACACACACACGGTATCAGTTGGCAGAATAATCAGACACTATGACTGCTGTCACACATCTCTTGCAGGGAGTTGGACGGACATGTTATCTGGTTCACTTTGCCTTTTACACAAATAGAACCACAAAGAGGCAAAATATAAACACTCAGACCAAGTCACTGAATGCAAATGAATGCTTGTCCTCCTACAGCGTCGGTCCTTGGTGTGGACTCAGCCTTCCAGGATAACTGAAAGGAAACATTTAGTCCGAATCTAATCTAAAAAACACCCCTGACCTCTAACATCGAGTCATTCCAGGGAGCTGCCCACGGGAGAGATTGCCGAGGTGCAGCGTTAGAAAATAAATCAGCTGTCCTCGGCTTTCCCAGGGATTCCTGACCTCCGTTTGGGGTGCGGGGGTCAGTGTTCTGTCATCTGTAACATCCCCCCCTACTTTATCCGCGACTGGTGCACCCACCTTTTTTTTGTTCCGGTAACGAGAGGCCACCGAGTCGTCTGCCAGGCCGCTTCTCCTCTGGCTTCCTCTCCATCTCTTCCTGTCCGTCCCCTCCATCCATCACTACCGTGTCTCAGAAGAGTCTTCATTAGCAGATAAAGCAAAGAAAATACAAACGCACGGAGGACAACGTCTTTCAAACGCCGCTTCAGTCCTCGTTGTAAGAGTCACTATCATCCTCGCTCGCTTATCGCCTCCCCCGTCCATTCCCACTATCACCCTGCCTCGCTGCACTAATTACCCAGTGTATATGTGATTTATGTATCCATATTTTTGCATAGTCTTTTAAGCTCCTCTGTCCCCCTCCCCCTCCTCCTCCCTCCCTCTTTTCCCTCCCCCCAATCCGTTCCTCCTCTTTCTCGACGTGCCCGCGAGATGAAACAAAAAAGAATTTATTGCCGAATATTAATTAAAGATCTCCGTGTTATAATCACAAATTCAAATTTAGACTGCCGGCACCAGAGTAATTAGAATGATTTGCATGCGTGTAATCAGAGAAACAGGAGGTATATACGGTCCACCGACCACCTGCAACTGATTTCTTGGCCAACACCTATAAATCTACAGACTCCACTGTCTAAGTGAAGGCTTATTGCCGCAGATCACAGAGGCTATACTGCTGGTATAATGAATAAATGAATAAATGAGTCTCCTGCTGCTCGGCTCCTTTTTTTTTTTTGATCTGTTGCGATGCGCTATAGGCTATAGGGTTGTCTGAAGTCGTAAAAATTTAAGGGGCGGGAGTGTTGGTAAATACGTTCAGTTTCTGTGGCGACGCTTTGATGTTTTGTTTTTTTTAGAGGGAGATTTAAAGAGAAAAGCGGTCTTGAAGTACAAATTTTGAATTTGAGCCTGGTTGTTTACATCTCTTCTCTCTGAGTAAAAACACTGATATCCACTGGAACACAGTAAAATACATGCAACTCATGGAAAGTGAAGATGCACTAAAGATCAGAACCATATTTCTCTGGTTTCATGCGGAGCAGCAGTCCCTGTTTTTGTCATGACTAGCTAGCTTACCACTCAACACTGTAATGGACCCCACAAGAGCTTTAAATTGTGGGAAACGCTTTGATCTCCTTTACTTGACATTCACGTTTTCTGTGCTCATATTCTGTGCTGTTTTACGTCTGTTCTAATGCGTCCACCTGCTGCCTTTTTAGATGCTGATGTTTGAAACGTGTTATTTTAGGACTCTAAACAGTGGGATCACTTTTACCTCTCAGTGTTCTCTTATTGTTATGGCTCATTTGTGTTCTTCGATCTTCACATTTGTTTTGTCGAAAGTGTAGCACAAAACTGTGAAGCGACAATTCACATCATAGCTGCTTGTTTAAAGCATTTTTTTAAATCCATAAAGGTTTTAACACGATCCAATTCCACAGAGGCAGCATGTGATCAGAGGTGTGCTGTGGGCTTCAATCCTGTAGCAGACTGAGTGTTGTTTTATTCATTTCTTACACACAGACGACCGTTGGCCAAGGCCAACACCACAATAAAGCCACGAACACACATGGCGCCCTTAATTGCGATGACCAACCCTTCTGGTCCCGGTCAAACCTGTCGTGTTTACATCAAAAAACAACCACAGGTGATTCACCTCCAACACTAATGGTCATCTGAGTAGTGTCATGACTGACCGCCTCCTCAGCCTTTATTCACATCGTAGCATCTGTTGCATTTCTCAGAAATCAGACACTGCACTTTTTCAACTAGATAGCAGCCAACCACAATAACATCCAGAGCTCGTTGCAATATATCATCTGCTGGATATATTACTGACTTTTATAATTGTTGTGTTCTGGGAGTGTGAAGCTTGTTGTCTTCTAATTATTCCCCACAGAATAAACAGGTCACTTTATTATTGTGAACAGTACATCGCTGCTTCACTGCAGCTTTCCTAATGAACTTTGCTTTGTTTGAATATTATACCATGATTACTGGGGACACTGATTATGAACATGGTGGCAGCCATTGCACATGCTGTTCTCTTACTCTTCTTCTGTGGTGGTCTAAATGTCCATTCAGGCTGACTGACTTGGTCCTCCAAGGGCAGGAAAAAAAACTAATTTAACATCTCGTGTTAAGTTGTCATGGACACCTCAACATACTATATTTTTGCAAATATTTTCATGATTCTTTTAATTTCATTTTTTCAAATAGTTTGACTAGAATGCTTGTTTGCGTTGCGCAGTGGATCTGTTTCCGATCATGAACTGAAAGTAAACCAGTCTCAGACAGGAGTACTTCGAGACGACCTTGAGGTCGAAAAGATCCACAAAGTAAAATTCAGCGCCCCTCCCTTTGGTGATACTAAATAAAAACACTAACAAGTGAACTCAAGCATTTCATTGTCAGCAGCTGGATGTTATGCAAACAAAAACAAAAAAAGATTGTCAAGCTTATTAACAAAAAAAGAAAAAAACCAAAAGTATTCCAGACCAAGAAAAACATCCCGGAGCCCAAACTAAAGCTGCTGAAACGGAACGTAAACAAGAAAAAGGCCCAAGCAGGGGAAGAAATGAAAAGCTCATGCAGCCACAGTCACTCCAACAACAGATGATGAAACAGCAGATGTAGCAAAATGAAATCGATGAAACTGTGGCGATATAGAGGAGGAAACGGAGGCTGCTGTGTCATTCAAAGAATCGAAGGGTTTCTTAAGTTTGGAAACTACAACTGCACATTTTAATTGTGTCACATCAATGAGGTGAAATGACGACATGTAAACCGACACTTTGTCGACCAAGTAGCACATGCGGCATCACCTTGGTTTCGTTGACTATGCTGTAAACAGCACAGAAGAACAGATCCCATCAGAAGTCACTATGTAGTTAGTATGTAGTGTGTCAAAGAGACACACAACAACTACAGAGTGAACAGTAGAAAGGGTCAAGGGTGAATACCAGAAGCCAGAGCTTTCAGCCTGTTTCACTAGCTCCTGCCGCCCAGGGGAGGAGAGCCTTTCCACCTGGAAGGTATGTACAGCTGTAGGACAACATATATACACTTATAGGAGGCTTTCAGCATTTTTTCTCTTTGACCGAAACCAACACAGTCGGTTGCTTACAGCAGTCTGTGGGACCCCAGTAACCACACCTTCTCAGCAGAGCTCACAAAGGAAGCAGTTTTTAGCTTTGGACATCTGCTCATGGTTCGCTGTTCATCAATGACAAGACAGGTCAACAAACGTTTTCCCTGAAGGCGAGGAGGTCTTCTACTTGTTGGTGTAGAGGCCACTTATCAGTGTTAATGTTAAGTTTGCTGACAGCCTTACAAAGGATCTGTACCGACACCCTTTGGCTGTCTTAAAGAGCTGCCATTGCGATCCTGCAGAGTGGAAAGTGAAGTACGGCCCACCCAGGTAGTTACTCCAACAGTTCATTTATCAGCGTAAACTTCATTTATCTGAAGACAGTTCACACACACCGCTGTTGGCATGAATTACCCTCAAGACCTCAACCTGACCTGCCGAAGCTGCGTTCCTCCTGATAAGAGATGTTATGGTTGCTTTCTAAGCCACTCTGAATTGGGGCGGGGGGACGACGACACACCATCTCTGATGGCCCCTCACGTCAAACTTGGAGACATGTCCTCTACGTTGACAGTCTGAAGGTCTTTACAGGACAGGTAATTGGTTTTGGTTGAGTTAGAAAATGAGCTTCATTCAGTTGCTTCTGTTTTCCTCTTTTGTGTTTTTAATTGGTCACAGTGACTATAAGTTCAGGTATTGTCCTCGGCAGATGAGCAGAAAGCTCCCCTTTGTCTTCACCCGATGGGGGCTTCATGTTATAAAATAGGCTCAAACCTCACGTTAATTGTGTGGGACTTTGCTTTAACCTTCTCCGTTTGCCGAGTAGCGAGCGCCAATCGTCTCCATTCATGGTAAGCCTCCCTAACTTCACGTGGGTCTCACCACACCAATTTAGCAGAGAAGTCAGCATACTTACAAGCCACCCCTGACATTTTGATCTCATAATAACAGCAGCTATGAAAACAGGGAGTCGCATGTCGGAGCTATTCTCAGGTTAATGTGCAGGTTTAATGTCTGCCTTGTAATTCTGTGATGTATCACTGACTCCAGCTTGAACCGTCAAATGCTGTTGGTCAGCAAAGGATTTTTTTTTCTCTTTTGTTTGTTGTATTTTGTTTCTGTAAATGTACTTAGAGGCCAAACCTGGCAACACACTGTGCTGACCGGGCACAACTTGGTCTTTTTTTGATCTTCGGACAAGAGCTGCCCCGTCCAAACCTCCCATGTGTGCACTTTTTGTGCCAAGTCTGTCCACCCATGTATAAGACTCCAGCTCTGTGCTCATGCGCAGGCATGAGAGCGACATCACGAATATCATCACACTTTTAGCGAGACGTTCAATATGCATAGATTCCTCTACTGCTGCAGTGTGTAAGAGCCAGATGGTAACCAGTGTTTAAGTGGTCCTGATTAACCGATTTACCTAGAGACTGAGATTGGCTGGTGGCGGCAGGCCTTTGCTGGTTTCGTCACATGGGGTATCAGAAGCTCCAAAGAAAGAGCCATCAGTGGCATACATCAGAGGTGGCCATATGTAAATGCTATGTAAATATGTGACTGGCGCAGCCTGTTTTGTTTCTGCACTCAGATTCATCAGCGTGCAATCAGATCAGTGTTCATTTGGATGTTTTGTAACAGTCTCACAAATGAGACAAGGTTCTTCTGATTCCGCTTGCACGTTTTTTTGGGTGGTGGGGGGGGGGCTGATGAATGAGAGTGAGTGAACCAGAACTCCCGTCTCCTGACAAGGCCTCTGTTTGTCGGGGTAAAGCGGGGCTGATTCGTGAAAAACAGCGGTTGGCTAATTTGTTTAAGCGTCTGTGAAAATGGACTTTTCCTTTTTTTTTTTTCTTTTTCGGCAGAGCGTCTCATTAAAATATTGAGGTGAAATTATGTTTGATGAGCCCGTTCTGCTATTAAAAATGTAACTTATCTCCTTTGTACTTTATTTGGCCCAGTTAGAGTGTGTGTGGTTTGATTTCCCATGCCTCAGTAGCAGACGTTGTGCATTAAAACTGCGAAGATTAATCAAAACTGCAAACTCTTACAGGATTTGTATGGAATACAAATGTAGAATGGATGCATTTGTGACACCGAACTGCACGACACTGAGATTTGACGGGCTGTAATGCAGTTTATGACTAAAATATATGCTCATCACAGAGGTTTATTAGGTTCTCTATACAATTCTGAGTGCGATGTATGAATGCACAAAACAAACACAGTTTGAGGCGCACGGCAATAGAACGGAAACAGAGCAGAAAAAATGATCAACTGGAAGACATGCAGAGTTGAGCTGAGATTGTGTAAATATAACATAAAATCATTTGATTTTTAATCGTGTTTAATGTGACAAAGAATAAACAAGTGCAGGATTTCTTTTTTTTTTTTCAAAGATTAATCCAAACAATTACAAAGCTCCGCCCTCTTGCCATGAAAGAGGGGGAGAGGATGTAGGAACCGAGTAAACAGCTGTCTGAGCTGTGGGCTGTTACCCAGAAGCCTTTGGGGCCAACTGGAAAACAACTGTGTGATTCCTCCTTCACGCCTGCTTTAATCAGCTAAATACACACACACACACACACACACACACACACACACACACACACACACACACATATACAAATGAGGTCATTCATGTCTATGGTGGTAGCAGGTTATAAAGTGTTTATGTTGAATACCTTGTTACTATGTGCTGCGATACATGACCTCATGGGCCGAAGCTCCAGCTGGTGGTGGTGGAGGGAGCAGATGTGGACACCAGTTGATTCAGGATATTGAAAAGTTTTTGCAAACCTGCTTACCGGCTTGATTCAAACAGGTGAGCGTGTCGATGGCCGAGTTCAGACTCTGGGTTCAAAACCATCCTGACTTCCTGCCTTCAACAAAGGCCAACTCACTGGAACGAGTCGAACCTCACATTGACCTATTGCTGATCCAAGTCTCTCCTGACCACCTGTGCACTTGATTAACGTACAAAAAACAATGAGGGAAGAAAATGCACTTGTTGCTAAGCCTCTGTTGATGGTCTCGTTACCACCACAACACCAGCCTGATCTCTGACCTGGCCTTTGCTTTCAGTTGAGTTTAATTGTTTCTCCTAAGGCTGACCGTATGTATGCTGTCAGTGGGAGAGACTCTGATAATGAACACGCTCTGGCTTAACATGCGTAGTTTGGGGTACCACAGGGCCCAGCTGCTCCATGGAATCAGCCGCTCTTTTTGCAGCTCGAGACAGATTTGATGAAAGTCATAATGAAGTGATGGAAGCGAGATTTCACTTCGTGGAGTTACTGTACGGCACCCATTTTAACGCAAAAGACATCAGAAAGTGTTTTTTGGCAGTGGTGATGACATTGAATGTTCATGTTCATAATAATGCACTTATGCATTCATACGCTTATGTCACACAGCTAAAGTGGCTCTTTACGGTTCCTGTTCTTGCCCGCTCTTGATGACAGTCATTCGCTTGAAAGGGTCCATGATGGCAATGAGTGGGATCTCTTGGTACAACTCGGATTCAAGTGACATTTTATGCAACGTGTCTTTGAGGTTGTCAAATACGAGTGAAGTTGCACTACTGAGGCTGTTTCATGATGTGGCTCGGCTATGGTCGGAGTTTGATGACATTTGGGCCCGACCATGTTGCGGCTCATCTCGGTGAAACACCACAGTTTGGGTTAAAATAGGTTGTGGGAGCTTTGTCATCATGGTCACAGTGACTGACTGTGGTTCTGGTTCGAGTGAAAGATTTGCTGAATTGTTGAAAGAAAGCAGTAAAACTGAACAACGAACCAAAACCCTGCAATCAGTTCAACATCCCCTTTTTAAAACTTCATTTTACTACCTGGATTCCTTCTGCTTCCCGCAACCTTTTTATCCTCAATTCCTTGTTTTTCTGTTGGTTTTTTTCCGTTGGGTAAAAACCAGTTAAAGAAATAAGCTCCAGTGATTTAAAAACTTTGAGCACTATTCAAGCTAAATGATGTTCTCCACTAGGCTTTGAAAAAGCAGCCTTTATCCCTCAGAGTGCTGAACACGTATGATTCAGTGACTCTCAACGACCACAATTTGCTGATCATACAATTCAGTGTCTAATTGCCAAAGAACTCCAAGAAGCCTTTAATACAGAGCAATGCTGTATTTTTTAACCTTTCCTACCCAAGAAACGATTTGACAAATGTGAAGATTGTAAAAAATCAAGTAAATAACAAGTTTTAACACATTTTACAGAAAATATCAGAGCAAATTAAAAACGCTTTTGTACGTTTATTCTTTAATTTAACAAGTCAACTATCTAAACTCATGGGCAGGAGCCCAGATAACCAAACCCAAACCAAGAGCAACGCTGGTTGATTTTGAATTTCAGTGTGAATCTACTTATGACTGATCTGTGGTCTGATTTGTTGTGTTCATCCTGAAACAATAACTAATCAGAAGTGACCTTTTCAAGGGATGTGGTCAGACTGCAACGCCCTGCCTCTCCATGTCACATGGCTAAACTGTCAATTGTGAGGGCGAGCCGTGGGACTGAGGAGCAGGGCCTCATGTTTATCGCCAACCTCCCCCCTGAATATTAATCCCTTTTTGAATGAAGCTTACAGTAAGAGAATGTCAGAGTGCTGAGTCCTTAATACCAAGAAAGCTGTCACTTTGTGATTTGTGAGATTTCACTGCTTCACTCCTCTCCCCCATGGAAAGTCTCGAAATTGCTTCATAATTACTGCAGTTAAATTGCCTGAGATTACAGCTACTCAGCGGACTGACAGTGTTTCTGTAAAGTGGCTCGCTGTCGAATGGCCTCACAATGCTGCTGTAAGACATACGGTTTAACGTCGGGGCTGCGCCGTGTTGCGGTTGCTGGTTCTGGGTCTGGGTCTGCGGTCTTTTCAATGCGGAGTTGCATGTGCCGAGTCTTTTTCTAGCACTCTGCTTTCTTTCCACGTTCTTGATTCTACTATAATTATTATTGTTTTATTCTTATTATTCTATTTTGTTCGTGATGGGACCCATCCTCCTACACTCTGAAAACTTGGAGCTGAGCCGATGTTGGGCTGGGTGAAAAAGGTTTTTTCCGCCTTGAGTCGATGAGGTTTTTTCTGTTTACTTCTGGTCTAATTTTGTTTTAGTCTTTCCATTCTGTCAACTGTCTTGACTTCCCGGCCTTCATGTTGTCCCGGCCTGCTGATTACAGCTGCCTTCCCTCTGTGTCTCCACACGTTTACACATCGTTTCTCCCTCTCGGCACTGTCGTGATATCATCTGGACCACGTGCTCTTTTCATCTTGTTTAAGTTTAGTTCAACATCCGAGCTTCTCCATCCAGTTTGTGCATTACAAACTTTCATACACTGAATGCATCACTTCAGGGTTCACATTGTATGGACCTAAAGTCAGCTGTAGTGTATTAGCCCAAAGAAAGCGTCCATCACCAGGACAGATGCTGTACTGTGCACCTAAGAACGAAGTATCAAAGGAAAGATTTGGCTCCTTTGATCTGGATATCCATTAAAGTGCTAATGGTGAATGTCCCAGTGTGAGTTAATAAAACCCTTCAGTGTGCTAGATTGAAAATAAGAAAACTGTTTTTTCTGCTTGTGGCCCTCTGCTGGAAGTAACTACATGTACCAGGATGCAGCTTCTAATCACAGGAGTCTAGAGAGGTCAGTGGCTCTGAGCTTTTAATGCGTGCTTGTGGACTTTACATGAAGAGCTTGAATGGCACATTGGCTGAGTGGGTGTTTTCCATAATCAATGCAACATGCTACAATTGGCACTCACTGTGTTTCATGACTCAAGGAGCGATAGCTTTTTAATATTTATATAATTCTGACCCCCCCCCCCCATACAATTTAACCAAACCTGGTCCTGTTTAAAACAACTACTCTGCGTTTAAACACAGAATATCCTCATGACCCCACAAGGAACGGCAACATTTGCTCACCTCGTGTTTGAACGCTGGGTCAAACTGTTTAATTTGTCTAAATAAGCGGTCTCTGATCTGCCTCACAGTTGTTCTTACAATCGATCTCAGTGTCCTGAATCTTAATGGATATGAGGAAAATAGTTTTTTGCAAGGTCAAGTTTGAATCATCAAACAGTTAATTCTCCCTGGAAAAAAAAAGTGGCCCATCAATTCAGGTGACATTGCCAAACAAGTGACTCATGAAACAGGCCTCCAGTTTCGATGCAATATCGAGTCTGGCTGCACATCAAGAAAAAGATCTCTGAATGGTCTGAAATGATTGATTCCATTTAGGAGAGAAGTTCGTGCTCCCAGTGTGATTTCAAACAGCTGCTCATTAATCCAGGACTGACCGCCCCACTGGATCCAACCCAGGATCAGACCCTTATCTAAGAGTTTCCTCCAGAGCTTTAATCCTTTTGGGATGGATCTTTGGGTAGATAGTAGCTGCTGGAGTGGACTTCTTCTTTAATGTCTCTTCAGGTTCTCTCTTTTTTTTATGTGGCTGTGAGGATGGCGAGGTCCTTCAGTGGTTCATGCTGTCAGCTCAGATCAAGATGATTCCTGCTCCCAACATGCTGGAGTCTCTCACTGGAGTCCTGCACTGGCGTTAGCTCCGTGCGGCAGACAGACCGTGCAGCCACACCAGATAATGGAATTGGCCAGTGACAGCTCACCCGGCCATCCGGCGGTCCCAAGGGCCTCGAAAGGGAAAAACAGTCCACCCCCCTCTGCAAAAGATCCAATGGGGGCAGGACACCGGGGACTCATCACCATCTCCCTCCCCACAACTCGTGCACCCAACTGACACGGCTCCAGCTATCATTGCTGTCAAGTGTTGCATGTAGATCTTGTCTTCACACGAGTGTAGCTTACACTCGGTGTGTTATCAGTGATCGTTCTTTTATAAGCTGTTGGCTCTTCACTCCCACTCGGGCTGTGACGCCTGCCGCCACACTGTTCAACCCAGTAGCGATGGCTATCCATCATTGTTATAACACTCGCCATTTTTTTCCATCCTCAACATCCACCAGAGCAGTCGAAGGTCTGTTTCCCATGGCACAGAGGTTACTATGGGCACCAGTCACCTGCCTCGTCTCTTCAGGAGTGGGAAGTCTGTGGTCTGGCCAAGGAATCAATGCAATGCATAGATTTGAATCGGAAAATCTTTGGGCTCCTTGGCAAGCAAGTTGGGGAGAAATATAAAGATCGCAGCCGCTTCACTTTACACCAGCTGCCTCACTTTAGTGTAGCACATGGAGATCCTTTGAAAGGTCGCAGGAGGGGAGGAGGAGATAACATTGTGAGAGCAGAATTGCTGTCAATAGGATGATAGCCTGGAGAGATAAGTACATCCCCATCCTCACAACTAAACAACAATACTGGAGGAGTGTGTGTGTGTGTGTGTGTGTGTGTGTGTGTGTGTGTGTGTGTGTGTGTGTGTGTGTGCGTGCGCGCGTGCTTGTGTCACTGCACAGATTCGCTCTGTTCTCGTCTGCTTTTGCGGTGGGAAAAAAGAAATCGGACATCTCAGCCCAGAATAGAAGCCAGAACATGACAAGTTTCTGATTACAGGGGGGAGGAAAAATGATTGTGTGGATTGGAGGACAGTCGTCTCCACTCCTCCTCACAGCGCAAACAAGAGAAATGTCACCGGGCAGGAAGACGGGAAATGTCTATTCCTCTGCACATTCATGACTCAGTCATGCTGAGATGGAGCTTCCTAAAGGTTGTGCTTCTGCAGGTAAACGTGAAGTGTCACCACCAGTGTTGCTTTAGCAGCTCTGCTGTTAGCTCGCCCTGGTTTCACCAGTGATGTCTGTAATAATAATTTGAATCAAGTAGTGGTTCATTTCAACATGACACTTGAGATTACTTGGCTTTCCAGTTGGCAGCTCATTATCCATGATGAATGATCCAAACATTTTATTACATCCTCTAGTTTTTACTTACGCTCGACTCTAGACTTCACGAGCTTGAGTGAGTTGTTAGTTTGACTTGATAAAAAACTGCCATTACAGCTGTTTGCTGGTTTGTTAAACCTGTATTTCAGTTTGATGGGGAAAAATGGGCCATCTGAGCTATTGTTTGGCCTGCTGCTTGATGCTGATATATAACTGAGACATTTCGCCTCGGGCCATGTGAGTGTAATTCTTTTCACTGAATGATGTAAAATGTGTATGTTACAAGCAACAATAAAACAAAATAAAATAAAATCTTGATGTTCAGCGACGCGCTTCAAGTCTTGGCTGGCTGAATGCTAATCTCCAGTGGTAGGAAACAATACCCACACCTGTTTGGCTTCAGAATCACGGGGTTTCATGTGGTCATTCTGCCTGCAGAAGGTGGAAGTGATTATGGTCGAGCTAATGACTTCTGCTTCCTTTGCGTGGTGCACATTTTAAAAGGCCTTTGTCCTGCTGTATTTGCCTACTCATTCGATAGTTGTTCTTTTGTATCGGTTTGCTGCACACATGCCCCAACCTGTGTCTATAAACCCTTTCATGTCTTTAGTCTAGTGCAGTTTTTTTTTTTTACCTCCCAGCAACTCCCTCCTCTTTGTTTACTTGTCTGGTTTTGTCGGTTCTTTCTTGCTACTCAACTGTTCTCACTGTTTCACCGTTCAGTTGCATCCCGGTCCCACCTGCCAGTCTGGCCAGTTCTGCTTCTTTCTAAGTTGTGCTTTCAGACTGACTTATGTTGGTCAGTTTCAGCAGGCGCGCTTTCCCCCCTGGTGAGCTGCAACACAGATTAAATACCGGACAAACATTTTAATTAGGACTCATAAAAAATTCATTATGGAAGAATTAGAAAGAAAATAAACATGAGATAAAATCCTGTCACATGCTGATCTTTGTCTTTGAGGATTTTGAGTCAAAAGAGACGATTGTTTCATCTTGTGGATCTTCTTCACCTTATTGTTTTAACCAGCTGTCAATTGAAAATGTTTTGTTTTTTCATTCATGTCTTCACATCTTCATCCACATGTCAATTTTAAACGTTATTTATATCTCAAAATAGAAAAGCCATTAAAACTGTAGATTGTATCATTATAATGCAAGTCTATGTTAGTATTGCAATACTGTCATGATCTCCATTATTGTCCATCATGATCGTGAATTGAGTGTGTGATATTTCCACCGCCATCACTGTGGCCAACATAAAAATTTGAGGGTTTGGCCTTCACGTCTCCGCAGTAAGCGAGACAAAATTCACATTCCAACTCAGCATGCAGTCATTCAGAGGGAATATAACCATAAACCTCTTTAGTAATGGCTATTTCTTTTTTTAAGATTTCTTTATTTATTTGGTATTTAGAAAGGCTCCAGCTGTGGGGCTTTGCAAAGCACACAACCACCCAGCTTGAAGGTGGCTCATCTGGGGTTTCACGCTGAGCGAGCATCATATGGATGATGCCTTATGCTGCAGAGATTTAGAATCCCCTTGAGACAAATGGGAGACTTGAGACGTCGCGACCGAGCAAAGATGTGCCACTGGAAATGCCTCAGATAAGCAGCAGAGCCTGAAAGTGGGACGACTTTTTGTCACTGCGACTTGCGACGAGAGCGCTTCTTCACCTCTGTTGATTTAAACAAACAAATCAAGAGAGAAAGTGTAATTTCTCCACCCATCACTTTGCATACAGTTCCAATTGAGCTGCAGATTATATCAACAAAATGTTTTTCTTGTTTTGGTGAGAAATTGTATCTACTTTTTGTCCTTTTTATCACTGCACACAAAACCTTTCTGCGCTGCCGCAGACTATGCTGTAAATGATATCAAAGTGTTGCACATAGATTTCTAAGACTAATTTAACCGTCCATGCTATTGATCCCTACTTTGATCTTTGATTTACCAAGCATCACACTGGAGCAAAAACATTCAGACAACATGCAAGAATGGGAACCTTCAAAATAAAGGCGATGAGTAGTTCTGATGGATGATTTCTTGATACTGAAAAAGTATATTTTTCCTTTTTTCTGTGAGATGAGAAGAATTCAGAACAGGCAAGAGCTTCAGGGACAAAATGTTCACATGCTGTTCTTCTTTTTGTGGCCTTCTTTGAGAGGTGGTACAGAGGATCTACAGCCCAGCACTTTGGTGGGGGGGGGGGGGGGGGGGGGGGGGGGGGGGGGGGGGGGGGGGGG
>JAUESF010000016.1:11578101-11589248 GCA_032274765.1 Malacoctenus tetranemus | reverse complement strand
TTGTCTGTGCGTCCAACACAAGCATGTTGAGCTCCTCCTTTTCCCTGCCTGCCAGCTGGGAGACAATCCAGCCCTCTGCAGCTCTCCACAGTACACATCAGGTGTAGATAATGTATGGATTGATGGCGGGCGCCATCAGTTTACTGCCAGGCAGGGACGACTGTGAATTTTCTCTCTCGCCGAATCAAAGGCTCCACAGAATGGCGTCTTCCAGCCCCCTTCATAGGGCCGAGCTGAGATTAAATGTTTGGAGAGCTGCACAGGCGTCCTAATGAAGCCCGTGCAGCTCGGGCTGCGCTGCTGAGTACAGGGGGGGCTATCGTTTTTGAGGCGCGACGTCGGCTGTTGAATTCTCTCCAGAAACCCGGCCCGAGTTTTCCTCACTGGGGAGCGGGACACTTTCTCTGAACGTCTCGTGCAGCTTCGCAGGTGTGAACATCCGAGCTGTCGCTGGTGAAAATAAATGGGACGTCGAGTGTGATGCCTGCTGCCACCATCGTGACTGCGACTCGCGTGATGTGACGAGCAAATTCTCGCCCCCTACATCCCGGGGCGACGGCACATGTTTCGCTTATTTGAAGTGAAAAGCACAGATTAAAGCTGGAGACCTTTTGAGGATGCATGCGACCGATCCCAGACCTCTTCAAACATTTGTGGTAGAATTTCCTGTTCGGACCCCCGGCCTGCCACGTGAAAGCAACGATGTTTTCCTTTCCCTCCCTGCCGCCCGAGTGTTGCAGGCGTCATGTCGATGTGCCCGCTCAAAGAACCGAGAGCTTCGGCTCAAAATCTGATTTCACCGGCGAAAACATTCTCTCTTGGAAAACACCGGAGCAATCTGCAAATTTCATCATTCCTTTGATGCACTCATACCTGCAGACAGCTCTCTTGTCTCCACTCTTGAGAGCAGGAGAAAAGGGAGGAAAAAAAGAGGGTCTATTCATATTAAGTAAACCCACCCTTCACCGTCAGTGCAAATCACAAACACTGAACAGTAAAACCATCGCTATTTTTGAGAACTTCAAATTAACCAAAAAGGCTCCAAAAAACTCAGGTGTTTATTTTCTATCCTTTTTTCCACCCCATTTTTTTATTTAGAGGAATCCAGTAGTGAACGTTCACAAACAAGCACCTCCACAAAGTGTTCTGGCTGCACAGAGCGGGGGGATCCGTGGAGATATTTCCGATGCAGGCGAGCACCGAGGAACAGGGAGTCCTGCAGTCGATGGTGTGTGAGCCCCACAGAGTGCTGATCATAACACAGCACCGTGTACGTTTACAGGAAGAGACAGGACACATGGGGACGGGCTCCCTGCAGAGGAGGTGTGGGAGACTCTCCCAGATACACGTCCACTCGAGATGTTTGCTGCAGCTTCAAAACCCAACGTCGCATCGAGCAAAAACCCCCAAACAATGAACGTTGTGCGTCAGTGTATCAGGGACAGAATCATGTAATTAACTTTTTCCTTGCTGAAGTACATTCCACTGTGTAATTTAGCTTGCCAGTGTTGAAAGCGAAGGTCGCCCCCTGTGTGCATTGGAATTGTGAATTGATATTCAGACCTTTTGAACTGTAAAAGTGAGGAATATTTTAACTGGCAAAGCTGCAGTTCATGACATTATGCTGAGGGATTCAGAAATGACTCAGCCCTCCGCCCCCCCCTCAATAAATGCTTGTGCCAACCTTATAGTTTGGAAAGAAAAAGTGAATATTTAAAAAGCGACATTTCAACTTATTCAGAATAGATTTCTTGCTTCTCAGCACTTCAGTATTTGGAAATGATTAGGTTAGAAAGTTAGATGGACTGTTCCAGGCTATTTGGCAGTGGATCAGGTGGCTGTGGCCCCCTGAACTAAGCTGGCTTTGACACTGCTGCCTTGATCTGATTAAAAATCCACCGAGGAAGAGACACTTTTGCTTCAACACTTTGTTTTAGAAGAGCTCCTCTCTATATTCCCTCTAATTTGATATCTCCTTCTGCAGTCTATTTTTTTAAATGTTTAAAACAGGTGCAGGGCGAAAAATTAAATCTATAGGCTCTCCGGCAGGCTGCGCTGTGCCCGCGCACCCCTCGACACAAGCCTTTCCCCGTCGCGAACGCGCGTCTTGAAGCAGCAGCGACGGCGGCGGCGGCGGTCGCAGCAGTAGTGATAGTAGGAGCGAAGCGGAGCGGACAGACCAGCCAGTGAGCAGCCAGCCCGTTGTAGTCACTCAGTCCGGGGCAGGCGGGCGGACGGGCAGGCGGGCGGACGGGCGGGCACGGAGCCTCTGTGGATGCTACAGACTCGGACGGACTTTTTTTCTTTCATTTTGAGATTTTTGTTTCCCTCCTCCTCTCTCCAGCGGGATACCGAGCAGCATGGCCGGGTGAGTGGCGCGCAGACACAACGGCAAAGTTACGGGGTGCTGCGGACGAGCGGGATGCGTGAAAGCGTGTAAAGCGGCCGCACAGTGGCCGGGGCGCTCTGCGGGGTGGGGGCGGCGGTGGTGGTGATGGTGCGTTTGTGGGTCTTTTCTCTTTTTTCCTTTTCTGTTTCATACCCACTCAGGATGCTTGTGACCTGAGCCGGGCTCCATCTGCTCATTTGATCACTGCGTGCGTGCGTGTGAGCGGAGGTGCCGCAGCAGTGGGTCTCTCCGCGCAGCGATCACTTACAAACGGAGGGCAAAAACAGTTGAGCGGTGGCTGCTGGTGAGCAGCGGCGGCTTCACGGGACAACCGGGGGTCCGCTCGCTCTCAACACCCCCCCCCCCTTCTCTCTCTCCCTCCCTCCCTCTCTCTCCCTCTCTGCAGCCTCCCGGACCCCCTGATCGTTCTCTTGTCATTGCGTTCCCCTTGCGATCCCTAACCATGCGCCGCGCAGACTTCGCCTGGCCAGGAGCGCGTCGCTCCCGCTCCGCGCACGGCGCTCGTTCCGTGGAGAGGCAGGTGCATCCGCGCGTGTTATCGATCGGTACAGCAACTCCAAGTGTCTGTGCCACCGCTAATAATTAAAGGAAGAAGAAGAAAAAAACAAAAACCACAAAGCTGGGGCCTCCACTGCGCCTTTATGTTAATCGCCTCCATAACGCCACAGTCTACAGCGGTGCACGTCCTCCGCCACAGCTGGAACGCTCTGGGAGTGAAATAAAGCAGTTCTAATTAGTGTGCCGTTTCATCAGCCTGCAAGCACTTTGAAGGGCTAAAAAAAACCCACACAATTCGTAGACGTCTTTTTTTTGGCCACAGGAGTAACGGGAGTCCTGCAGCCTGAGTGCAGCGCAGAGCTGCGTGTGTGTGTGTGTGTGTGTGTGTGTGTGTGTGTGTGTGTGTGTGTGGCTGCAGACAGACAGATGGAAGCAACAACTGCGACTGGTCTGAAGTGTCCCGTGGGCATTCGGTGAATACAAACGTGTGTGTATGTGTGTGCGCGCACGAGCAAGGGGAGGCTGCGTCTTGAAGGTTACCAGCAGTCAGTGGAGGGGCTGATCTGATGGGTGGAGCTGCTTTAACTGTCAACCCCCCTTCCTCCTTCTTTAACTGGGAGGAATCTGCAGAAACCATCAAGGAGACAGTGTGGGAGGCGTTTCGTCCACCGGTCCCCTGGCTGTGCTTTCTCCCTAGTTAGCCACTGACAAGAGGATGCATGTGCACACACATGCGCGCACATCTGCTGCTTCATCTGAGTTTGCGAGGCGTGCGGTTGTGTGTGGGGGAGAAAAGGGGGACTCGGGTGCTCCCTCCCCCTTCATCTCACCTTTCATCGGGCGTGCCGGGTGCCGAACAAGCTCACAGCTGTCCGCTTGGTTCGGACCACTCCCCTCCTCGTTCCACAACACGGCCCACCTCTCTCTCTCAACACCTCCCCCATCACCTACTCCGCTGTCACCTGCTCTGTGACCACCTGGCTGGATGGGGCTGGTAATGTGCGTAACTACATGCCACCGGCTGCTCGCTGCTTCTCTTGAATGGATGTAACCTCGGGGCGATTTGTTGATTCATTTGGTGGATCCATAAAAAAAAACACACAGAGGATTTCCATTTGCCGTTTATGAAACTGCAGGGACGATTATTTTGTGATTTGGGAGCTCAAATTAAACCATTACGACAACAACCTGTATGCTTGCGCGAGTAAGTCGTGATCACAGTTTGAAATCCACCATTGCAATCTTTTTCCGCGGATGCTCCCCTGCAAATCGTGTTAAAGGCACCTCCCCAGCTGATGGATTGATGGTAATTTGGTCTCTTTGTGTCCAGGAGAGTCGATCTGCAAGAACAAGCCATTATTTCTCAAGCAAGGTGCACACGCGGCATCCCGGAGGAGGCTCGCATTTGCCTCCGAGGTTTAAATCCGTGCATCCGAGTGGGAAACGTTCACACGAGCCTCTCGGGTGTATTTATGAGTAGTGATTTTCTAACAGCGATGCTGTGACACGCTTAGCAGGAAATACTCCAGTATTAATACAGAGTACCTCGGAGGCTGCATCTCGGCCCGCGGTGGTTCTCTCCTATCAGCTCCTATCAGCCTTCATTATATGGGATTGTATTGCTAGCAAAAAATTGCTAACCGTCTTTGAAATGAATGTAGATTGCTCATGAGTTGGAATAACAAAGGGGTAAACAACACTTTGCTGACAGTGTAGTATTAGCATCTGGAGCTAATGAGGCCCACCAGCTGGGTAAATATTTGGAAATGTGAATTAAAAGTACAACGTCAAATGTTTGCAGTTTTTTCTCCCAAAATTATAGAAGTGCGCAGTAATAAGTCCAAATTCCAACTTTGAAGTAAGTTCACGTTTTAGAACTTTAAGTTCTCTCGAAAAAAAAAGTCAGAAAACACCTGAAGGAAGCCTTGTGGGTCATTCAAGCTCGCTCTACTTTAAAATGCTATTCAAAGGTCTGAAATACCAAAGTGAAATAAAATAGAGGGAAATTGAATCAACAAGAAGGTGGTTGCTGAAGTATTCACACTGAAAAGCTAATGTCTACTCTCATGATAAACAATTCTCCCTTTGAGTTTGTAGGTTCATCAATTTACTGGAAGATGAAATGTACTCAGGGGTCACACACTGTTCACTGTGATCTGAGCAGGGCCAAACAGCTAAAACGATGGCGCCCAACCTGCTCTTAGCCTTTTGGTTGTTGCTTTTTCACATCAAAGCCAAGTGAAAAAGGCTACGATATACAAAAACTGTTCATGTTTGATGCACATTGATGCAGATGTTGCTTTGTCATCGACATGCGAACAACAGATTTTGCGGGAGCATCACGAATAACCTGAAAATTGACCAAAACTGAAACTTGGGCGGACTGCAGAGTGCAGCCGACAGTGTCTCACTGCTGCCACCTAATGATCAAACCAGCAACAAGTAGATGGAACTATTTCCTTAGGTTCACGTGTTTAAAGTGGAACTGCACCTATGAAGAAAGGTAGGGCCAGCACCGATGTGCTCAGGAGCAATTCCACTTCTTGCCGATACCGACTGATTGGTTGACACATTCCTCCATGTAACATGTTGAACACGAGCTCTGATGCCAGAGACAAAGATTGGCATGCTGTGCATCGCTTCAATTCCCAACAGGCTGATTGCCGGTGTGAACACACACCTCCAAACGAGGACGGTTTTCATCGAATTGACCTGAAGTCCCGGGTCTTTCTCCTCATTTGACTGTATGCAACTTGGCAGACGTCCACGCATCAATATGCTGCTAGCTTTGGCTTGCTTATCGGTCTGGCTGTGATCACTTGGACAGTGCGCTATCGGTTCATCTGTCTGACGTCCCGGGCTCGTGGCCATGTGGTGGTTGCATAGCTGGACTGCGACCGCGACCGTTGCAGATAACATGCCTGCAAGAATTTGCAAAGTGGTGCAGCCTGCAGTGGCTGACCTCCCCACCGAGCGGGCTGACCTCCACATGGAGGAGACAAGGGAGGGGCGGTGGTGGGGTGGGGGTGGGGGTGGGAGAAGGAGGCGACGGAGGCCCTCTCTCTGTTCGTTTTGTTCTCCTTCTCTCCGAGCGCCTTGCTCCACAGGCTGCCTGCTTGGATATGGCACTGCCGCAACCCCTCCTCCTCCTCCACCAACCCTCCACCCCCCGCTTTTCCTTCATCTCTGGGGTCTCGAGGGGCTTTGTGAGCGTCTGTTCGTGCCAAATGCCAGCGCACCACAGCCCACCCCCACCCTTCTTCTCCCCTCTCCTTTTCTGTCTTTCTCTCTGCATGAGAGAAAGACAGTGCAAGGGAGAGTTGGGGGGGGGGGGGGATTTCTTTGGATCCCCTCCTTCATGCAGGCTTGGGGGTTGCCTGTTGCTGTGTACTGGTGCTCCGTCCCCGCTGTTTGTGCAATTGGCTGGTGCGTGTGTGTGTGTGCGTGTACGTGTGCGTGTGCATGTGTGTGTGGGAATGGTCCTGCCATTGTTCCTCAGCTTCTGCTGGAATGCTGCTGAACGCTGGTCGTGTCGGCTCCGATGCCCAGCAGTATTGTCTGTCTTTGTCGTTTGCATCTGTGTAAGGCCAATTTTTCTTTTTTTTTTCCTTTATTCTCTCGCTCTCCTGAGTGCAGTGGTCTGGCCTCATCATCAGTCTGGGGGTCATGGTGAGACCTGTATATCCCCCCCCCCCCTCCACCCCGTGAGATTACTGGCACGACTTTAAATGCGATCCAAATCTTCCAGCTCCAGTAATGACAATACAAGGGACGATCAGAAAGTTGTGTTACTCTCCCCTGCTGTGCACACACCAGACTCCAGCCTGTGCAGTGAGAACAAGCAGAAAGTGTCAATAGTCAGTGTGCAACGTGATAATAGTCTCGCAATGTCCGGATGAGTGCCACGCACATTTTTTGCTCGTAAACCTCTCTGCTCATTCACGCTTCCACACGTAGATGTGCAAGGCAGACTGTGCAGCGAGTCAGCCGTTACGGCCAATCGGCAGTCTTCGGGGTGATCTTGCCGATCCAATAGGGCGAGGCAGTTCAGCCGACAAAAAACACAGCATCAAACTCGTCGCCTCCCCTGCCAGAACCGCTCCTCAGGGTCACTCCGGGAACGCCAAGTCCTGTCGAAGTCGTCTGACCCAAGTGGGACTCCAAAGCGTTTGAAGGCACAACATTTGGCACCGACGATGCCGCGATGTGCAGTGGCACTTCATCGTGTGCTCATCACGACGACGCGGAGGCCAGAGCGCAGCAGTCAGTAGAAGCTTTCCAGCCATGCCGACACCACTGTCGCCCGTTCCCCGCGTTCACAGCTTCACCGAGGTTGGCCGAGACGCACGCTGGCCTGCGTCCCACCAGGGAGCTTGGTTGTGGTGGAGAAGAATGAGCACATGTGCCAGACTGAGGTTTTTTTATTACACTGGGGGTGGACCACCACCAATGTCCTGTTGCAGTCTGATGTCGATAAATCAGGTCAGTGTCAGGTTCTGTCAGTATTTTCATGACCAGTGGGTGTCAACCTTTGGTCCCAGACCCTCTTAGATCACGTTAGTTACTCTGGGCTCTGGTTGTTCTGAGCTTGTGGTGATTAATTGAGCACATTTCAAAGGAAACGATTATGAGAAATATTTTTAGGATCTATAATAAACCTGAAAAACTGCCCTTGACTTTTTTTTTCCTTGAAGGCTCCTGCTTTTATACGTTGCTCAAAGCGTGCATGTCTTCCAGGGTTTGGCGTCACCGTCTTGAGGGGATTAAAGACCCCAGAGGGGGGTCCGCAGTCAGAGACCGAGGTAGTCGCCACTGCTCTCCCCGACACGGGACAGAGAAGTCTTTACGACTTTGCTCTCTGGCATGAAAACCAGTTGGATGATTAATGCGAGAATAGATGGTCCTATTTAGCATCATAAACTGCTGCCATGCTGTTGTCTATACAGCAATGGCCGCTCTCGCTGATGTTAATTTGCTCAGCAGCCCCCCCCCCTCCCGTATCTGCACTGCCTTCGACAAAATTTGGTGTGTGTGTGTGCATTGCGATGGTCTCAGGCAATGCTCTCAATTTGTAATTTATTGCTCTGCTTTTTTGGCAGCAGTGTTTTGTATGCCTGTGCGCCGGCACCAGCCGGAGGCTGGAGGCATCACGGAGTAAAAGGAGGAACTCTGGAGGGGATTTCTGCTAATTTGGCAGACACATTAACTCTCAATCAAGACTGGCCTGATTCGGATGCTGCAGACGAAAAAGTCAAAGGTCGAGGTGACTGTGACCTACAGGCGTCCTGTGTTTTTTTTTTTGTGGATGCAACAACTCAGATGAGACTTTCTCTTTATATCTGTTATTATAATCACTGAAGATCTTTCCGATATATCTGTTCTCATATCTGGACGGACATCAATGTCAAATGAAAATGCTGCTTGGCAGAGTGATTTATCCATAAGGAGTCACTTGCAGTCATTATTTAAATATTTCGTTCAGCTCTATCTTCCTCCCACAAGGTCCTCTCACATCTTTTTTCAGTTTGTTTTTAAATTCTACATTTTATGTATCAGCCGCTATTTGCGTCTACACTCGGGTGAAGTGTCTCCACTGACTTACACAATTTTCATGGTTCGATCCTTCCGTACTTCTGTACCTGATGTGCGTTTTTCTGGCTTACGACGACAGTAATTGAGGAACCCTTTCTAGGTTTTCTTCCTGTACCTTCCTCTTTGTCTGTCGGCGTTGGCAGCTGGCTTCAGCTCGTTGCTTCTTTAACCTCTTGGCCGCCACTGCTGCTTCTGCAGGAGGATGAATGGAAGTAAAGAATGCAGCTTTTTCTTTTTTATTGCCCTTCATTCAATCAGAAGAGTTACCCTAATGGGATGGCAGCCTGTATTGAGAGACGCAGATTGCCTTCATGGTGCAGTTTTAGAAATATCAGAGGCTCAGAAGAAAAAGAAGAGAGAAAAAAACCCCAAACAATAGTTTTTTTAGAAACCTTTTTATTTGGCAGTTTTATCTGCAGAGCACTTCATTATGATCCAATTCTATTATCCGTTTCCAATTGGAGTGCTCTCCAGCTGTATTAGTCTCGTCTGCAGACACATATAGAAACCCGCGGTGGAAGGCTAATCGCAGCTGTTGCGCGAGAGGTGGACACCCGACCCCCTCCTCGCTCGCCCCGACAAGTCTTTGGCTCGGCTTTATTTTCTCTCACTTTATTTTTCACTTTCGTTTGCTACAGACTCAGCTGTTTGCTGACAGCAAGTGTGAGCAGATGACAGCGCCGGTTGACAAACACATCAACGGTCGCACTCGGCGCGGCGCGGCGCCAAGTCTTTTTTGTCACTTTTGCAGGTGTGACCTCGAACAAGTTTGTGGAAGCGCTTTCTTTTTTGCTTTTTTTTTTTCATATCCTCGATATGTGTTTCCAGTTGCTGCGAAGCCAATTAGGCAGTATATCAGCCGATGTACCCGGTACCTGTAAGTAACACTCATCCCAGGTGTCTGAAGTGTCGTCAGATCTCGCTTGCGCGCTCTTCACTCTGCCAGTCTGAGCGAGGATTCAAAACAAAAAAAAAAACCTCAGACGTCGGCAAGATGTGAAAGAAGGCGTCGATCACCTGCTTGGATCAAGCGCCGTTCTTCCGTCGTTCTCCAACACCTTCATGTCTCGTAATCACCACCTCTCATTGTTTTTTCTTCTCCTCCTTTCATCCTGCTCGGCTATTTTTGGGGCTCCGTTTCTCTCCCAGAAAACATAATTTCGCAACTCTCGTGGCGCACACCTGACCGCGAGCCAATCTGGAGTCTAACAGGTTCTAATTAATTGCAGAATTGGCCCCCCTCAAATGGAGCACGTTCTTCTTTTTCTCTCCTCTTTTTCCACAGCATCTGTCTAATCAGCCAGCAGAAGAATTGACAGTAAGCTCTTTGTCATGTTAAATCATGTCCACCGCTATTCATTTACTGTGTCGGGCTCAGCTGACACAGTGCCGGGAGTCCCCCGCTTTTTTCTTTACGTCCGCATGCGCCCAAGGAGCGATGAACTTCTTGCCAGTGTGTGCAGAAAACATCAATTAAACACTCCTGCCCCCCCACACACCCACTGCCCCCACCCCCACCCCGTCCCCCTCAAGCCACGACGACTGCTGACACAAGTCATTACTGGTGAGTAATTGTACTTCTGCGAATATAACCTGGAGAATCATCATTTAGGCAGGCGGGTTCAGAAGGCTCCGAGGCACCTTTGCTCCTCCGCCCCCCCAGCAGTCGCACTCCCTGATGTGCGGAGGCCCCGGGTCCACCAGCAGCTCCGCCCAGCGAACAAGTGGGCGTTTTAAAATATGGCATAACTGACCTGAAGTGTGTCTAATTAGGCTGCAAACCGACCGTCGGGTCGTGGGCAAGGTTCCTTTTTCTGCCTCCGCGGTGAGAAGGAAAAAGCGAGTCACGCTGTTAAGTGGCCACATCCAGGCACTTTTGACTCGCCCCCTCATTATACTCCACGTGTCTCATCTTTACATCCTACATCCCATCACCATCAAATGTGCGGCCCGGCCGGCCTCGCTCCATTTGTCCGCTTCCTTCTCTCCCGGCCGAAAATCCTGTAACATCTGCAACAGCCCATTAAAGTTCATCCCCCTCCCTTAACGCTAGACAGCGAGGCCGGCTGGGAGCGCGCGCACAGGCGAGGATGTCTCCGGTGCACGGGCATGCCCCCCCTCAACCCCCACCTCCTCCTCCCCCTCCCCCTCTCCTCCGCCCGCCATGTGTGCCTGGCACTCCGTCCATGCCAGAGCAGATGGGTATTGATCCCAGGCGTGGTGGGTTAGTGTTGGCATGCCGGTCGGCTGCTTGTGGAGCTCCAGGCCAAAGGTGCCAGTCAGCACCAGCAGGACCAGAAATATGCTAACACTGCTCCTTTTTTTTCACTCCTTCTATGCTCGTTGACCCAGCAGTGGTCAAGCCTGTGTCACTTCAGGCCTGAGTGGGACCGGAAAATGTTGATCTAGTCTGAGGTTTTGGACGGGGTAATTAGCGCACACATACACAAACAACATCTATGCGTTTGTTTTTTTCCCCCTAATGTTTGTACAGCTGAAGGCTCGGAGCTCATGCGACTGCGTGCTCCTTTGAAGATTTTGCAGACTCAGGAGTTCCAGTTTTTGGATTCAAAAGGGCGGTCTTGAACCTCAAGGCTCAAAGGTCTCTGGCCACTTTAACGGTCCATCCTTGTGCAGTTCCACATTA
>JAUESF010000016.1:11514122-11524652 GCA_032274765.1 Malacoctenus tetranemus | reverse complement strand
GTGTGTGTGTGTGTGTGTGTGTGTGTGTGTGTGTGTGTGTGTGTGTGTGTGTGTGTGTGTGTGTGTGTGTGGTATGATCCAAACTGGGAGGTGTGTGACACCGCTGACACCCCCCAGTGCTAATGATTTGTTTTGGTAAACGCAACATGCCCTGCATGATTGTTGCTTTCCCCCGGGTGCCGCTCTGCATACCCAGCAGAGACCCGGTGAGCCAACAAAAGAGTCAAACCGACACAATCTGTGTCAAACGTGTCAGACCTTTCCCTGACAGTTGCGAGTGAGTCCAGCTGGAACAAGCACATGTTGTGCAGGAATCACAGCAGTGTAATTAATCTCATTTACTGATTTTACTCCTGTCATTGTGCACATGAAAGTATCAGTTGATTCTAAAATCCTGTCCTGTATAATTTCACTAAAGCATCAGAATACTTTCAAGATGAGTATGCGTGTTTCTAATTAGCACCACTGTCCAGTTCAGTAGCTCGTGACTCTGTCAGCACCCAACTGAATCTGATGGCATTGAAAACATGTAGCCATAAAGTTTCCCGGTGGAAGTGAGTGGCAGGAGTCTGTCAGCAAAGAGTGAAAAACAGCCAAACCCTGCACCCCAACCACCAGGGTTTGAGGGGTTAATCCACTGTGGAGGCATCATTACCGTGCCTCCCCGCTGGCACTGGCTTTTTAGGAGAGAGATGTACTGACCCAGTAAAACTGACTGCGACTGCTCTGAGACAGTTTTCACAGGAAAAAGGTCCCCCCACCCTCCCACCCCACCAACCCAACCTCCCACCCCACTTCTACCATCACTTACTGAAGTTGACACCGAGATGACAGTTTAAGGTCAGACCGAAACTGCTGAAAAAAAAAGTGTTGTTTTCTGCGTTTCACTGGGCCCCGATTGGATTTCTTCCCTCGAACGGGGCATTGGTTTGCATTGTTTCAGCCGAAGGGGTTTTTTGGTCACGCTCAGAGAGCCAAATACTTTTTCTTTTTTTTTTTCTCTCCTTTTATTTTCTCTCAGTTTCAAGTTCAGACTCTGTGAACACGAGTGTAACTGGGTGCATTGTTGAAAATTTGTAGATCTAGCTCGTGGTTTCCGCAGCGTGTTATTATCAGGGCACTCGGACACAGTCTATCGTTCCCCCCCCTCCCCCCACCGCTCCATCCCTCCATCCCTTGTGGTGAAAAGTGCCGTGTCATCAGAATGCAGACCGCTGTGGCACTCCTTTGACCACAACATGGCTTTTACCGGATCAGGCTTTAAACTCTCAAAGCCCAGATTGGCACATACTTGTGGCTGCCTATTTTCAGAACACAATATTAAGAAAAAGAAAGAAGAAGAAGAAAAAAAAGAGTGGACATATTGAGCAAGCAGCTCGAGTCGCCTCAAAACGGTATCTGGTGTTCTCCTATGGATGATTTTGAAATCCTCTGCTGTAGTTCTTCTGTATTTCAGGAAAAGGGTTATGATAGGGTCATGGTTTCGCAGCCCATCATTTTGTGCTCGGCAGTTATTTTCTTTAGTGTTTGTTTTGGTGATGTTTTTCCGAGCCGTACAATTATTTTGTTCCTTCTCAAACCACTGCTGGTTTTTCTAACAGTTGCAATTGACTCTCAGTGTCCAGATACCGCACCAGAATGATGTCAGCCTTCGTTTCAATGGCCTGGTATCTGCGGACAACCCGCCTCTCCCCCACCTCCAATCAATCTCCGCTGTTCGATGGAGAGTTAGTAGGAACTTCGAGTCGAGAGGTCATGTTGTGGGTGTGTGGCGTGGGGTTTTTTTTGTCGCTGCGTCCTGTGGCTAACTCCTCTCTTCCCTTTGCTCCTGTCTGTCTGTCTCTGTTTCAGGATGGAGTTATGATGGGATGGATGTGAATATGGGCCGGTGGGCAGGCATGCGAGCCCCTCTCCTTGGCCTGGCCCTGCTGCTGCTGCTGCTGAGTTTGAAGCCACCGCCCTGCTACGGCCAGAACAACCCAGGGGCCCCTCAGGATGGATCGCACTTCAGCTTCACTCAGCCTGTCTACCAGGCCACGGTTTACGAAAACTCAGCAGCACGCACCTACGCCAACAGTAAAATTAAAATGGGAATCCACCTGGCCCAGCGCTCGTGGGAGATCCGCTACAGAATCACCTCCGGTGATGAGGAAGGCTTTTTCAAGGCGGAGGAGTACGTGCTGGGGGATTTCTGCTTTCTCCGCATAAGAACTAAAGGTGGCAACGCCGCCATCTTGAACCGGGAGATCCAGGATAATTATGTATTGACAGTGAAAGCCTCCGTCAAGGGAGAGGCCCTCCTGGAGACCTGGACTAAAGTCAGCATCCAGGTCTTGGATATGAATGACCTGCGGCCCCTGTTCTCCCCCACCACGTACTCCGTGACCATTGCGGAGAGCACCCCTCTCAGGACTAGCATAGCACAAGTTACGGCAACAGATGCAGATATCGGCTCCAACGGGGAGTTCTACTATTTTTTCAAGGAGAAAATGGAACTGTTTGCTGTGCACCCAACAAGCGGAGTGGTTTCTCTTAGCGGAAAGCTCAACGTGGACGAGCAGAGCCGTTACGATCTAGAAATCCTGGCAGTGGACCGCGGCATGAAGCTCTATGGGAATAATGGGGTCAGCAGCACAGCCAAGCTTTTTGTCCATGTGGAGCGTGTGAATGAGCATGCTCCCATCATGAATGTTGTCACTCTCAGCCCCTCGTGGCTGGACAAGAACCATGTCTATGCCATGGTCACTGTCGAGGACTTAGATGAAGGCTTGAACGGAGAAATTGATTCAGTGGTCATTGTGGGCGGGGACCCGTCAGAGCAGTTTTTCGTTGAAAGAACAGAGGAGGGCGAGTTTGCCATCAAAGCGTCCGACTCAGTAAACTGGGAGACTTTCCGTTATGGATGTAATCTGACACTGCAGGCCAGAGACAAGGGAACCCCACAGAAATTCTCAGCAGTGAAGGTTGTCCACATTATGGTGAAAAAACGATCGACAGCAGAGGCTAAGTTTGAGAGGGAGTTGTACGAAGTTGGCTTGAATGAAATTTCACCACCGGGCACAATTGTGGAGGCTGTTAAAATCAGCCCGGAGCCTGATGACGCAGAATACATCCTCACGCCTTCCGCGGATTCTGCGTTTTTTCAAATGAACACCCTAACGGGTGTGATCTCCACCACGCGCTGGTTCACTCAGGTGTCCCAGGACGTCTTCAACCTCGAGGTGCTGGAGGTAGACAGTGATCTCAAAGTTCAGGTACGGGTAATGATCGACGACGCCAATGATAACACGCCGACGTTTGCCCAGTCCTCTTACGAGGTTTTCGTCAATGAGAGCGTACCGGTTGGGACCAATGTATTAACGGTGTCTGCGGTAGACGAGGATAAAGGTGAGAATGGATACATAACGTACAGCATTTCCAGCCTTCACCCTTTACCCTTCAAAATCAATCAGTTCTCCGGTGTGATAAGCACCACGAAAGAGTTGGACTTTGAGTCTTCAACAGAAAGCTTTGTGTTTGTGGTCAGAGCGTCCGACTGGGGGTCACCCTACAGGAGGGAGAGTGAGGTGAATGTAACGATCCACCTGGAGAATGTAAACGATAACCAGCCTTTGTTTGAGAAGGTGGCATGCCAGGGGGTGATCTCCGCCGACTTCCCGGTAGATGAAGTGATCACCACAATGTCGGCCATTGATGTTGACGAGTTAGAGCTAGTAAAGTACAAGATCATTTCGGGGAACGAGCGCGGTTACTTTGACCTCAATCCGGATTCCGGCGTCCTCGCGCTGCGACATTCCCTCGCCTCGGCCAGTCCAAAGAACGCTGTCTTCAGTTTGAAAATCACTGCCACGGATGGTGAAAACTTTTCTGACCCCATGTTTGTCAACATATCGGTGGTTTATGGGAAATCTCCTCCAAAACGCTTCAACTGCAAAGAAACGAGGGTCGCCCAAAAATTAGCTGAGAAGTTGCTGAAAAAGTCCAAAGCGAGCACCAAACCTAAAATCGAGGAAGGGTTCATCGACCTTTTCTCTGTCAATCGGCAAACACCCCAGTTTGACAAAACATTTCCCACAGACATCGCTGTGCGGGAAGACCTCAAAGTTGGCTCGAGTGTCTTCAAAGTGAACGCCTACGATGGCGACACAGGCTTCAACGGCCAGGTTCTGTACGCCATCTCGGATGGGAACATCGACAGCTGTTTTACCATTGACATGCGAACCGGCCTTATCAAAGTCTTTCTGCCCATGGACAGAGAAAAGAGAGACCGCTATCTTCTCAACCTAACTATCTATGACCTTGGACTGCCACAGAAAACGGCCTGGCGTTTGCTCACTGTCTACATTGAGGATGCAAATGACAATGCGCCTCAGTTTTTGCAAGAAGGAGGCTACAAAATCGTCATCCCTGAAAACACTCTCATAGGTACGGACGTGATTCAGGTCGAGGCCACTGACAAAGATCTGGGACAGAACGGGGAGATTGTGTACTCTCTGCTTACAAGCACCACTCAATTTGGCATCAACTCCACAAATGGCATTGTGTACGTTGCTGGCCAGCTCGACAGGGAGTTTGTCTCCACTTTTCACCTCAAAATTGAAGCCCGCGACAGAGCGGAGAGAGGTAGTCAGAAGTTTTGCGTGACCACTCTGAAAATCATATTAGAGGACGTGAACGACTGTCCCCCTTTGTTTATCCCAAGCGTGTACAAGGCCAGGGCCCTGGAAGACCTTCCAGTGGGAACCGTCGTGGCTTGGTTGGAAACCCAAGACCCGGATTTAGGGTTGGGTGGCCAGGTCCGTTACTCCCTCGCCAACGACTACCACGGGTGGTTTGACGTCGACAAAGCCAGTGGAGCTATTCGGCTCATCAAGGAGCTGGACTACGAGACCCAGCAGTTTTACAACCTCACTGTGAAGGCCAAGGACAAAGGGAGGCCCGTCTCTCTCCTCTCCGTCACCTACGTCGAGGTTGAGGTGGTGGATGTGAATGAAAACCTTTACGCACCATACTTTTCCCACTTCGCCCTGACTGGATTAATTAAGGAAAACGCCCGGATTGGAACTACACTGCTCCAAGTCACAGCTCAGGATGACGATGACGGCAGGGATGGGGAGATCCAGTACTCCATCCGCGACGGGAGTGGACTTGGACGATTTGCAATAGATGAAGAGACCGGTGAGTTTTTTTTTCTTTATGTTTCTCAAAGTATTTCAGCTGCATCAGTGAAGGGAGGGTGAACAGACTGAGTTATTATTGTGTGTGGTTTCCAGTTTGGTTTGGGAGTGAAAGTTTATGTTGTTGTTGTTACAAAATGTAGAATTGGGGTGGTGCCCCACTTCTGGAGAACGCAAGCCGCAAACGAATCCTCAAAGCAACCTGGGAATGAATGCCTTATGTTGGTAATATTGCTATAGTTGAGGGAGCAAGACATAATAAACAAATTTTAATATAATATAATTGAAGAAAGCACAACAACAAACTGCAGCTGCGTGTTATCTACACCTTTCAGACATCTGTGACTTAGAAGCTTCACAGAGCTCATTTTCATGGCAAGCCATTGTAGTAAATTGCATTACCATTGTGCAGAGGTGTTCGCTCTCCTTTTTCTGTTGGCGGCGCGCTGTGCTTTTGTGAAGGAAAGTATCATTATTATATTTCAAACCCAGGCTTCTCTTTCTGATTCCACCCCCATGGTTTTTTTTTATCCTTCTGTGACTTGTTTAGTTGTCTGTTTTTCTGTCTGATAGTCCCAAAGTTATTTGTGAATTTGAGTCTGAGAGGGATTTGAATGTGTTTTTGTGTAACCCACTTTCTTTGTTGTGTACTCCAAGTTGGAGGTGCTTTGCAAAAGCGCATTGTATGGAAAGCTTTGTGCTTTTCAGGGACATTTTAATCGCACTCAAACAGCTGCAACACATTCAAGCACAACTATTGTCTGATCTATTAACCCCTGAGCAGTGTTGCTGATTGAACCAGAGCATCATTAGACATTGTTCATTTCAAAAGCAAGTGGAACAAAATTCAAGATGATGCAAATTGTTTCAAAAGTTTCTGTGATGTTTTTTTTTTCTCAAAAGCCTGCTCTTCACAATGCTGTTTTGGTCACAAAACAACATTGTGCAAGACATAAACACAATGATCTAAATATATAATAGGATGACGAGCTCGGGGACTGCAGTGTTTCTTCAAGACAAGCTGAAAATCCAGATGAGTCACAGTTCAATTGAAGGTTTCTATTTTTGACTCAGCCCCACAAGATACCAGTGCTTACTTTTTTAAATACTTGCTCTTGAGAAAGGCTGACTTTGCAACTTTTTTGTCTCGCAACAACTTGCTTGAATCTTGAAGTTTTAGATCAAAATTGTCAATCGAAATTCGATATTCTCAGGCCCTACAAATTTCAGCGACAAATTATTCCTTGCGCTGAAGCACATTTAAACAAATCTGAGGCAAGTCTTTGATGTTATGTATTCACCGAGCACTGAATTTCATGCACTTAATGGTGCCAGCTTCCCAGTTGATATGGTTACACTGAGTCTTAAGATGCAGCAACAACAATTTATGCTGTTGGCCGGTTGAGCAGAACATTGGTCTGCCAGGGCGTGTATATCTTGTTTTCTGGCTTCATACAGTGACACCTTTTTTTATACGAATCTCCAACAGCAGTGCATCACTTAAAGAATAGATCTTGACCCTGCAGTGGTAATTTGTCAGGCAGCGAGGCCATTTTTCTCTCCTTGTTCTATTTTTTTTCACGTTAACACATTGCAGCGACACACAATCCTGACAAAATCTGGTTGAAAGTCTGATGATGTGAAATATGAAACACGCATGTTGCCATGGCTTGCTGTTTCTTCGCCTGGTCTGTGCTAAATGTGACACAAATCCTAAATTGGAAGCCTGAAGGATTTTTTGGGAGGGAAAAAAAAGTTATTACATGTTTGTAACCCACATACACGTAAAAGTGCACGGTTCCCCCCCACACGTACCCGGTCGTTAACCCGGTGTGGTTGTCCCAAGGTGATGAACAGGAGCAGAGTGGAGGGGAGGATTTATAGCCCTTGTTAGCCGAGCCTTGGCAAGCCTCATAAATCAGCCCCAAGCTGCAGAGAAACACTACAAACACAATTACAACTTAAAGAGAATTATTCTGGCCTCAAACACACACTCACACAACACACAACACACATGCTGAGGTCTTCGTGACTTTAGGGGACATTACACTGACTTAGATTCGTTTCCTATAGACTATAACCTTAACCATAACTACTACTTAACTGCCCTAACCTCAAACATTACATTGGACTTTAATAATTTCCCTGCAGCCCATAACCTTAACCATAAATACCATTTACCTCGCCCTTACCTCGAAACCTACTCTCACCTTGAAACGCATGATCTACATCAATCAGAATTGGGTTTCTTTTCTTTTTTTTTGTTCCTCTATAGGAGACATGTTCACATTAAGAGACTGCCTGAAATGATTTCAAAGTGTTCCACATCAGTGCACGCACTAGAGGGTACCACGGACTTTCAGACCAAGAAACAAATCCCTCCCCCTGTGCTACAACACTCTTGAGCCTTTTGGTTTCAAGTTTTTCTTTGCTGTAAAGGAAATTTGATTAATGAGGAAAATTATTAGGGAAATAATTAGTGATCAGAGTTATAAAGAAATAGGTGGGATCCTCTCCTGTGGAAGAGTGGGTGGGTGGAGGGGTGCAGAAATAGCTGAAACACTTCGGACCTCTGAGAAACGGATACCTCTGTCATGTCGCTCCCTAATTGGGTATGTACAGCTTAGGGTGATTAGATGTCCTGATTTGCACGGGACGGCGCAGCATTCTTCACACCAGTCCCGTATGCTGCTGCGGAGGAAAGCAAAGACGTCTTTGTCTTGGAGCATCAATCAAAACACGTGGCGTGCGCTCACGGGTGAAACCCAGACCGTCCTGTGTCTTACCACGCAAGGAAGAAAAACAAACAGGGCTCCGTGAGGAAGCGGACTCGGGGGGGATATATTGTAAACAACCGTAAAGAAAATAATTTGTCTGTTGAACCTGAAGGATCTGCAGGGTTAAGGATTGCAAGGGGAGCTGGGAGTAGAGCGCAGCGCACGGATGGAAGGCTCAGGCCTCCTGTGTGTATGTTCTGGCATTCAGACAGGATGCATTTGCAGCCAGAATATAGAGCTAAGCAGCAGAAATAAGTTTGAGGAAGAGCAGTTTTGTGGCAGTCACATGAAATTAAGCTGGATAACCTCTGCAAAAAAGATATCAAATTCTTTTACACTGTTGGATTTGATGAAGGTCACTCATGCTTTGTCTGGAGTTGAGCATGCTCCTATTCTGTTCTTTGCTATTGTCAGGATCTCCTCTCACATTGCTCAGGTCTTGTAATCAAAACCAACTATCTCAGTTGTGAACTCTGAAAATGCCGAAATGGGATCAAGATTCATCTGTCGGCAAGATATTGCAAAACACTCTCCAAGTCCTAAAAGGTGTGAGGTGCAGACTTCATTGCCCTGACTTTGTTTGTCCCAAAACTCACCCAAACTGAGGTTTGGAAAGTTTGGGAGCTAAGTCAGGCCCTCGAACGCTCAGTCACGATCTCCCAAATTATTCTCGATCAGTTACACAGCAGGTACAAAGCCGCTCTCACGCTATCGCAACTCGCAGGAACCTGTGGAGCCTCTTTCACCGGCTCATTACTCTGGTGAAAGAGGCCACTGCCTCCTGGGAATATTGCTGCCATGAATGGCTCTGTGTGGCCTGTGATAGTGTTTGGGTAGGTGGTGCATGTCAAAGGAACTCAAATATGAATGCCATGACGCAAGGTTTCTCATCAGAACATTGCCCAGAGCACCGCACGGCCTCCACTGGCTGTCTGTCTGTGTAATGCGCATCCTACTGCCGCGGCTGCTCTGAGGTAATGACGCAAATGCTGCCGGCCATCACATAATGTAAAAGAAAGTGTGAGCCAAGGGATCATCTCTCAGCTCCCCCACGGTCCACTTCCGTCGCCTATTAAAGGTGTTTTTTGGGTGGTAGACTGGTGTGTGGTGCTGGTATGTGGCCTATGGAGTCTAACTCATAGCATGAACTATGCAAGTTTACATTCCAGAAAGTACCAAACCTTCAAAACAATACTAATTATTGCCTTTATGCATTTTAGATTGTAATACAGCAAACAGTTGCTGCTAAAGGAAACGTGTATACTGTCCAGACTTGAGTATCCTCAAGCTGCTGTCCAGACACTGTGATGATCGCTTCGCCTCCCTCTCTTTGGTCATTTATCTGGATTATTCCCACGGGCTGCGCTGTCCTCTTTGGCGTTATGGACAGTGGTGATCAGACTTTCCCTTCAAAGGAATATCCATTTCTTTTAGGGTGACTGTTTGCATTTCCAAGCGTATCCAGCCAGGGCTGCTTCCAGTCCATCTACAGGCCCCAGGTCTTTCTGATTTATGACACGTCCGAGTACTAACGAGATATTTGTTGCAGAGTAACAGTGGTGACTGGGTTTGATTTGACAAGAGTCACTTGAAGATAACTTGCGGTATAGTAGACAGATATTTTTCTTTGAAAAGTGGCAAAAATGTCCAAAATCAAAGAGAAAGTTTGAAAATTTGACAGGGCCATTTGGCTCCTTTGGATTAGGTCCAGGGCCTTTGAGGCAGATGTCATTGCAAATCAGGACAGAGTTGCTGCATGTGATGATGAAACATTTTTATCCTGATGGAATTGGTTTCCTCCAGCCTGACAATCCCCCCATTCATTGGACATGGAGGGCTTGCGCAGTGGTTTGAGTGTGAAAACGGTGTGAATCACATTCCGTGACCACCGACAGTCTCCAGATCACGGCCAAACTCAGCACCCTTTTGTCGTTTTTGGACCACAACTCTTTCCTGACATCAAAGGAGAAGGAATGTCCTTTGAAGGAACGATGCTCTTCACTTGAGTGGATTTTATAGAAACTTTAGAAAATCAATACCCAGAAGCTCTGGTGTTGTTCTAGCAGCGCATCGTGGGCTAGCACGATATCAAACACGAAACACTGTTTTTATTCCTTTAACTTGTCACCCTAATGTTTGTCAGTATCACGCTTTAACAAACTAGAAAATCAGCAAACTGCATTTATCATCTTGCACTGGATTCACCTGTTGTAGCCCCTGGTAAGGAAAAAGTCTTTGTAGTCAATGCTCGAGCATGTATGCAGCACTGTTTGCATTCATTTCTGAGTGTAAGCTTTCTTAGTGTAGGCGGGCTCTTTTTTTCTTCCCCTCTGATGTTTTCCAACATAAAATAATGAGGCGGTGGGCGGCTGAAGAGACGGAAATGTGGCCCGTTGTTGTCGGGTGCATTGATATAGACGTGTGATAGTCTTCCAGCAGGTGATGTAACTGGATAGACTTAACATTAGAACGCCCTCCCTCCCTCCCTCTCTCTCTCTCTCTCTCTCTGAGGATAAAACAATGACCAGTTAATCACAAGTTTACCAGGTTACCAACTCATCGCGCTGTAACAGACA
>JAUESF010000016.1:11493899-11512922 GCA_032274765.1 Malacoctenus tetranemus | reverse complement strand
GCACGCACGCACGCACGCACGCACGCACGCACGCACGCACGCACACACACACACACACACACACACACACACACACTTGCGCCTGACAATATCTGCCATTACAGGTTGACATGTGCTAACCCCATTAGGTGAGAGTGGGCAGGAATAGCCCCCAGAATCACGCACACGGCCCTCTCTGGTGTGGACCCCCGGATGACGAGGCAGACGGACAAGGGCCGTTAAAAAGACAGGCCGGGCCGGTAAAAACTTAATGGGTTTTTTTGATTTGTCCCGGTACACCAGATGGCCACATCCGCCACTTTAGACCGAGTAGGTGCTTGCTTAACTCCCCCGCTATTCCAATACACGTCAAGTTCAAGTTTTGCCGTGTTGAGGTAATGGCATTACATTGTCTGCAGTCCAGTAAACTCAGCAGTCCTGATACAGTTACAAACCAAACAATGACGTCCTTTGTTCAAGAACATAAGTCGGTCATTCTTCTGCAGACTGGTGGATGGAGACCAAATCTGAAATGCTCCTCAAACCACGCTTTTTTTGTGTTTTTTGAATTAATGACTTATTTGCTTTTGGCCATTGAAGTAATTTGAGTGCTGGTCTTGCCCTGCCCGTAGTTCAGTGACTGAAATAAGTTATTTTACTAGCCATGCTATTGCACCTGGTCGTATCGATGCATTTTTTCTCTTTGTGTTCGTTGCTCTTGAGGCTTGCTTCAGCTTACTTTGATGCTTGTGTTTCAGTGTTGATTGCTTTGATGAAAACAAAATTTGTTAGTTTTGCAAATAGGTCACGATATAATGAGGTGTGTCGAAAAGATGAAACTAAAGTATTGACAAGTTGCATTTCAGATATTTGTTGATTGAGTAATGAAGCCAATAGGTGTAATTTATTCAGTTAGATCTTTGGCTCAGTTTTTGGAGCCGGTTCTTCTTCCAACCCAGAGGTTGGTGGTTTGATTCCCCATTCGGGGGAGAGCCAACACTGGTCCAACTCCATCTTTTATTAATCTAAATGACATCATACATGTATCATCTGTCATAGTCAAAGCAAATTCAGTATGAACACTATGGCCTGGCAGTCACGGCGCAGCAACTTTAAGCACTGTTGACATGAACATCAAAATGAAAGTAAGCACAAAAATGTATCATGCAGAGAAAAAGTTCAGATGGGACAAAATGTATTCGTGAGATTGCTGCGAGAAAACGCTTTGCCTCCCTGAACGAGGAGCATGTTAAACGTAATGAGGGTTTGGTGACAACTTGCAGGTTCTCGATCTTATGAAGGGCTGAGCTGGTTTCGATTTGTGTGAAGTGACCCCGCGCCGGTTTTTTATGCTGTAATCAACAAATGGCGTGCGTTAATCACGCCTCTGTGTGTCTCGGGGCGCTGTGGGCTAATCCCCCCCTCCGTGGAGCTGTTTCTTTAAAGAGCAAACGGGCAACATGTTTGACCGTCAGTACACACTAATCACACACCAGGCACATTACACAGATCAGCACTCCTTCTATTACCATAATTAGTGAATTAATGACTGCATTTATCATAATTGCAGCCTGAGAAGGAGCACGAGTGTCTTGCTGAGTACTGTACTCCATTGAGGTGTTAGGCGGGATGGAGCCCAGCTCAACACGTGTGGGTTCCTCCGCGCATGCATGCGTGTTGGCTTTGTTTGGGGTGGTCCTCGTGTTGTGGGGACGTAAATCTTTTAACGCGTTGAAACAAACACCCTGCAGTACAAAAGGAAGGTTGCAAAAGTAAAGGTGTGCTCCTGTAAACTGGCCAGCAATGAGTCCCGACCTACATTTGAACAGAAGCCCGCAGGGATTGACCTTTGGCTTGAGCTGTGAAGTACGCTTCTGCAGAAAGAACTCCTGCACACTCGCTCACAGTAAATCTCCATGAAATTAGTGTCGAATCATTGTGACCAACAGAGTGTCCCCTAAAAGTGTGTGTGTGTGTGTGTGTGTGTGTGCGTGCGTGCGTGCGTGCGTGCGTGCGTGCGTGCGTGCGTGCGTGTGTGTGGATGATGGAGTGAGTATTTACTTCGCTATTGACTAGACACACCGCATGAGCTCTTTGACTGCTTTTAATATATTCCGCCAGTCTTCATTTACTTTCTTATATGATTGACTCGGAGTGAATAAATTACAAGTTAGCAAGCTGTTTCTGGTGAATGAAAAAAAGGTGTCTTCCCCAGAACGAAAAGATCGACACATCCAGAGCAAAAATAACCAGCTAATGCAAACGCAAGTAGGCCAAGAAGAGGCGGACAGCGACCAGAAGGTCACCGCCGTGTTCCCCAGACGTGTTCTCCAAACGTGTGGATGGAAAGTGAAAGTACTGCACTTCCTCAGTGCTCCCTTTTTTTCAGCGCTGCCGAGGTGCGAGGTCCCAAATCCCAGCTGCTCCGGGAAGCCTGCTCAGCGAGCTGGACGGCTTCCAAGAGCGACTCAGTGTGAGTGTGAACAGCAGGTTCCCTCAGAGTTGCTCTCAGCCATAAATCCGAGATCAAATACAGATTATGCAAAAAAATTCAAATCGCACTTAAAACACTGAAGTCATCAGAATCCAAATAATAGAACTTGAATTCGCCTTTATCGAGCATTTTGGAGTTTGTAGGTACTCAGACACAGAGCCTTCATTAGATTAACCTTACGTTCATCATGTACTTAAACGTGTGTCAATTAAAAGCTGGAGAAAGTACAATTTTCTGCTTCCTGCGGTGTCCTTCTTCATTTCAGTTGTAGCAGTCTCCGAAATATTTGGAGGCCCAGCTCCTTATCAATCATCAGGGATGTTTGAACCCACAAGTGTCGCGAGTTTCCGGCTGGCGGACCCCACAGCAACAGTTAAACAAGCAAACGCTCACGCATGCACACGGAGTGCAGGACCGAGATAAGATCTCATTCCCGGAGGAGGAAAACAGCATTAGGAATGATAGCTCGTGGTCGCCCCCTTAAAATAGTTGGAGCGGCGGGGCCAGCCAGCACGTGCACGCGTCCACGCACCCGTGCGGTGTGTCAGTTGTGTGTCATCTCAGTGATGTTGCGGTGTGGCTTAGAAAGCAATTAGGATTAAACCTGTGTGAATAGCCTACACACCTCACGCTCATCACAAGCCCACAATAATAATCACACACACACACACACACACACACACACACACACACACGAGAGGTACATTCAAGCAGAAGCATCAGCCGTCGCCTGGCCTACAGCCGACAGCACTCTGTCCTTATTTTACCCGCAGGCATAATAATACTGTTCCATAATGTCTGTATCATATGGTGGGTGTAATTGTGTGGAACTGTGTGTGCGTGTCTGCTATTCTTGTTGGTAGGATATAAATCTATATTTGCGCCGGCTCGTTATGGGGATCCGTCGTCCTCTGAGAGGGACAGAAAAGCAAGCATCCCTCACATGAATCATTCACTCGCAGTTAGAAAGGCCGCTGCTGTGTTTAGGTTGAGGTTCATGCGAGAGTGAAGGTCGTGCGAGTGGCAGCTACCATTCGTGAGAGTCCCGAAGAAGTGAGCGAAAGTCAAGGTGGCGTCCTCTCAAGTGGCGGCGGCGCGAGCATGACCCAGTTTGTCGTAACGCGGTAGAGCAAAGTCAGCGCGAGCTGATTGTGTGGAAGATCTAACGACGTCGTCGGCGCAGGAGCCGGTTCCACTCTCTTCTCGCTTCTCCTTTTCATGAGAGTTTTTGTCCAAATCAGCGTTGCAGCCTGCTGAGTGCAACTTCAACATGGACAGATATTACTTTAGATAATAAGTGAAACAATTACCAGCGCCTGGAGTGAGAACTCTCAAGGTTTTTTGATGCGTTGATTGTTCAAGATTGCAAAAAAATTGATGGGAAAGTCTTTTTGAATGACACCGATCAATGATGTCATAACTACTGAGAGGTGAAGCGAGTAGGGAAGTTAGTGGGAGCGCGCATTTTAAGGAAGAAGGTTGAGGATTAAGGAAGACAATCGGAACACACCCATTGTATTGGGAAGCAACTTGCATTGAAACAGGACTACAGAACAATGATAAACAGTGATTTTGTTCTGTTGGAGCACATTGATTTTCACCTCACTCTTCCTGTGTACCTGCCCCTAAAAATCCTATGTGTTTTGTAGGTTACTTTCCCCGTTCTGTATATTCAAAGCATGCCCACATAGTTTCTAAGGCAGCGGGATCAAAAGAAGAACAAAGACTCGTCGCGCTCCCTCGTCCCAGTTTGTAGCTGTAAATCTCTCGGTGTTAAACACACACCGGCGCCACCTGCCTCTTCCATCTCCTTTATTGTCGTCGTCTCAAACTTTTCCCCGCAAATGTTTGGGTTTGACTTTGTTCCACTCGCTCTCAATTTCCCCTCCCCATCTGTTCAGCGCCGCCTTGATGTGTCGTCTGTTTGACAGTGTCACAGTTATCGATTGGAGCCGTTCTTCGAAAAACGGATCAAGTGCTCGGTTGTCCAAATACGCAGCAGGCCCACGCTTTGAATCAGACGTTGCTAATCACTCACATGACTGCAAATGTACGTTTGGAAGGAGTCCCTGCAAATTTGGATTAGCATTTCCAAAGTCTCTGCTTTCAGAGGTGTCCCGGAGAGCTTAATCAGATTCATAAGTCCTCGTATAAACAGTGTCAGTTCAGAAATACACGCTGTATTGTCCCATGTTTTGATAGGAACCTGATACCAAATATTATTCTAAAGTTCGCTTTTCTCATTTTCTCCAAGCATTGTCAGGAGTGTCCGAGACATTTTAATTCACGAGATAAAAGGCCCCTTGTGATGGTAACTCCCTGAATGAGCAGTCAGCTGATTGCCGATGGCGTCTATCGTTGGCACGCACAATTACGCGCATTCAGAGGGGTTATTAGAACAGCTGGGAATTTCATTTGGTGGACAAAGTGGTCCGCACTTGATCTCCTGGTAATGCTTGATGGCTCCGCACCAGCTGTTGTTTACACTGGCACATGCCTCGCTCGCATCGACCCGCAAAGTCAGACGACATCGAACGGACTTCCTCCCAGCCAACTCTCTGTGATTATCTTCGCCCCCGTCTCGCCGCGCGTGGGGTCTCCAGTCGAGTGTCGGAGAGTGGTTTCAAACATCACTGTAATCTCACGCGGGCCTACTCAGATCTATTGCTTACAAAACACAAGCAGTCTGAAGATAGGCACTCCTGTAGTTGTACTCCATCGACTTCCTCTTCCAGAATTGACAAGTGACTGAGCGTTGGCAGTGAAGAGGCTTGGCAGAGCTGCGCTGTCAGTGATATTTACTCTCCTTCTTTGTGCCTGTATTGTTGGGTAAAAGTGGAAAAAGCATCGAAATTTTGTGAACGACGAGACAAGAGCGAATAATCCAGATTGTAGTTGAATAAATGGGCTCAGCTGAATCAGTGTTGTCCAGATTGGGGCTCAGAGAGCCAGATGTGACCTTTGGTGACTTTGAAATGTCGAAAAATACAATGTTTTGTGGTTGCAATACTTGGAACTTGTACTTGGTTTTGTTGCGTTACAAGAACAAATAAATTAACCAATTGCAGAAAAAGACAATTTTGTTGATATAGTTTGCAGATGGTGAATGGTAACGTTCAACTGTTGGTTTTATTTACATGCTTCGACCTCCCTGTGAATCTGACATCTGAAGCGCAGAAGTGCAAATTTTCAAAGCAATATTCCACATTGTTGTAAGGTTGATTTCATCATAAATGATTTCCTAAGATATTTGGCACAAATGTGCAAGAAGTAATGCTCTCGTTTAGCCTGTGCAGAACAACTGTTATCTGTATGTTGCTCGAGAGTTAGGATGAGCTCCCTGCCCTGCTTGATAATGTATGAATAATGCAGATTTAAATCTGAAGCAGTAAATCGTTTGGACTCGAATATCTGCACAGTAGAAATCCTAAAAGTCATCATAAAAAATGGTCATTGACAAAAAAAAATGTTAAGGGTGAAATATGACACCATTTCTGGGCTGTGCCAGAGCCGAGTCACTGAGAGCGTTTGCCTCCACGACATGACACACAGATTCATCAGTTAATCCCCTCTCAGGCTGCATCTCCTCCTAAATTTAGCAGGAAGCACTTCCCATGAGAAAAGGAACGCACCCAGCATCTCGAGCCGGTGCGCGTCAAGGCACCAACGCTTCGCGGAGCAATTAAACGGCAACGCGTTCCCTTGTTGACTCACAATGTAACACTGCTTTCGGGACCGCAAATTGTTTGTCTTATTTCAATTATTCACATATTCCTCCCTGCATACCAGCCTCCTCTACACCTGTATTATTCATACTCGGCTCTGTTGTGTCGGCTTGTAAATGACCTCTTACATCATCCGCTAAAAATGCCCGAGACCCACACGAATCACTGCGGCTCAGGGTAATTATCATGGCGGCCAGTGATCAGGGCAGTTACCTTCAGCATGGGAGAACAGTGGTCAAATGAAGGACAATAAAAAAAAAAGTGTGTGTGTGTCTGTAAAATAAGGTTCTGATTGTGCTTCATATTTCACTCCTCCCTCTCTTGATTTGTTCTCTTCTGTTGTTTTGGCTGTTTCTGTTGCCTGGTTAATGAGGACTTCGGTCCAGGTTGTCATTTCTAAGTCACCTCACTTTATATCAGCTGCAACGGTTTGTTTCTCATTCGTCACATTAGGTAAGCCCAGTCGAAGCATGTCTCATGATCAACACAGGAGACCTGCGCGCCCTGTGTTTATGCCTCACACAGCATTCACTGTCAGACGATTAAAGATCCTCCCCGTTCTCGTTAATCACCAGTCACCAAAACAGTCCCCCTCCCCCCACCCCCGCCCCGCCCCCTGTTGAGACGTTACTGGGTGCCAACCTGAACACATCATTACTCCAAATGCTGATGGTGTCGCGGCTGTCAGTGCTGCTAAGGTTCCCCATCAGGTGGGTCGTCGGCTTTCCGGTGTTGTGCCGTCTGGAGCCCCCCCCCTCCCCCCGTACCTTTCTGCGGCGACCTGGGAGACGGGGAAAGTCTTCATTTATTCATGCGCTAACCTTTACCTTTGCTCACCTGCTGTGCCGGGCTCCCTCACGCTGATAGAGACGGCTCCCCTCCCCAACGCCGCGGCGCTGGCACTTTATCGCTCTATTGCTAGTTGGCTAATGAGGGTTTTACCTGTGGGGTCTCAAGTACTAATCCCTGCTCATAGCTGAAGGACTAGCTGAGGACTCATTATAACCTTCAGAGAGGCCAGCTTAACTGAAGCCTGATAAGGGCTTTGTGCTGCTTATTTCTAACTAATAGCCTCCTCACAATCTATCTTTCCTGACCTTCCAACCTTTCTTGCGCAGCTACGCCGGATTCCTCCATTACCTGGCCAAACTCCACAGCAGGATGTGGCTATTTTACTGATGCATGCCCTGCGCTGACGCTCGACACTGCAGCCATGGCTGCTCTCACCGCGCCTGTTTTCCTCTTCCCTGTTTTCCCCTCGATTTCCCCACCTCCTCTCCTTTAACCCTTCCTGCGTGGTGAATGAGATGGCAGAGATAGAAAGCTAAATGCAGAGAAAGGCTGTCAGGTTGGGAAGCACACCCATCCTGGTCCTTTACCAAGTGGATTTTTATCCATCCGGGACGTTTTCTACAGCGGTCCGGGTATGGTCGGTCTTGCATGACGACAGAACTGCAATAAGGTTCTGGAAATGTCCCTCAGTCCAAAGGATCTATCTCAAGTTGGCCGAAGCGCGATTAAATTTGGTGTGAAGTTGGCACGTAACAAGACGTCTGTCACGTTTGGCTCAACAAACAAGGGAGCAGTGGCGAATAATGAGAGTGTCTTTGTCAAGCGTCCGTCCAATCCTCTATAAATCTTCACCTCTCATGGGAGCCGTTCCCAAACACTAAACAAGAGGGAGGGCACCTCACGGGGTGACAGAGGACATAAATATCAAGCAAACGACCATGAAAAGACATTTTGAAAGAGTATATTTGTTTAGATGCATCAAATCACAATCTACAGGAGACAGGGATCCAGAGTTACAACACCTTGGAATCCATCAGGTTAGAGTCCATCTATTTAGATGCTAGTTTGAGGATGCTCAACCCAGCGCCGAGGCGAGACTTCGTCAGCCATCCATCTCTCTGTGTCGCATCCGTCCCTCTTTGTCTGCATGGAGTCGCCCCCCAACACCCTGTCACGCGGTGTTTATCCCCTGACACTCACACCGAGCTGTTCACTCCGCAGTGGAAGTGCATCATAGCCCGACCTCTCCCTTTTTGTGCCCGCCTGCTCATCGGCACTGTCTGGTCTGTTGGCAGTCATTTGGTGGCACATTACATCCAGTCTGCTTGGATTCATCTATTCTCGGTACTCACAATACATACATACACTAATACAACTCCATTCTTTTGCTACACTATCTCAATGACCACAAAGAAGAGCCAGCAGCAGCTGTATCCTTATTAAATGCGGTTAAAACCCACCAATTTTGAACGTGGCCGTGTCGGAAAAACAGCAATTTCCTCCTCATGTACTTAGTGTTGTCTGTCGATGCACATCTTCATTTTCAGGCCAGAACGGCGTCGGGTTTTTGTTTTGGATTTGCAGCGTCTTCCGAGGAAAGAGAGATATAGAGAGGTCCAAAATGTACGGCAGCAGTGAGCGGTGCTGCGAAAGGTCAGATTTTCCTTGAGATTCTGTAAGGAATTGAGACAGCGGCAGTTGGCCTGACAGCATATTGACTGCGCAGATAAAGACGGAGCGAGATTTGCACTGTTTCCACTCGTTCCACAGCTTCCTACTTAACAGTCCCTCGGTGGCTTCCTCCTGTGACCTTTGTCTCCTCGCCACGTCTCTCAGCCCCCGTTAAAACGAGGAGGGCTGCAGGGATAAAGGGAGCGGTGAATATTAACGTTTAGAGTTGTTTACCTGCAGCCCGATGCATTTGTGTCTAATTTTTTTTTTTCCATCTCACCTCCACCTTTTTTGTTTGTGGTGTTTGGGGCATTTTCAAGTAAATTATGGCTGTTCCACTTGTGCACATTCACAAAAAAGCCACAAACACAAACACGGTCCCTTTTGGACTTGGCAGACAACCAAAAGCTCCAAATCTCTGCTGTCAGCACATCTGCTCGAAGGTTGGTCGAACCAAAATTAGTTCCTAAATATTTAGTAATGAATTAGATGAAAAATGTATGTTTTCTGTTTAGCTCAGCTTTTCCAAACAATTACAAAGTAGGAATACAGGTGACGCCATTTGTATGCAACCTTTCACTTGCCTCCAGTTTGACCCGGGTCATCTGGGAAAGATGATGAAATCCCTTAATTCGCGTGTGCTGGTGTGATTATTTCCCGCACATGACATGAGACCCGTTGCCACGGCTGACCCACAGAATGATTTTCTTCTCCTCAGTGTCCCGGTTACCCTTTTTTTCTCCCTGCAAGCTGAAGTTCCGATGCTAATCTCCGTATCAGAATCCAAGTGCATTTAGCTGTCTTTTGTTTTAATGTAGTGCTTTTCACGATTCAGCAGTACCTCCTTCCGTATGAGTGGAAATGCCTTTTCGATTCGTCTTGCACGCTCTCAAAAGGCAGACCTGGCAAACTGTCTGATGCATTTATTCTGAAGGATCCTTGTTCAGTGAGTTAAAGAGTGAGTGCTTTCATCGGGGTTCGGTTTCGCTGGAACGTTTTTGCCAAACGAGGAACGAGATCCACAGTTTTTGTAAGAGGTTTTTTTTTGGGTGATCCAGGTAGCGTCACTCTTTACAGCCGGTGTGTTGTTCTCGTTCTCAGTCAGTCACCACGCTGACATCAGCTCTTTACCGGAGTGAAGGGCGTTTATTTACTGACCACCTGGCCTTCAGAAATGGCTCTCTTGTTCCAGGTGTGTACATGTGTGGGTGTGCTTTCGGCTGGTATTGTTTGAATCAGCGCTTGTACATATGACCTCCTCGCTTTTTTCTTCACCCTCCCACCTGCCACTGTCAGTCTCTCCCCGGTTCACTCTGTACTCTGTCTCCTCCCTTTTTCTTTCTGATGGGAAAACAGTGAGGTGCAATTTTCTCGAAAGCAAAAGTTCAATCTGAGATGGTCAGCGGAGTAAAGCGAGGCCAGAAAAAGTTCTCCGCCGAAGGGCAGCCGACTCACAACTCGGCCGAAATCTCTGACTGCAGCTTGTGATAAGGTGAGACAGAGGATGGATGGCCAGCTGGGCTGATAGGACACCACATAGTGCCGGGTCAGGTTTAGTTGACCACCCGCACCTCGGGGGTTTGCTGTGTCCAATATGAATCATGTGGATAAATGTGTAAAGCAGTGCATCTCAAACTTTTTTGGTCGTTCTGCACTTTGCGCAAGGTTGAATTTTTTGAAGCCCGATCGCCCCCAACAAAAATCATTAAATTGTATATTTCCTGCAGTGTGTCGCGCCCCACCTGTCATGGTTCCGTTTCTCACCAGCGGGTTTCGCCCCCACACTTGGCCAAAGCACTGGTGGGAGGAACGTTGTTTCACGGTCACCAGACAAACAAAAGGCTTGTTGTCGGGGTGTTTGTTGAGGCCCTCAGCTCACGGGATGAGACATCACATTACAGGAGGACAAGACGAGATCATATATTAACATGACTTTTTTAGAAAAATACACAATGATGAAAAATATGGCTGGACAACAGATTTTTTTTTAACTGAGTCACATTACATAAAGATGCATTTTGAAAAAGTTTTAAAGCATATATTCTGTGAATTGAACCTCAAACAATTTAAAAGTTTTCTTTTTTAAAGATAAATGAACAGAACATTAAAAAAAAAAGGTGAATACATGCAGATTTGTGACCAAAGTGCTGCTCCGAGCTGTGGTCACGTTCCTCCTCAAGAATATGAGCATGTCCACATTTCCTGGCGCGTAGCGGCGCGCTCACACTCGAGCCATTTGTTCCATATGCATGACAATTACAAACATGCTGGCTTAGTTACTTCACGGCAGTCATGCACGACGATGGAGGAACAGTGAAGCAGACGAGCAGATGAGAGGAGATACGGTTGATTGGTACGCACCACGTTGGATTTGGACTTCATTAAAGACTTATTACAGGAACATTTTTAATGGTATACGCACTCCCACCACACAATGATAAACAAACACACACACGTACACACACACACTCGGCAGTGTTTACATGAAACAATACTGCAAATTGGATGCGTTTGCCTCCAGCTCCTGTCGGCTGGGAGACTTTGGAGTAGACGGCAATAAAGAAACGGTGAGTGCCTGCCTAGTGAATTACAAAGGGCCTCCACTTCCTTGGATTAGTGCAAATGCTAATCACCGCCTCAATTAATCTTCTTTTAATTCCCAATTAAGCCAGAGACTCACTTCGTCTGGCTTGTTGAACCACACTTCCCCTCGTACCCCAGGAGCCCCCAGGCCAGCCCCGAGTCGACCACCTCACACCTTATTGCTGCCTGAGCAAGCACAGGAACGAGGGTTGCTCCCATTCAGGTTGATATTTAATCAGTGCTGGGGGTCTCTGTTTGCACGTATGTTGGATTTCAGCAGATGTAATGAAAAGTCTTCCTGTGAATTTCTTCTAAGGAAAGCTGTGGATCCCTTTTTGCATCTGTGGCTCATAAGAAAAACATCACAGAGATGCTGATATGAACTACAGAAACACAAGCTTTCAAAAAAAAGCAGAGGTCAGTTTCCTTGGTCCGTTCCATGCCCTAGAAAGTGTTTGATTCGGGCTCGATAGTGTGCAGGTCTCATGTTTAGCTTCCTCGGGCTCCCTTGTGATTTCTGGCATCTCGTTGAAGGGGGTCTAAGACCCCAGGATTGGAACCACTGCTTTCAAAGCAGACCAAGCTTTCTGTTGGGCAAGACTTAGTGGACCTGACAGAAAGTCATTCCCTGTGACACAAACACTTCCAACACAAAAAAGAAAAACCATTGGGACTGTTGGTAGATCTCTGATCAGATTGATTAAAATTGACCACCCCATAATTCAGTAGATAGCAGTCAACAAGGCTGACAGCAGCATTTTGAGTTAAACATATTTCTTCCTCCTCAGAGTGGATCGTTTACCCTCCATCTTTTATGACCAGGATAAGCTGGAAAGTGAAATGTATCATGTCTCCTCCAGACGAAAGAAAAAAATAAAGTGCTCCCACTAAGGGAGTGCTGTCAAGAAGTAACAATGAAGCAGTCGACTGTGCTGAAGACTCAATATTGAATACGGTGATTTCAAGTAGAGGACCAGCAGGACTCTCATAGGTGAAAAATTGTTGAACCAAACATCACATGTATGTGAGCGCTCCTCCACCATTGTCCTCCGCATTCCTTCACCTCCCTCATTCCTCTCTTTTCCTAATGAGGAACATTGCTTGTGTCCTAATGACCACGCTCACACATTGGTAAACATGGGCCTCCACCCACTCAACTCATTAATGCAGCACATTGCAGGTGTGTAAAAACAACCTCTGTGGGTTGTTTGTTACTTAATTCACACGCTGCGATTTAAAAGAAGAAAACAAAGGTATCTCCAGTTGGTCTTCATCCCTGCTCTCCTATGGGCTAATGGCGACTTGAATAAGAACACCAGTAAATGTGGCGTTATTTAATGCTCATTTGTCCCACTGAGCCGCTCACTAAGGAAGCCTTTAAAAAACAACAGTGATACAGAATTATGATTCAGAAACATCAATGAATGTCAAACACAAGACTATGAACTATAGCTTGATGTATAACTTACATTTTTTGATCAAACCAGAACAACACCATCAAAGTATGTTTGTCACTGGTGATGTTTCATCTGTCGCATTGCTTTATCTGAGTTTGAGGGATCTACGTTGCAGTTTTTATCACTAATGAACCTATACGTTTGCTAACAATTTCTACTTTGAGACATTAATGGAATGAATAACTGCACGACATCTCAAATACCCAAACAGCTCGTATATGTGACTTTGCAAAGGCCTGTACTCCATTGAATCCATTACTTTGGGATGCTTGTGGCTCTTATGAGTCACATTTCTGAACGTGTAGAACGCTGAACTGGTCATGTGATCGTTGGCCTGTTATATACCTGCTGTATCTGATTATTGTAGTTTCAGTGACACTCGTAAAACTCACTGCAAGTGAGTAAGGATTCCTCCAAAAGCTGTGTTGGAACCATCTGTCATCATTTTAATCACTGTTTTTGGTCAATGCCTGCCAGATTTCCTTCTAATCACTCGAGGCAAGTTTAAAAAAAAGGATGTGTTTGGCGCCCGGCGTCAGGTGACCTATGTTGGCGTTTGCAGCGCGAGGAGAGCCAGGGAAAGGTCACTCCAGAGTCGAGGGGGTCTGTATGGCGTCTGTCTCGTGCCTTTACCCCGGGGGTGTGGGGACGGACAGCAACAGCTGGACTGCAGATGTCCGACTTCCCTCCGCAGAGGTGCGAGGGCCGAGATTTATGGCTGACAAAAGATGGAGCGCGGCGGACAAGTGCTTAAGGGCTGTGAAAGAGTATTGGGCGTTGTTATCAGGCTTCTGCAGAGCTTGATGGGACCCATTCGTTTGAATCGGGTGTGTTGGAGTGGGAGACATCTGAACGACGCCGCGCAGAACCGGTACTGGAAAAAAAAGACTGCACTGGAATTTTTTTTTTCACAACACACTGAAGCACTTAACACAATTAAATGTGCTTCTATTTTGAAGCTGTACGATTGCTGGATAAGGTACGAGCGTTTTTTTTTCACAGAACACATTAGCATCGTTCAACTAATCATCCGGGACTTGCCGAACAAGCAACGAGGTTTTTTGTTTAAGTCTCAAGAAGATGCGTGTTTAAAGCAGCTCCATGATCAGAACAAACCTGAATATTCCCTCGAAGGTAAAACAGAGTTTGGCGCCACAGTTATTTCTGCATGAATGTTTGGATAAGTTTGAAGATGATAACAAAACCTGTTGATGTCTGGCGAGTCATTTTGAGATTAAAGCTCCCGGCGGCGGCAGCAGCAGACGGCTGTAATGTGAACTGGAGACATACCAGTGAAACACAGAGCTCAAAGTGTCTGCTGAGTTAACCCTTCAGCGTCCTGCTTGATTCTTCTGCTGCAGCTGAACCAACTATCTTCACCAGTCGAGTCGTTTTGTGGTTTTGTTTTTGTTTTTTTGTTTTTCTTAGCACAAATTTTCCAAAATTACATCGATCTAAAATAGATTTGTTCTGATTTGTCTCAACCAACACGTCTTTTATGTTTTTAAAGTCTTGTCAGTGTGGGCATTAAAAAAGAAATGGCATCGATGTCAGGATTGGAAAGTACAGTCGGCGTTAGAATCATAAAAAATTTACTACCTGGCATGTGCTCTCTGGTAGTTCACGATACTTACTCGCACTGTTAGATTTTATTGTTAAGTACAGGAGGAAAGATAACGATACGTTGTCTGGCAGATTGCAGGGGGCGGATGCTGACATATCTGAAGGAAGCAGTGATGTCATTTCTTTTTCTTGAGAGGAGCAAATTTGCTCACAATAAGATCCGGCGCTATTCTTAGAAGGCCCCGTGCATCACGGCAGCTCGACTCTATCATGCGAAGCACATTTGCACATCCTCTGTTCCTCGGATCACAGTGGATTGCTGCAGCGGTGCAGCAGCCGTGCTTTGTTTCTGCCCCGTGCTGTGAGGAAGCTGACCAGACTGTCGATGCAGGCCTCGCTCTCCTCCTCCTCCTTCTCCTCGCCTCCTCCTCCTCCTCCTCCTTGCCTCCTCCTCCTCCTCCTCCATCCTCATTGTTTTATGTCTAGCACTCCTGTGACATTTCCAGTTAATTCAGCGCTCTTAATTGGAAAGCCAACTTGTAAGCATTAGCCCGGCCTATTAAAAGCAACGTTGTAGTTTGGCGCATTGCTATTAATTGTAGTGCAGCCGAGGGGCCAGAAGGAGGCAGAGATGAATGAACGGAGCGGCAGACAGAACACAGCGCGGGGGCAACTCTGAATTTAATTACAGCTAACCTTGAACATTCAGTTGTCCCACAGGACAAAAACAATGACGCGCCGCTTGTGTGTGCGCGCGCGTCTGCGGCGCAGGTAGGCCGCGCACGCCGGCGTGCATGCGTGTGCGTTCGTTCACGTCCCCCCACACACACACACACACACACACACACACACACCCACCCCGCGTCACGTCTCTCTCCAGGAAGGCTTGTGGATTCCAGACTTTCAGCAGAAGCAGCAAAGCCAGTTAGACACAGTGTTAAACCACAAGTTGACAAGACATCAATATGTTAACCACTCATGTATGCCGCATTTTTATCCTCTATGGAAAATGGGATCAAAGAGAGATTGTGTCGGTCTTATTAGTTTCACCCAAACGACTCATTTCATACTAAAATTCCTCCGGAGCTCAGAGGTGGCTGAAAGAGGAGCTTATTCGTCACTAACTAACGGATGAAAGAGGATCAAAATAGTGAGCTGTGAATGCTTTTACAGTCACGAACGCACACAACGTCCAAATAACTAATCAAGGCATTTCTCACAGTGACCAAAGAAAAGGAGGAATTCAGAGATAAATAGTATTTATTGATACTTGGACCGTTTTTGTTGCTAATTCTTTCTTGCTATTCCAGCGATTTCACAGTTCACAACACAAATTGGTGTCTGTCAAAGAGGTGGGTTCATTCGTCACCACTGACAGTAGCATCCCTCTAATGCTACTGTGTGTGTGCGTGCTCGTGTGTGTGTGTGTGTGTGTGTGTGTGTGTGTGTGTGTGTGTGTGTGTGTGTGTATGTATGCCTCAGGAAGCTGCAGCTGCAAAGACCTCTAAATATATTATGAGCTTCTCCACTAAAGCAAGGAAGCAAATGGAGTGGCTAAAAGCTACACATGAACCTGCTAAAGATACCTCTGAGTGTACGTCTGCGGAGATGTGAGATGTGTGTGTGCGCCTGTGTGTGTGTGTGTGTGTGTGTGTGTGTGTGTGCGTGTGTGTGTGTGTGTGTGTTCTCTTCGCTTTAGCGATTAGTGCTTATATTATGCCCGGGAGGGCTTCACGTTGACGGGAGAGATTTTTTTAAGTGACAGTTCGTCTTCTCAGAGGTGAATGCAACAACAGCAGAAAGTGAAAGTGTAGACAAAGGGGAGCGACATGACGCACTGTCAGATTTCTTCCTCCTTTATCAGTTTGTCCCATTAGGATGAACTTTTTCTCTCCTCCTGTGATAACCGGCCACTCACACATTCCACAAAGCATTGCTCTCGCAGTTGACCTATCGGGTCCACTCATCACGGCTTGTTTGACAGGAGCACTCGCGCTGAAACAGTAGGCCGCACACGGCGACTCACACAACACGTATGACAGCAGGCAAACACACAGGCTGAGGTCGCTGGAGTTTGGACTCGACTCTTGCGCCAGCAGTGCATCATGGGATTAGATCATATGTTAACCAGATTGCCCGCGGCCCTCGATCGCGCCCTCCCCGTTTTTTTTTTTTTTTCGCACAGTCCCGTCTGAGCGCCTGCGGTCGGGCCGTGTGTTTACTCATCCCGTCTGTGTTTGGATGAAAGGAACAAAATGGTTTATTGGAAAGTGGGGTTGAGCTGTTAGGAAGCTCTGATGGGGGAGCTCGCTGCTGGAAATCAAACTGCGGTGTTAAGTGAGAGCAGATGCTGTAAAAAAAAAAAAAAAAAAGAATTTGCATCTGTTATAAAAATTTTAATGTATCTTTCCAGTTTCAGGCGAGATAAGAGGACTCTGTAATGGACCCCCTGCTGCTTTCCAGAGTGGGAGTGGGATGTTTGAAGTAACAATCTGGAAGATCCTTGTTTTTCTAACTGCACCTTTAGTGTGTGAAGCTCTGAATTTACAGAGACTTTTTATTTTTTTTTCTTCCAGTCAAATCTGCGAAGCCATGAACGCTGCTTCAGCCTGTACTTGTTGCCTCTGTTATTAAGCTGTAGAGACAGCCAGAGTTTCAATGTAATCATGAGGGTCAATCGGAGACGGACTCACACCTCCTCAGGTGGTGCAAGCGTACTGACTGTTGTGACTTTTGGATTCATTGTTGTCCACTGCTGCACTGGATTGTGTTTTCAGGCCGAACTTAAAAGGTTGAGATAAAAGCTCACATCCATCAAAGCTTCTGACATTTCATTAACAGATGATTCATTAGCACTTCTCCAGCTTTCAACATGAGAACAACACACGCCCTCCTGTACAAAGGCATTTACAGTGGAGAAATGTGACTGTTGATGGGTCGCTGTACACATGAGCACGCGTGCACACGGCTCGAGTAAATATCTGAACGATCGGAGCTCTTTGTACATGCCAACGCTCCCTGTTTCTGTTTATTGTCGTCTTTGTGTCTAACACCTGTTACTTCAGACGAACCGTTCTGCCTGGAATTGTGTTATCGTCTGACTTGTCAGGCGCAATCAAACCGACAAAGGAGGAGCAGGAAAATAGAAGGGAGCATAATTCATCTCATTGTTTTGAACAAATGACGCTGGAGCCTCTGACAACCTGTTGTCTGCAACGCTTCACTGGGCCCTTTTTGCTGGTTGGTTTGCTCACAACTGGAAATACTGGAAGCACTTTTAGCAGTCGGCTCCAATTTGAAATAATAAAATGCATGATATGATAATTCGAATTTGTTGAAGACAGTGTGATATAAAATCTGGAGCCCATTTTGCTGATGACTTTGAACACTTGAGGCAAAATTTTCCACATCTTTACCTGATACTCGATCTTTTTGTCGATGACCTCTCTAAATCTCCGCTTCTTTCTTTTTCCTCCACTAGGGGTGATCTACACCACCGATTCATTGGACCGCGAGACCAAGGACTCCTACTGGCTCACGGTGTACGCCAGTGACCACGGCGTGGTTCCTCAGTTCACCACCATCGAGGTGTTCGTCCAGGTGGAGGACGTCAACGACAACGCCCCGCTGACCTCGGAGCCCATGTACCGGCCCTCGGTGCCCGAGAACTCCCCGCGCGACGTTTCGGTGATCCAGATCCAAGCTCAGGACCCGGACGCCACGCCCCCCGGCGCTGCTGACCGCCTGAGCTACAGGATCATAAGCGGCAACCCGCAGAATTTCTTCACCATCAACACTCGCAATGGTGAGTAAGTGTGTGGTTTTGCGTGGGAAAGTCCACAAAGGCAACAGACACTCTAACACCATCGATGATTGATTCCAGATTAGATCATCTGCAGAAGTAACACGGCATCACTATGAAACAGTTGAAACCTTTATTTTGGCTCTCCCAATCGTCTGAATACAACCAGGAAGTGTTCAGATCAACCCTCTCTTCCTTCACACATCCTTTAACACAGGATCTTCAAAGAGAAATCCTGTTTCTCAACATACATTTTCTAACCTCCAAGTTGTAAATTGAGGCGTTCGCAGCCTTGTTTTCTTTTCACTCCAACATCATCAACCATTCTTCACAACTGTTCTTCCTCATTACCGGCGTTGGGCCTCTTGATAACAGCACATATCAAACTGAAGGTGTTTGGTACTGCGTCTTGGAGGGGGGGGTGTTGAACTCCCGTCTTTGTGTTGTGTGTGGGATGAAGCAGAAGGAGAAGGCAGATGATGATGGTGGCGGGGGGAGGGGGGACACACAACAGCGTCGCCGGCAACATCGTCTGCACGCGTCAGCTCCGCACGCCGCCTCACACCGTTTGTTCCGCAGATAAGGCTCGGCGTGAAGAGAAGAGGGCGAGATATAATTGGCTGCGGCTATATTTATCTCCTCTTTCGTCGAGATCCCTGTTTTGAGTTCGATGGCGTCGCACCCATTCCTTCCCTCGTCTTCCTCGCAGCCGTCTCCCTCGTCTCTGCCCTTATTAAGAAGATTTTTCCACTTTGCTTCTGGTGTTGTCATCTTTTGTCGCCTCATGTTCTCCCTCATAAAATCTGTTTTTTTTTCTTTCCTTCGAACTTTTATTCTCACCATATCTGCGCCACAGCTTTTACAAGCCGTGTGTGCGTCCGTGTGTCTTTGTGTGTGTGTGTGTGTGTGTGTGTGTGTGTGTGTGTGTGTGTGTGTGTGTGTGTGTGTGTGTGTGTG
>JAUESF010000016.1:11468976-11480895 GCA_032274765.1 Malacoctenus tetranemus | reverse complement strand
GTGTGTGTGTGTGTGTGTGTGTGTGTGTGTGTGTGTGTGTGTGTGTGTGTGTGCGCGTGCGTGTGTGTGTGTGTGTGGACATGTGTGAGTCTCCTCTTCAATTGTTTTGTTTTTTCTGCTGTTTTTCTGTCTCAGGTCTGATCACGACAACCTCCCGGAAACTGGACCGCGAACAGCAAACGGAGCACGTTTTGGAGGTGAGGAGTCGACAGCGTGTGTGGGTGTGCGTGTGTGTGTGCGCACGCGCGTGTGCAAATGGACAGCTTGGCGGTGAAATCTCATTCTTTATGCATAGTAGCTCCCATAGGACCAAACTGGGCAGCGGTGGTTAATGATGGCTGCGGCGGCACCTCCAAAGATTCATGCATCGGGTTTCATACATTTTTACAACTCTATGCAAACTATTTTTATTATGACGACCCAATTTTAGACAATGTCTGAGGGAGATTGTCCTTTCTTGAATTGTTTATGACTGAGGACTCGGCAGTATGCTGAGGGGAGACGTTTCCTTCATTTTCAGACAGACAAGGCATAAATCCAGGAGTAGTTCTCTGGTTTCATAACCAACATGGCCGTGTGTATGTGCGTGCGTGCGTGCGTGCTGCGTGTGCGCGCGCGTGTGTGTGTGTGAAACTTTCATTTAACTGCTCTAACTCTTCAGTGAGCTATCTACAAAGAGGATCAAAGAATTTCTGGTTCAGATTAGTTTGCAGTTCTGAGTCGTACGATCCTCTTTCATTTATCTCATTAGATTTAAACTAATAGACCGTGACCCAGTCCTGCGTTTTTTTCACTGCAGCTAATCAGCTTTTTGCATTGAATGCAATTACCGACCTCTAAACCCCTGCAGACCCACGGCGAACTGCAAAAAGATCCAAAGAGATCAGGGATCAATTAGGATCCGTTGCACATCCATCACCAGTGATATAACGATCTCAGGTGATGTCCAGACTCTAATGCATGAGACAGTTCCTACTCACCACTCAAAGGTTTCTGATCTCCGCTGGAACTCACAATTCACCTCCTGCAGGGGCACATGGTGAGCTGCATTTTGTGACGAAGACAGTAAGAAAACTTAGAATGACCTTGAGCTACTCGATAAATGGTGCTAGAAGGCAGCATTACCTCGGGTTTAGTGGCTAAACCCGACCATCGCATTCACATAAGTCCCCTCTGTGTTGCTTATCAAAGGAGTCACAGCAATCGTGTGTTGACACTCCCCTCTTTGATAATGAATGGAACGCAGTTGACGGTGCCCAGTGGCTGCCAGGACTTAGATGAGAACAAATCGGCTCTTCCATCTTTGCCACACACACACACTCGCGCTCACACCCTCACGGTCCCCACTGCTCTTCGCTTCCCTCAAAGAGGCTCACGTTAGCTTGGTAATAGAGCTAGCAAGAGGAGGGCGTGCGAGCATTGGTCTCTATTAAAGTGTAATGGGAACCTGTCCGGACTCGGCTCCCCCCTGATTGGATATAAATTGCACCGCTGGCTTCCTCATAGCTCATAGAATTTAGTGTGTGAGCAGTGTGTGGCCGCTTTGTGCATGCTGCGCCAGTGTTTGTACCGCTTACCCCCCTTTTTGTATGCAAACAACATTTCATATGGAAAATTTGCCTTGATTCCTGTGTGGTACAGTCCTTGTGAGTCGTTGCTTTTGTGCCAATAAAACTGAATGCAATGATGTGGAGATGATTTAAACTCAAGGAACGATAAAGACACGATTAGCTGCACTGATTACTTACTGGACGGGTCGCGAAGAACCGGTCTACAACCATCGAGGGGGGTCGATGCACCGCACAAAAGGAGAATTTTTCCTCATCATGCTCAACTGGACTGAAACGAGGTTTGTGTGATTCAGATGCTATTTCATCTGGGTACAAAATCTGAATTGGCCTGGACCCCAAAGTAGGGAGCTTGGTCTTGATATTCACAGCCTCCAACAGGAACCATAATACTACTTATCCTGTAAAATGGAGCTTTTAAATAATTATCTGATTTATAAAAATAAAGCGCATTCTCTCAAACCCTCAAAAAGTGAGGTTATTGTCTTCTGACCTTGTTTTAGGTTTCCTGTTCTTTTTCGAAGCAAGATATAACAAAAACAATTGTTCGGCCCCTTGAGTGTAAGGAAAAAAATTGCTGCTTTTTTTTCTTCCTCCATGGTCTGCCTTGTCTGACCCTTTTTCCATCATTCTTACTAGTTTTCCAAATCCACACAGCTGAGTGGAGTGCTGCAAGGAAGGCTCCAAGTGCTACCATGAGAGCAATAAGAGCAGGTTAACAATGACCTTTCCAGTGAACAAAACAGAGAATACAAGCCATGCTATCCCTTGGCAAGAGACTCAGTTTATCATCACAAGACGGAGATGAGTGCACGCCAACATGCTACACATGAGCTGCTTCTCTGGCTCCACTTTTTCAAGGAAACTTGAGTTGAGGCGGCGGCGGCGGCGTGAGGCAGACGAGCACAACTTGCGTCTGAGTTTTCAAGGACAGACAGGGAGAAACTGTGTAATGAAACATTGATTTTTTTTCACTATCGGCTGACACAGGACTATATTTAAGAAGGGATTCTGAGGCGCTTTTTTTTCTGTCTTTGGTTAGAGCGCACTTGACAGGCTCACAGCCAAGCATGTGTGGATGTTATATGTGTCGCCATAGACTACCTGTGTGAAATCTGATTAATTTCTCAGATGATCAACGGAACCGATTTGTGCACTTGATTTTCATGGCATTTATTGCTGGCCAGCTGCTGAGGACCACCATACATGCACATCAGTGTAGATTCAGACAAACTCAGTTCACAATGTTTGAAACATTTTTTTTCATTCAAAACATGATTGCATAAGTGTTGTTGAAATTGCACTTGTTTTTATGTTAAGCTTTGTGATTTTTTTGGGACTGGGTGCTAAAATCAAAGGTTATGCAGTGTTTGTGGAGCATGGGGGGGCGGCAGCATCATGCTAGGTGAATGCTTCCCATTGACAGGAATTGGGAAGCTTCTGGATATAGATGCAAAATCAACCCTACAAAATATAAGCTTAATGTGGAGATACTTATTAAAATAAAATATGAGTACCCAATAGAATATAGTCAGGACTATTCAACAAAGGGTGCAATAAACAACAATGAGTGAATCCTGTCAAAAGTTCATTCAGGACTTAGAAATTTTTAACTGGATTTAACTGGAAGAGATTGATGCAAAAGTAGATGTGCGATCGAACACAGCTTAGTGAGTTTTCTGAACTGGAATGCTGTAAGATTGTTGTCTTTAGGGTTTGGAGGATATCAAAGCTAAATCATTGTGGTACAATAGTTGAAGCCAGTATCCATATAGGCAACGGCCAGTTGGGTGAGAACAGACGTCAGCATCTCCTGCTGTGAGCTATCGGGGTGAAAGCGCAAATGTGGACGCTGTGCGAAGTTCATATGAGTGGAAAAAGATAAAAGTATGACATTCTTCAGCTCAATACATCAAAGACCACTGACCAGACTACACACACACACACGCACGCACATGCACGCACGCATGCACACACGCTCCCAGTCATCTGGAGAGCCCTTGAAGAAACACTATGTAAGAACTCCACATCTGACATTTTCCAAAATGACAGATCTTCCTAAATGAAGCCGAGCCGCGAGCGGAAATGAACTGCTGCTGCTGCTCCATCGTAAATCTGTGACAAACGGAAAATTGACTGAGCCCCTTTTGAAATGAATATAAATTCCTGGACAATAGAGGGGAAAGCGTGTTCCACGGCCTGCACCGGCTCTACCTCCCAGTGATCACCTTCTGTATAATTGTCGAAGTACATAGGCCTAATGAATTAGCTGTCAGCGCGTGGGAAGACTGATTCTTTCCTGCTTCATTTTCATTAGTCAGTGACAGACAGAGACAGAGCAGCAATGGAAATGAACAATGACAGGTGCTGTTCGTGTAATAAGTCAGATCCCTGTTTTTTTTGTTTATTTGTAGCTTTTTTATCTGTTAAAATGCTGTAAAATCATAGATTCTGGAGTCAGGTGAAGCACCTGCTTTTATTGCCTCAGGCTTCATCTCACCTGTGGTCATAAAGTCCAACAATGACTTCTCTTGACATTGGTTACACAAGGTTTGAGCACAATTTGTGATGAAGGTGATCATGGCCCTCGTATATCAATGCCTCAGCATATTAAGTATGTTGATTCAGATGAGTTATAAATATCCAATACCATTACAAAAACAGGTGAAGATAACAGGCTGCACTTGATTGTGCCATTCTAAGCCAAACTGACCAACCAACCTCAACCTGGACCCCCAAAGATACATTTTTCTTGGGTTCTCAAAAGAAAAAGAAACCACTTTGGCATCTCTTTGTCGTGAGCTCTACACCCGTTCTGCCTCTGCAGGTGCTGGTGTCGGACGGTGGTCCCAGTCCCCGGCAGAGCACTGTGTGGGTGATGGTCCAGGTCCTGGACGAGAACGACAACAAGCCCACGTTCCCCGAGAAGGTCTACCAGGTGAAGCTCCCGGAGAAGGAGCGCCGGAAGAAGAGCGAGCCCATCTACCGGGTGTTCGCCTACGACCGCGACGACGGCCCCAACGGCGACCTCTCCTACAGCATCGTGGACGGCAACGACGACGGGAAGTTCTTCATCGACCCCAAGACAGCCGTGGTGTCGTCGCGGAAGGCGTTCAGCGCCGGGAGCTATGACATCCTGACTGTATGTAAACTATCATCGATTCTTCAGTCTGCTGCCTTTCTGACTTCAAACTCGTATTTTTACCGATCTGAGTCTAAAGAATGTTCCAGAAATTAAAATGTAGTTTTTACTTTTTGTTCATTCTGTTCAAAAAAATTGCTCAAAGCACTCTGAATAGTTTTGTCGATTTGGAGCTACTTTAAATGTTACTGCAGCTGGCAAGAACCCAGCGTTTCAGTGTGTATGGGTCCCAGGGATGAGCCCTGAGGAGCTCCGAGCTCTTTGAGAAACACAGTGCATGGATTGAGCTTTTTGTTGTTGTTTATTTGTGCTTCCAGATCAAAGCGACAGACAACGGGCGTCCCCAGAAGTCCTCCACGGCTCGCCTGCACATCGAATGGATCCGCCGCCCACCTCCCTCCACCGCCCCTCTGCTGTTCGACGAGCCCTTCTACAACTTCACCGTCATGGAGAACGACAAGGTGGCAGAGATCGTGGGGGTCGTGTCCTTGCAGCAAAGCTCTGCCCCCTTATGGTTTGACATCACAGGTAAAGCCCCTTCTCCTCCTCCTCCTCCTCCTCCTGTCTGTCGGTGAGCCCCCGTTTAGCCAGTGGAAGGTTTTTCTTCGCTTGTGTGACCCACAGGCTTCGGTGCATGGTGTGTGCCAGGCTGACGGTGTTGATGTGTGGTGGTGTATATGAGGTTGCAGCTCAGACACTGTGGCCTCGCTGCATGATCCGTTATGCTCTGCCCATCCCAGTCGACATTGCGACAGCTTCTCCAGCCAGCCAGGTCCAGCAGAAGAGAGAGGAAAAAAAACTCCAGCAAAGCTGTTAATCAATAGAGAACTGATACGGTGTTAGCTCAAGATAAAACTTTATGTGGACACTTTATAGAAACGCCGTCCCTCCTTTAGTTTTTTTTTCTGTTCTTCCAAATTTTCAACGAGCCTCAACTGAGAAGATGTGCTGGTTCACGCTCAATAAAGAACATTCTGACAGATTTTCAGGCAGAATTCCCCTATAGGAGGAAAATGCCCAACACGGCTCACTTAAATCCCTTTGATCCGTCAAAGTTCAGTCTCCCCCACTTTGAAAGGCTTAACCAGATTATGTCATGCCCAGCGTACTAAGCTCAATTTCTACACATTATGTACGGTGACGATTCTGCTGCGGTAAAAGTGATTTCTTTAATTCACATAATCAGCACGTTTGATACTAATTCTATTAGGTTTTTTTTTTTTTCCTATTTTTTATTTTTTTTTCCTGACTCCACTCGACAGCGCGGTACATGCACGCTGACAGTTCCCCAGCGGTGATGCAATGCATTGTGGGTTCCAGGCAGCCCAAACGAGATGGACAGCAGCAACTAGGAAAATAGACAGCAGTTCCCACAATGCAACCATCCATCTTTTCCTTTTTTTTTTTTTGCCGTCACTGAGCAGTGACAGTCAGCGTGTATCCAGCTGGAGATACCTTCTGGCTCGTGCTTCTGGCTCTCCATGGCGCTGTCCACTCCTTCTGCCTCGCTCTTTCTCTACGTGTTTTGTGCTCATCTCTCTCTCTCTCTCTCTCTCAACTTGACATCTTTCTCTCTTATTTCTAAACACGCACGGAACTTTTTTTGCTCCCAAAAAACAGGATTTTTTTGTCCAAGAATAAAAGAAGGGATGAATACATGAGGCTGCAGGGATAACTTAGTTTTGTAGGGCATCCTTAACATTAGCATCATCCCAAATACCTTGTCAAATTTGTTTGTTTTTTTTAAGTTGTTTTGAAGAAATAGTCTTTGACAAACCCAAAATGAAAGGACACCTGGGCGTCCTCTTCAAAAAGGTAAATAACAACAAATTTAAGGGCTTAATCATATCAATATTTTCACCTGTCGAATTGTTAAAGACCTATTTTTGAGAATTTTAACCTTTTTCCGGTACTCTTAGTTTTGACAAGATAAGTGATGATGCTTGTAGCTTCAGTTCCCAACGATAAGCTCCTTAAAAAACCTGCAAGTCAGTGTAGCAGAGACAAATTCTCCAACACTACAACATTTTGACCTAAATAGAATTTTTGAGGCCGATTTCACATCATGTCCACGTGATCGGGTTCAGGTTAAAGTCATCAGAAGCAGTTGCCGTCTCTGTCTGTTCTCCTCATCTCTTGTCCTCCTCCTCCTCCTCCTCCCTTTCAATCCTCTCCGTCCTCCCCTGTCTCACCCTCTCTCTCTCTTTCTTTCTCTCTCTTTCTCCCTCTCTCTTTCTCTCTCCCTCTCTCTTTCCTTCAACGCTTCTTGCCTGGAAGGTCCCAGGTCTTTCCGTGAGATGTTCTATATTCTGCAGAGCGCTTGTGGCAGGAACTGTTCCTCAGAAGGTATCTCGCTTCCAACTTCCACTACCGCTCTTTGCTGTCGTCTCTGCACTTCCTTTTTCCTTTCTTTTTTACCTTTTTCTTTTTCCTTGTCTTATAAGTGTTGTCGTTGTTTTTGGCACCCATGATATGCCACCCCTTCCCCCTCCCCCAATGTGCTTTGTCGCATGTGCTATCGTTCTCTGGTGATTGGTTGTTTGGAGGTGATGGGTTGAATGGTGAACACCACAATGAAGCTCAGCCTGATTGAGAGAGTGTGCGTGCGTGCGTGCGTGCGTTCGTGTGTGCGCACGTGTGTGTGTGTGTGTGTGTGTGTGTGTGTGTGTGCGCGCGCGCGCGTGCGTGTGTGTCACGAGAGTGCGCTAAGTCCAGCCAAGGTTAATTGAAGGGATGAAGGTTTTGGTGCTAAAAAGGTAGCATAGCCTTTCCTGCCGGCTCCCTTGGCAGTAACCCCGGGGTTGCCGCGGTGACAGCTCTGTCTAATGACCTGCTGTTAGCAGCACCTGGACACACGTTCCATACGGGATTAATGCATGCCTTCATGTAGCGCTTTTTCAAAGGCGGGTTCACACATGCACTCAGGGCTCCCGCTATCTGTCAAGCCATTAGTTAAAGTAATGGCCACCTCCGACAGCTGGGCGGAGGGTTTTCAGGGGGCGGGGGGAGAGAGGACGACGCAGCCCGTAGCAGTCGGCGTGTAGCTGCAGCAGCGAGCAAGCAGTGTCCAAACACACAACTCCCATCGCACTAATCCCAACTAACAACACAACAAGTACACAAGGCTTTAAAACACCTCTTGGGCTGTAAGTGAAATGTGAAAATTTGTTCTGTGCGTTTCTGGAAAGTGAAGCAGACCTCCGATGATTCCTAAACAACCGTCCTCCTAATCCCTGGGATGGAGTCTGAGTGCACATAAAAACAGGACAGGGTTAGCTTAGTGGTCAACTGGGGCTTGTTGGGTTTTTTTCTCCTTTTTGGTGTGCAAAGATTTGTTCTTGAAGCACTTTAGCAATGGACTCGGAGATCAACTCGAAGGTGAGTCGAGGACAAAAGATTTTGATATGTCACTTCTGGACCTTCTTGTTTGGAGCAAAGACTCTCATAGCTTCACCCACATTGTTGTGAAAAATATGGTGGATGTTGTTGCAGTAGATGGAGCATGCTGTCTCTAACTGAACCATCCATTGAAGCTGATGGTTGGCAGCTCTGTTAACTGATTCAGTAAACTGTAAAAAATCCCTCATCGATTGTAATTCTGCCAAAAGAGCCCCGTAATCTATCTCTTGCACGTTCACCAAGCAATGTGATTTAGCTTCACAGTATCTGGCGCACACGGCGAAATGCATAGAAAGCACGCACACACCACATCCTCTAAATACACACTCTGTGGACCAGTTATAGCCACAGCTGCAGTTCCGCCCAGCAGGCTGAGCCAGACAGACACAGTCCAACAGCAGGGGATGGGTGGGGGGGCGGGGGGGGGGGGGGTCCAGCTGGACTCGTGTCAGTCTGGACCCCGCTACCTGTGGGCCCCCCCCCTCACCAGGTACAGTAAACAGCCAGTACACCTGCACACAAAGACCGGCTGCCCGATTGATCATTAGGCAGTAACATCAAGGCCAACAAACCTGCTGTGTGAGTCGATCCTGGTCAGTTCCACCAACCACTTCCTGTTTTCACGCTGCAACACGTTCGGCTCTGCTGGAAAATCGTTTCCCTTCATGTCTTGATATTTTTCAGCATGTAGGAACTTCAAAATGCTTTGAGATTGAAAAAAAAACAAAAAAAACCCACAAAGTGTTATCAAACATGTCACTTTAATCACCTGTTGCCAAAGATGTGAGAGAGCCCGAGTCAGCAGGCCAGAGGAGGTTAACCATGTCTCCCGACTCGCTGTCACCGGAGTCGACGCGAGAGCTGAGGTGAGACGTCACCACGGTTCCGCGGTGCAACAACTGTCCGGCTGAGCCAGTTGAGCGTGGATAAAGTCAGCTTCAGACAGGCAGTGGCAACCAATTTTAGAACAGATCAGAGGGGTTTTTCTGCCTCCCCCGCTTTTGCGGAGCGTTGGATTTTTCTCTCTCTGTAATTTGGCTGCAGCAGACCGGAGGCTTTTTCCGGCCTCACTAGGATTCCTGCCAAACCCTCTCCTTCCGTATGTCCTAAATGAGGGTGATTAGGCTGGATGGCAGACATCTCTGCCTGTGATCCCAATATGGTTTACCGTTTTTTTTTTTCCTTTTTTTTCTTTCAACCTTTCACCATTAATATTTAGCGGTTTGCTTGGCAAATTGAACTGCCCATGTTGCTGTGCACACAGCAGCCTCGGTTTCATATGCGCTCATATGTGCATCCCATAAAAGAAAAATCCCTGAGCTGTCCCCAAGAAAGGTCAACTTTACATCCTGCATTTTTAAGCAGCCTTAAAAACACAATAAACACACCCAAAAATATGTCTTTTATAATCATCCAAAATTAGATTTGATTGAGCATCTTTTTGTGCTATATTTGTACAAAACTGATTACTGTGTAATGTCATATTTACTGATGTCGATTTGACTCACTGATGTGATTATTTTGCAGACACGCTTAATCACATGGGAGAATGCTGATTCAACAACAATTATCAAAGGACACATAAACTGTTCTGGTGATCGTGTGAATAGATTACCAGCATTCCACCTACTACATCTTTTATTGCGATGCGATTTAGCAAAAAGGGCATGAAACAATAAGGATGTCAAATCAGGTTTATCCAGCAAAAACATCGGTTAATGCACAAGTTCCTCACAAAGAATAAGATGTCCTTGTCCTCGGTTTGTTGTGTTTTAGGTTTAACAAGTGTCGATCTATTTGTGCCACACATCAGCTGCTGTCAATATGCACCTGTCTTACTCTGGCTGTCAAAATCCTCATCCTGCTTTGGCACTTCCAGCAGATTTTAAGGACCAAACATTTCTGCAAATGTTGAATTTATTGAAGCCACAGTGGTACTACATTACTCACTAACAATATCAAGGTCGTCTGAATATGCTGGAGCAATGCGTGTATTACACGGAGGTGTTATGAGGGAATGTCTTTGTTGTGTTTTTTAAGGAAAACTCACACCAACAAAAATTCTCTCAGGCCTGCAGCGAGCAGGTCAAGCAAGCTTTTGTCAATGAGTAGCACTTCCAGCCCACAGAGAACAATCTTGTCTCGTCTAGATTCTACTATATAAATATATTTTATATTCGATGTGGGTGGCAGAGTGTGAATTAAGGTCTGATGTGTGCAATGTAACGAACCGTTCCACCTACAAAACAGCTTTTCCCGTCTGATGCTGGAATTCAGCGCGCTGAAGAAAAGAAAAAGAGAGAGGCTTAATTAGCTTTCCCTGTTTTGATGGTACTGCTTGCAAAGCACTCTGAGTCACCGTCATAAACTGTGAACTGCCATTCTATAAATACGAGTATGAAACAATTTCAGGGAACAGAGCAGATCAGGCAACTCTTTGATATGTAACATCTCCCCTTTTGTCCTTACACAATAGACTTGGGATTGGAGACATGGTCTTTAAGAGGGTGAGATAGGGTCCTTAGTGTTAGAGACGTGGTCCATTGAAGGGTGAGATTGGGTCCTTGGTAGTTAAGACCTTGTGGAGTTATTGTTAAAGACATTGTCCTATTGGGAGTAAGATAGAGTCCTTGGTGTTATAGATGCACTCTTAAGAAAGGGTGTCTGCTGTTGAGGGGCACAGTTGACTGAAGCGTAATATAGAGTTCTTGGTGAAAAGGCATCAAGGGTCATATCTTTTAAAGACCTTGGTTGGGGGATTGAGCGTCTTTAAGGAGGATGAGATCTTTGGCGTCAGAGTGACCTTCTCCACAAGGGTGGTGAATACAACAGGGCCCCTTTCTTCAGTGAAAAGTGAGATATGGTTCTTGGTGTTCGGGAATGGTGGGTGAAGACAGTGCACCATATAATTCGAATATGTATCCCTAAAATGACAGCTGGATGAATTGAACTCTGTCAGCAAATGCTTTTGTGAGCATTGTTCAGCTTGAATAGAGAAACAGCTCATCAAAGTGACTGGATGCCTACTGTTCAGCACCTCTGTTCAGCAACATGAAAAACAAGTACATGCGCAAAGTGAGATGGCACATGCCAAAACCCAAACCTTACAACAAAGTCATGTCAGTATACTTGCTGATCATATGACTGGTTTACAATGATTTTTCCTCCATGCAGTGATACATGGAGTCCTCTATTCGGTGATATCCTGCAGCCTGAAGCCTGCTGTGTTGTTCTCACACCGGAGCAGCGTTGTTTATTTCCTGACTGATCTTAAAATCTTGTTGAAGTTCGATCCCCCAAATAAAGACAAGCCCATTTACCGCTGCAACAGAGCTTTGTGACCAGTTTTTCTTCGACGCATTTGTAGCGATTACAGGCTTCGGTTCCACGACGGAGTCTAATCCATCGTGATCTGTTGCCACGGTGTTGCCAATCCCGCGCTGTATTTTCCACTCGAATTGCCTCATCATCCATCAGGGGCTGTAAAGATGTTTTCGATTTTTGGAATGGACGCCATCAATGTCAAATGCATATAATAAACATGTTAGATTTGTATGTATCATATGCTGTCTGTGTACAAATCTGTACAACATGTGTGCAGCTATAGTTACACACACAAACACACACACACACACTGAGTTTGTGTCATTGGTGCTTCTCGCGTGGCTGGCACTAATGTTTCACTTTTGCTGTGATTCGTGTGTTTATGATTGGTTGTTTAGATGATTCAGTGGCGTGTGTGTGTGTGTGTGCGTGTGTGTGTGTGTGTGTGTGTGTGTGTGTGTGTGTGTGTGTGTGTGTGTGTGTGTG
>JAUESF010000016.1:11387601-11402202 GCA_032274765.1 Malacoctenus tetranemus | reverse complement strand
GTGTGTGTGTGTGTGTGTGTGTGTGTGTGTGTGTGTGTGTGTGTGTGTGTGTGTGTGTGTGTGTGTGTGGAGAGAGGAAGAGGATGTCTCGGGGGAGTTGGAGACGCAGAGGGAAGAAGGGAGTGATGGTGAAAAAGTTATCACTTTAAACAGGAAGCACTGTACTGTTGTGTTCCTTACAGATTGTTAGCAAACAACAATTTTGATCTGAAATGTTCAGTAATGAAGCTACAAAGATGAAGTTGGCCAACACTGTTTTCATCATCCCCCCAAACAACAGAAGATGGGGTGAAGATTCATTAACGCGTTGATTCCGTCCTCAGCCAGTCAGATTCTGCAGGGAGTGCATGAAGATCGTGTTGACAAGAGTTAAATGGAGAAGGAGCGAAGGAATGGTCTGTCTGCTGAAGTTTTCTCTTAGATCGGGGCTGTCAACTCTCAAGTCAACCTCAGTGTGAGGTCGACTGTGCTCAAGTGCGAATCATTAGCATTCCAACTTGAGTTTTGCCATTTGAACGACAGGCAAATGGCCACTGTGGAGTCTAGAAAAGGATTGGACTTTGTCTTTCTTGGCGTGTTGTGTCCCAGTATCTTTAGGAATGGTGCAACATTTTTTTTCCCCCACATCTCACTCAAGCAAATATAATTTAAAAACCGAACGAAAAACAGCCCTGACACAAATTAACCCACACTTACAGTTCTGCTGCCTGCGTGTATCACTGTCCCAGAAACAGTTTATGTGATCCTGCAGCTACACTGATCTTTCAGGCACAGAGTGGGTGGTGTGCAAAAAAAAATACAGGCAAACGTTGCCTCACACGAATTGCAAAGAAAGGAAGCGAGATAAAAGGAGTCACAGAGAGCTACTGGGTGTAGAATGACTGTACGGGAACGGGGAGACTCTAAGGCGAATCAAACAGTTAAAAATGTTAAGCAATAAAATGTGATGATTTAAAGAATATAAAGGGTGACCTTGGCTTTGAGGATGGACTTTGAAAATGTACTGTAGCATGGAGAAGAGCGAGAAATGAGCCAGTGCTGAGTCGGCTCAATAAAAAGACAAATGAATGACAAAGCGTGGACGGGGTGACGGGCGATTAGCGAGGTCCAAAAGAAACCCATCACACACGCCGCTGCAAGAGAAATATCCACTTTATCTTCAAAGCTGGAGAACAGTAAATCTTCTCATTATAGAACTTCTGTGGTAACTCCCTCTCCTGCATTTGCACACACACACGTCCTCCCCATGCACACAAAACCTCATTCATTCCCCCCTTCTCCTCTCTTTCTTTCTATATTTGTCTTTCTCTGGCTTCAAGCTAATCTCTCCCTCCCAGCTGGAGTCTCCATTTCACCGGCAGAAAGAGCTCCATCGACTCCTGAAAGCAACGCCGCGTTCAGCTCCTCTTCCTCGGCCGCGTCGCACACAATGGAGGGCTAAAATCCTCCTCGCTCACTCTGCTTATCTGGCCCTAATTGGCAGCCGGCAGCGAGGCCCCGGGGCCACGCCGGGCGGTTCCCGCCTCGGCGGTCAGATGGTTGAACGAGACTACAGCCTCCGGGATTTAAATGTCATACTCATTTGCCGCTGGTCAAGACGAAGCGACCGGAGGAACGAGTCTCACGGAAAAGCGGGGAGCCTTACTCAGCAGGGGGTGGGGGGGTGGGGTTGAGTGGGGACAGATAGGAGAGGGGACAGCAGTGGTGACAGAGCTAATACTCACAGAGCTGTGTGGACAGGGATGGGCCGCGCAGCAGGATATTGACTTAACATATTTGCGAGGTGATGTGAAGGGAAAGCCTCGGGCACACAGTGCTGTTGACTAGATGGGCCCGTCCTGAGCGGGTGTGGAACAGGCACTGAACGGTGGTACGGTACGTTGAACAAATACGACTCGAGTTCAGGATATCAAGCAGTCCTGCAAACGTTAAAGGAAGCATTCCACATTTTCTGCAACATGGACTGCAAAACCCCAATGTTGGACATTCACATTAGATGTTCATAGCATTTTGAAGCTCTTTCTGTGAAACTCAGTGAGCCTTGGTTAGTGGTCCACCTTAAGGTGCATCAATTAAAACAGAGATGACTAAAACAGACGCATCATTGCTTTCTGTTTGTTTCTTTACTATCTCTGTATGTGATGCACCTGAAGTCTATTTAACCACTTGGCCTCAGGCCTCACTCTTTCAGTGATTCCTCGCTAGCTGGTTGTATCAAGTCAAGCACAGTTTTTGTGCAATTTCTTTTTCTTCATTTGCTTAAGAGTCACAGTCTATTTGCAAAAGTTGTATCTGTCTTGATGCATGGAGACATTTTAGGCACATGACTGCCTTTACTCCCAAAAGAGTCGTTTGAGTGGCAAGCAGTCAGCAACTCCAGTCACATAAAGCGTTAAAATAGCTGTTACGTACCAAACAAATAGTTACTGCTCCTTGGTCGTCATTCGGTTTCTTTGTCAGAGTTTTAATCCAATTCATTTGCATTAAGTAGACGAATTCACAAAGAGTGAAAAGAGAACACAGCTTTTTGCTTTTTATGAATTTTGACTGTGTGCAGATGTGCCGGATTTATAAAGAAGCGCTCCCTGCTGCTGTTGTATCGTCTCATGAGACGCTATGTGATGTTGGTGTTCCTCTGAAGGTTTGTTTGGCGAGACAGTTGGCGCTGCATAGGTGATGGGACGTCATGAATCAGTGAACGTCTTATAAATATGGAAACAAAGAGCGTTGAGATATTTAAGAGGGACAGATTTCTGGCTGTATGGGAGGAATAGATCTCACGCTCTGTGAGGTGCACTCCACTTCTACCTGTTGGAGAAAATATAATAAGGGAGGAAAAGAAAAAAGAAAAGAAAAAACGCTCACCATGGGTGCACAAAGAAAAGCAAGCTGGAACAAATTGGCTTTTCGTCTTCACTTTTGTCTGCAGTTTGACCCTATTTGTTCCCCACTTCTCTGCACTCCTTTACTCCCAGTTTTGACCTCCTTGTGGTGTAAATGGGCACTTTCATAGCTCAGGGACTCGGTCTGATTGCGCAAGGAACGCCTGGAAATTTCCCAAACCTTTCTGTGCTTCACTGTCACGCTACACGCTGAGAGAGGTACCAATAGTCTCTGGACAGAGTCAGTCTTTTGTTGCAATAAACGGACACTGACAAAGAAAAGCAGAGTAGGAGGAAGAACAAAGACCAAATACCCGAGACCAAGAATAGTGAGGAAGAAAACCCCACTAGGTGCAATCCCACAGCCCGCCGCCCTCCCTTGTGAGGGTGATTTTCTTGTGATGTAAATGATATTTGAGATAGAAAACAGAGAGTGGTCATCACCTGTGTGATGTGCTGCCATGTTGTCTGCCCTAGTGACCGTGCTGACGATGTGGAGGTCCTGGAACAGAAGGACTCCCTCCTCTGTTCTGAAGTCGGATGCCGGCCGGCTCAGCCGCTCCACTCCGGCGATGGTGATCCGGGGCTCGCTGGGCTGCAGCACCATCACCACTGCGTCGATGTCTGGGATGGTGATGCAGGTGTCTTCACCGAAGCACCTGGAGACGGAGGGGCGAGGCGGGAAAAGCAGAGAGAGCGAAAAGGTCAGTGAAGTTGCCGGATAGTTGCACAGTTGCCAGGTTGAAACCTAGAAGGTACTCGGACTCAGGAGGGTTACGCAGTTATTGAGCAGGTTTGGGTCAGTGGCTTCCCACCTTTTTCTCCCTGGAGCCCTGTTAAACCTCCTCCAACAAAAGTTTTAGTCCCCCTCCTTCATCTTTAATTTGCCAAAACATGACAAACACAAACTCCAACCAACATACAGACGCAGGGGGCTTTTAAAGTCGACATAATTAGAAGTTTCCTCAGTCGGCTTTCGATGCTCGTAACAGTTGATGTAGAAAAACAAAGCTTCTTTCTTGATAAATGAGTCTTTGAAGCAGTGATTCTCAAACTTTTGAAGTGTCGTGACAGGGAGCAGCCTGTCATGGTTCAAGGTGTTCTTCTTGGTCTCAAAATGCAGTATGTGAAATGTCTTGAAGTCAGATTTTAAGTTTACGTTTTTCCTCTGAGATTACAGGCAAAAAGTGGGCAAGAATAGTGAAGAAAGTGCTATTTTTTCTGAAATAAAAGGTAAATATGACCTGGGCAGAAAAATGTTCTTCCCAAAGGGGGGAAAACAGAAGAAAGTTTGGGAGCCACTGCTTTAAGGGGTGAACACTTTCAGCTTTGTGTGTATGTGTGTGTTGTTCTTTTTTTGTCAGCAATTACTCTGAGTTACAATCTGCCAAAACACCTCAACAAATGCTGCAGCCTTCCATTCATTTTCCTCACCCCCCTTCATACGGTTTTCTCTCTGGAAGGCGTCACGGCGCTGTTCTGTCTCGTTACTCTCGGGATAATTTCACAAAACAAGGCTGAACCTCTTCAGTGATGAGGAGGAGGCCATGTGAATACAGAGGCTCTCCACCTGGCACACCAAAGCACAACCAAGCTGCGTCATATAGAAGCATCTGAATGTAAAACTGTGGAACATTACAGCAGCTAATAAAGCTTATTGACAGCAACAGGACCACTTAGCCGCCCTAAAGCCACAGCTGTGCCGTCCTCATCCAGACCAGAGCACATGCGATGACTCAGGAGGTGGTGGAACCGCTCCGTCATGTTGGTGCTCAAGCAGCGGAGGTGCCTGCTGAGTTTTTCCTACGCGTATGTCGGCCCCCCCCCTCCTTTCCATGTGTCTGTCAGCGTGCGATAGTGCCGGTTTACACGCGCGGCATTGGCCAGCTAACAGCTTGCGTCGCACGGACGCATATCGGTTGTTTGGGACGGGAGCTAACTGGCTGCGAGCTGACTACCCGGCGTTAACCCCGGCATTCATTTTTTGCACAGGCGAGCGCCGGCATCGTCATGCACAGCCGCTCTGATGCATTGATTGAAAACACCCAAACACACAGAGAAAAAAAGACAGCAAGTCCCATGTCAATCAAATGAAAGCACCGAATATGAAGAGAAAAAAAAGGCAAGAGAGGGAAAGGGATGAGGCAGAGGTTGGGGTGACAGGAGGAAGATTGGTGGAAGCTGAACAAACAAGGCCCACTGTTGTTTTTTTACATTTCACCGAAGGCCTTTCAAGCACGCAAACATCTGTCAGTGGGAGGGACATCAGTGGCTTCTCTCCTTGCTGCACCCCCGTGAACCAGCCACAGGAAACCATAACAAGCTTTCCTCTTAGATTGGAAACCGGAGCTCGGAACACTATTGCTGCTATTCATCTTGTATTTTCTCATCTGCATTTATACACGTAACACACCACAATGCATGAATGCAAATTACAAATCTCTTTGTGTCTGCTGGGTCGGGTCGTTTCGTATGGATTTTATTGAATGGTAGAGAAAAAAAATGCGAGATTAAAATGACAAAATGGAACAAAACGGACACAATTTGTCACACCCATGTACCAAATGTCTTCTGGGGTTGTGAGAAGGCATGTGTGGCTTTGCTTACAAGTTTAATTGTGTTTCGAAGCAACTTTATGGAATTACGGAGCTGTTTCTGTTCTAAGATTGGGAGACCGGAGGATATCCAACCCCACTCCCTCATCCGCAGCTCGAAACCTTTACCTGGCGGCAGGATGAGAAATAAACGACTGCCGCTAATCCTCTAAGTTGTGAGGCTACAGTCTGAAATAAAAACGGGGGGTCTGAGGGGCATCCGAGTGTAATCTCTCCCTTCCTTTTTTTCCCCGTGACGGAGGGCTGGCGGTGCGTGCGTTGTGTCTGTTTGCAGCGTTTCGGGCAGCGAGCCATTGTTGTGAGCTGTGGGAGAAACAAACGCGGTGATGCGGGCAGGCGGCTGCTGCGTGGGCCTGCCGAGCAGGAGGGAAAGAAAAAAAGAAAACGAAAACAAAAATTGGAACCGGTCCAACTTAATTATAAAGAAATATGACAAGGGAGCTTAAAAGGGCCGTTGCAAAGATTAGCACGGGCTGCTTTTATTTTCTCGATGCCCCAAGTAATTGCAGTTATTAGGCGTCAGCACAAACAAATTTAATTGCATTTAGAGGAATTAATTAACATCTCTGTTTATTTGCGTGGAGTGATACTGTCCGCAGCAGCCCTGGGAGATTTTTTCAACACTTGCTGACACGTTATGGCGTTAAGCCACGACGCAGGCTCTCAGTGTGACTAAATCTGTCGAGGAGAGTCATTTTTTTCCCTTTTTTTTCTGTTGATCTCTGATCTGGATGGAGTGCTAAAACAACTAATTGGAAGTTAAATCATCCGTGTTATCAACAGGACTCTACCGTGGAGGGATTTGCCGCTGCAGAGCACTGTGGCGAACGCTCTCGCACAGCCATCGGCTGCAGGCAGTACATTCCTGAGAGTCATGTTTTTTTCAAAGGGTTCTACCCCAGCAAATAAGGAACGTTTGTGTTTTCCTGACTGAAAATATCACTGGAAATGGAAACGTTGCCTCCACAAAATGTGCTGGTCAAAATGTAAATAAAAAATCTAAAGAATCTCTGAAATGTAACAGAAGTTATCATTGAAATTCACTTCGCCTCAGACGTAACGTGAGTCTCGACTTGACTTGATGATTATAGACATTGAATCAGTCACACTGATCGTAGCATTTCAACTTGAATGTGTTATTAGGAGTAAAGTGACACCAACACATTAAGTCAAAATACCTATTGGAGACATTCAGCTCTATTGATGTCAACACTGATTTTTCAGAATAAAGGCAACTGTAGCATTCCACAGAGTCCTTTGTCAGGACCTTGACTTCTGTCTCACGACCCACATGCTGTCTGTTATGATCATTCAGAAGCAGGTGTGCAGACCAATGTTTAAATGACAGCATTGTTGTTGTCCGTGTCCTTCAACCTGAGCCCACTCCCCTCCGTGCTCCCTTTCGCTCTCGTCGTCCCTTCCTGCTGGTGTCTCTGAACGTCAGCCATCAGATTGCAGCTAAAACTAGAGTCTGAATCTTTTGGAGGTCAGAAGTTTTATACATTTCCCTTTGTTGCCGTTGTTTCCGTAGTGTGTAATCGGTGTACTTTTCCCACTTTCGTTCAATGAGGTCCTGAGACTGTTTGACCCCATATATATATGAAAGCTAACTGAAGGACCAGAAAGGTTAAAATGTAAGCAGCAGTAATTAGAAAAACCTGAAGGAAGATGATTTTCAGCCACTAACATCACTGGTTATCAAACGAAGCTCACTGTACTTCACATGTACAATCCACACACTCGACCACTGTGGAGTTGGACCCTCGCTGCACAACTTTTCCCCTTCTGTTCGTCTGCATCACCTCTTACTCACAGGCCCAATTATATAACGTTTCATCCATCCGATGCTTTAATGAGTTCAACTGCCCTGTAACTTGAAACCATGAAGATGTTGCGCAACACTAAAAGCCCTTGTGTGACTCGACACCACATCATTATTCTCGTGGCGTTACCAGACGAACTGTACCTTTTGTGTGGGAGGCCTGATCTAATTAGCTCCGCAACATTGAATAGGTCAGTGTTTGTCAGATGGGTTCCGCAAGAGTCTTCACAGTGTACATTATAATATCAAATTGATCAGACGTAACAAAGGTCAGAGCACTTCTCTTGTTGCAAAGCTGAACAAGCTGTAAGTGAACAGGCGCTCTGCTTCTGGCACCTATAAATGGAGCGAAGCTGCAATAAATACTGTTAATTACAGCTTTAATGATAGATAAAAGAATCGGCCTTGGGAAAGGTCAAACTGAACTGCATTTTTCACACATAAAAGGATACGATCACAAAAAATGGTTGCTGTAAAAAAAAAAGTTTCAAAATGATGAAAAAGAGAAAAATAGTTTTTTTTGGTTTTCATGTGTTGCTTGTGAAGTCTTTTGTTATTTTCTTTACCCCTTGCAATCCAGTAAATGGCAGGTTTTGTGGACAATTATAAATGTTTTATTGTTTGAAGTCAATGCAGTGACGGATGCGCCGGTTTCGCAGGCAGAGCTGTGATTTAGGCTGTCAAAATGAACTTTTTAGAAGTTTGGAAATGAATGGATTTTTTTTCTTCCAAACGAAAACGGATTTGGAAAACTGGCCTTTTTTATTTTTGAAGGTTCCTGTTTAAGAACAATGAGAACTACAGAAAAAAGTTTACAGAGTTCGCAACCTTTCTTTGGGACAAATTCAGGTGTTCCAAGTAAGTCAAAGTGGGCCAAAAATGTGACACTGACCATCGTCAGGCTGCTGATTGGCCAGTGAGTGACATTGACCGGGCAGCACAAAACCAAACTAACCATTCTTTAAAGGAGCACCGACCTTTTTGTTATTGCTAAATGAGACAAAACGACAGTCAAGGCAGCGGCAGAACTTGTCCTCTACTGATGAGATGTTTTTGTGTGCGTGTCACACCCTATGGTGTTTTACCAAACTGTGGGTGGCCACTGATAAAGCCCTCCCCTTTCTGGAAGCACACACAGCTGATTCCCTGAATCTTGTCATCTGCGATTAGTCATTATGAACTGTGCGTGCGCTCGGACTTTCACTGCAGGCTCCTCGCAGACTGAGGTGTGACGCAATGGTGATGGAAACGAAACCGAGCTGGTTTGTTGTGCCAAGTGAAGCTGAGAAGTGACTGAAGGACAGATTGCCAGGGCTGCCCTTGACAACAAAAGGCCTGTGGTTTTAATGTTATGGCTGATCAGTGACTGCAGGTGGTAAATGTTTCTGTATCTACTCAACCAGCATATAGTCTTAGCCTTTCTCCTGGCAAATATCTACCCTCTGCCTCAACCTGGGAGAACACTGCGCAGTTTTTACGTGTATTTATATGAAACCCCACAGCTTACATGATTCAAAGAAAGAAAAAAAAGCGTAGGTTTGTAAATCTGTGCAGGAAAACTAACTAACTCTGCCGTTTCAAGGACATTTTACAACAAAACATTTTTTATTGCGAGAAAAAAAAATGCACAGTGAGTCTAATTCTCCTAATGCGAGCAGTAATTGCAGTTTTCAGGTTTAATTGCATATCCAGGACACAGTAAGCATCTCTGTTTAATTGTGTTGAACATTTCTTTTCACCACAGTGAAGTTTTCTTAGGTTGTTTTTTTTTTTTTTAGTTCCCCAGCACTGCTGTTGACATGTTTATGGAAGGACTCCAAGTTTCATTCCCTCAGTTAGCAGCAACATGTTTCAGTGCCGGAGCCTAAATGGCAGCTTAAACACACCTCATCGGTGAGGTTGAACGTGTATGCCCTGTTGAGGATTAGCCCTCCGTGTCTGTGAGCATTGCTATTACACAGTTCCCCCATGCAGGGGCGGTAGCGAGTGGGCCAGGGGGGAAAAAACGACTTAATCTAAACAACATTTAGCACTGATGCAAGCTTGGCTATCATTAGCATAATGTATTCCTTGATAATCTGCGTGCCTGCAGCCACTGTGCCTCTCGCTTCATCACTGGCAGGCGCAAGTTCGCACGTGCACGTCGGCATGTGTGCATGCATGGCTCGGGCTGCGTTCGAGTTCTCAGGGCCCCGCGGCCGTGCATCGAACCCAACAGGAGGGCGGGAAGCGAAAACCCCAGGGCTGTGCTGCAGGGGGTTACATATATTTAAAACAATCATGAATTTTAATGGTAACCTGCCTAGGGAGCCCGTATCACCAACCAGCCCTTTTTTCATTCTCTATTCCCCTGCGCGAATGCACACGTTCTCTCCTTCTCCATCTTGTGTTCCCTCCTTCCTCTGGCAAAAAAAAAAAAACAACCCAGGCGGAATTATTAATACATGACATGAAAATGTAAAAACTAGCCCCCGGTGGTGACAGAGAACCAAAAATGGTGTATAAAAGGAGAGGGGAAGTGACAGCAGAGAAAAGAAGAAACAGAGAGAGAGAGAGAGAGAGGGCGAGGATCAATGTGTGAAAAGGGAATTATGTATCATTCGGGCTGTGATGTCTGCTGTGTTGTTTTTACACTTAGCGAAAGTGTCAAGGTGGGACCGTCCTCCTTATATGTGAGGAAGGAGACGGAGGGTAAAAAACAAATAGTATGAAAGGAGATGGAAGGGAAAAAAAGGAGGCAGGCAAACTGAAGATTGCACACTGGCTGTATTTAACTTGAGTTGTTTTGCACTGAGTGGTGCGTCGGTGTGAAAGCAATACGCGCCCTCGGGGCCACATTGAACCAGTTGGTCTGAGAGCGGCCTGACGGGGCGTCACAATGTACTGCGGTGTAACTTTGCTGCAAGAACAATTGGACAATGTGGACGAATTTCTTTGTGTGTGAAAGAAGCTTGAACTGTAGAGGCTCCTGTAGTCCAATGGGAACTGTGAACTGGGGCTACAGTTCATTGGGAACCTCCACCTGCCGGATCAGGTGTGCTAACATGCTGCACGTGGGCCACCCACAGGCTTTATCCGACCTATGGGATGATCTTATGTGAAACGACAACAGAAAATTATTTTTTTCCAAAATTAACTGTTCCAAATGTCTTTAAAGGTGAACATAACTTGTAGAACCCACAACTTAACAGCAGTTGGCAGCAAAACCACCTCACAATAGGTCAGTGAAAGCTAGCTGCCTTTCTGTGAGAGACAAAATCTAGAAGTTCTTCAAATTTAGTTTCTGTTTCTTATTGTAAACAAACTTCTTCACTCATGAATAAATGGGACCATTCACAGTTATAAAGAGATTTCCCCATTCTGTAATTAGTGGTCTGGAGCTGTCAAACTGAAATTCAGCTTGAGGTTTAACTAACAGTGACACGATAGCAGAATGTACTTCTGTCTCCTTTGTTTACTCCTTTAATTCTTCTGATCTTTTCTGACCTCCATCTACAGCAATGTGATGTTCGCTCTTTGGTCTCACACAGTAGTCAGGGAAACATGATGTTTCGTCCTTTTCGTGTAGCTTGACCCAGAGAGTCGGGGGTCCGCGATAAAGCGGACTCCACTAGTTGAGACGGCTGGGTCTGTCTCAAACCGTGCACTGTGCTCTGCAATAAATGGCGAGAAAGCGAGGTGAAAAAAAGGACAAAACGGTGAGAACGGGAGAAATGCGGCGCGCTTACTGAACAGCTGTGGAGATGTGCAGGCGTCGGATGCCCGGCGTGGGGAACTGGCGGGAGTTGATGTAGGAAACCTTCCTCACGGCGGCGTTTATGTTTTCCAAGTCCTCCCCCTCCATCACCAGGATGGACTGAGCTGGGTTGAAGTGGAACTGAGGGGAGAAAGGGGGAGAGAGAGAAAGGGGGGAAAACACAGATGTTGAATGGATGGTGAGCCGACTCGGCGCCAGATGAAACGGCTCCATTTGAAGCTGCGCTCGATCAGTTCTAATTGAGATGCTGAATATTAATCTGCTGTCTGGTGTGGAAACAATCTGTGGACTCAGGGAGGTCAGGCGCAGATGAACCTTTTCCTGGGGGGCAAGTGTGAGGCAGAAATGAGCCCCCCTCCTCAATGTTTATAGCAAATATGCTATTTTTTGTGGCCAGACTTAGATATTCCAAGTAGTGGCAAGATTAAACTCAAAATTAAATTTTAAGTTGTGGCCCCAAGTTCAAATAATAAAGCAGAATCTATAATCAAGGTGCATTTTTCACCCTCTTCAAGCGGGCGGGGGGCAGCGCTACAAGCTGCAAGTACAACTCAAGCAACTTGATCAATTATCAACTTTTTGAACAAGGTAGCCACCAATTTACACTTGAAGTGCAGAAACAGGTGCTGTCAGAGGTGTTTTTTTGTTTTTTGGAGCGTGTCAACCCAATTATTTCCCTATATATAACTCTGCACTGGCAGCAAGCATTTATTTATTTATTTGTTTATTTATTTATTTATTTATCTATTGATGAGCAGGGTTTTTTTTAATATATATATATATAGATCAACTAATATTGGTGGCATTTACCCGAAACCAATCAAAAATTGCACCATGATAAATGAAAGGACAAAATATAAACAGCAAAGTGTTTTGCACTGATGAAGTTTAAAATTGAATGGTACAACAGTACAACCCTCCTCCTCTGTACACGATTTTTGTTTGTCATTCTGGCTTCAGCTATTGAAGCTCCTTCATTCGCAGATTGGACAAAACTCATTAAATTGCATTTTAATTATTAAGTAAAGCAGGTCTGTCACTGTCACGTCAGAAGGAAAATTCAGTCAATTCCAATCTAACCCTCAAACTGTACCATATGCTCGGTAAATGTCAAACTTTCTGTGCCTTTCACAATAAAACCTTTATGCATCTTTTGATAGTTGGTAGTTAGAGGCTTTTATTTTGAATGTGAAGGCGACAATACTTCACTCCAAGAGGTGCATCTCGAGCATTCACACATCGAGCGCTGAAGCTTTGTTTTTTTTTTGCATTGTTATTTAACCTTTTTTGAAATTCTCATTTTATCATTGAATATTTTTAACTTCCACCTTTTTTTTCCTGTTTTCCTTTTTTTCTGAAATCCTCCACACTCGCTGTGCAATATCAATACATCTTCCCCTCCTTTCTTTCATCATATATATTCCATAGAAATCTTGCAGTTTCTGAATGAAGCGCCTGTCATCCAGTTCCGGCTCTTTCTGTCAGCAATGTGTTGCCCACACATATTCAGGCTAAATGTTCTTATGTTGCCTCCGAGTAAAGATGGAATCTGCGATCAGTCCATCCGTGCAAGTGGATGTGCTCACTCATTTTGGAGGGATCTCGTCAGAAACGTCTCTGTGATTAATGACTACGATATGGACGGACAGATGTTTGTGACCAAAAAAACCAGGGAGCGGAATGCCGCAGGCTCTCCAGCTGTTCCTGGTGGAGAGGCTTAAAAATGAGCGCTGCAGTTTTGAACCTCTTATCATGTCATTCGCGATATACGTTGACGTCTATCACCGAACTATTAAGATAAATTAGCCCAATAATGCATTGTGCATGAGGAACGACAAGCTGTTGTGGGAGTATTATGCAATTTTATTGTGTCAATACACATTATGTAAACAAAATCTCTGGCTGCAGTTGTTTACAAGGCCTGTACAGCTTTCTTGTGAGCTTTGCCGGCGCTGCACACAGCTGCAAAGTCAGCTCGAGTAAAAGAAACAGATGTTGTGAATGAAGCTGATGTCAGCGGTGTTGGATCGCCAGTTGCGATTAAGGTAAAACTGTCGTATCCTGTACAGACTTCAGTGGGAACCGGTGGCTGAATGAGAGGAAGGCCAGAAAATAACTGAGTAGAAGAGCGATGTTCATCAGTGGAATACAAGCAAAGAGAAGTACAGAGAGAATTCCGGCTGTTTCTGGTACGTTAAGGATGACAGATATCATAGGAAATGATCCGATGACTAAATTTATCAGGCAGCACTCCAGATTGTCTCAACTCAGTCTCTGTATCTCAGTTTAAAAAGGCTCTCCACACTTTTTTTTGTTTAAAAAAATCCTTTTTTTCCATTAAATAACCCAAATACTGCTAATTCCACTGCAGGTTTTGAGAGTACTTGCCAAAGAATGAGCTTTTATTTTTTTGTTTTTTTTCCCACAAGTGCAAAAAAAGCTTTCTGAAATCCTCAACGGACTGTCGAATAGGAATTTGTTGGTACTTGGAAATGAAGAGCACAGAGCAGGGGGGAAATATTCGCAAAGCTGTTTAAGTCCAGGGACCAGACAACAGTGAGCCGAGTCTGCTCGCAGGTGTGGCTTTGACAGAGGTGGGCCGTCCCCCGCCGTGACTGAAGGTGGGGGATTTGGAGCCCGTTTCTCTACAAAAAAAAGAGGGGGGGAGGGGGGGGGGCTTAGTGTCCTGCCAGAACGGCAGACTGTCTCCAATTCCCTAAAACTGGGACTCAGCGGTGGGCTGACAGTGCTTGCGCACTTCATGGGGGCTCTCCATACAGCCACCATCTCTCCCCCTTGTCACCCCCCCCCTTCCCCCTGCGCTGTCTCCTCTCATCTCCCGTCCTCGGTGGCCGCACTTCCCTCCGTCTCTGCCTCCCCGCCTGTTATTTCCCTCTGATTGTGCCGTGCCAGCCCCTCCACCTGCTTTGCTAAACGGCGGCCCTATAAGCTTCCTGTCGACTTACAGGAGCCAGATGACGGCGCGGCTAAGAAGAAAATGAAATGGCTCTCAGGAGATAAACTGCACCGGCCCCAGAGAGGTGGGACTCCTCTTCTCTGCTCGAACCCCCCCCTCCCACCTCATCCTACCCCATCTCATCTTCTCAAAGACGCTGGCGAGCCCCTCTTTCCCTGTGAAAAAGCTCTGTGGAGGGAGCTGCTGAAGTTTAGGGGGCACAGCAGACGCCTGAAGAGGGGGAAAGGAATAAATATGAAAAAAAAAGAGTTAAAGGAGCTGAGAGTGGCTGGTTAGGGGGGGCTGCCTTTGAGTCTACAGACACCCCCCTCCCCCCCATCCATCTTGTCTGCCTGCTATCTGCCGTGATGCAGGGAGATGGATTATCCAAACCAGTGAAAACAAGAAGGGAGGAGAAGAGGGCTTTTTTTGAGAGCCAGCTGGTGATTTAGCTGCCATTACTCCGAGAAATAGCGTGTCAACTGAGATCATAGTGTGTGTTTGTGTGTGTGTGTGTGTGTGTGTGTGTGTGTGTGTGTGTGTGTGTGTGTGTGTGTGTGTGTGTGTGT
>JAUESF010000016.1:11313019-11324262 GCA_032274765.1 Malacoctenus tetranemus | reverse complement strand
ACACACACACACACACACACACACACACACACACACACACACACACACACACACACACACACACACACACCTTTCTGCGTGACGGTGGTTCCAATCCGTGCTCCTTCAATTACTACATCAACCTGTCGGTGTCAGCAGCATGTGCGTGCCGAGACTGTTGGTGGGGGAGGCCAGCCGGTAAACGACGGCTCTGCCCTCCATCTCTCTCTCTGTCTCTCTGTCTCTCTCTCTCTCTCTCTGTCTCTGTCTCTCTCTGTCTCTCTGTCTCTCTCTCTCTCTCTCTGTCTCTCTCTCTACGTGCCCCCTCCATCAGCGCTCAAAAAAAAAAACAGCGCACGGACACAGACAAACTGTCCCTGCGATCGGTCAATTGTGAATTCGCCGCAGCGTCCCCGGGTAATCACGGCGCCGTTTTACCACAAAGCTTTTGCCTAGTCCCTCTTGCCTTTGTTTGAAGGACAATGCTCCCATTAATCTTCACTTTTTCCTTCCAGCCGATACTCTCGTTGCTCAAAGTTTCAGCGTTCACCACCGAAACATTTGGAGGAAAATGTTGCCAGAAAGAGGAATGACACCCTCAGGATGAACTGGAGCCATTAAGGTTCCATGCACAATCTGCACCAGTGCAGGAATACTGGCTTTTTTATGTAGGTTTTGTTGTTATGATATTTCTGAAAAAAACAAAGCCAATACACAGCACATTGACTCGTTTTACGGCTTGGATTCTGGATCTCTTCCATTTTTCAGCATCTCTGTGCAAAAGCACCGTATTGCTTTGGATTGATCCTATTATTGGCTCTCACTTTGTCAAGACAAGCAGGGCGAGAGCTGCAATAAAAACGTCTCATTTTATCTCGCTCCGGAGTGTTTGTGGAGTTCAGTCTCGCTCCGGTTTTGATACACTTTTTACTCCCGCTGCACTCCATCAAATGTCATTGCATCATTGCCGTCTGTAGCAGCAGATACCTCCTGAACAGCCGCTTTGTTCTTAAAGGCAAAAGGAAGAACTGAAGCGATTTCAACATCTACCAAGCCTGCTTACTCTCCCGCTCTCACAACCAGCTGCTGCTGTTTTCCTCCTCCCCCTCCCCCCTCCAAACCCCCCATCTTCCTCCTCGCTCCCTCAGGTGCTCTTGAGTTCAAGAGCTCTCTAAGCCTTTTTCACAGCGGTCAATGGCTAAGCAGGACCCCTTCAAACAGAGAGAGAGAGGGAGAGAGAGCGAGAGTGCACACAGGCTACCGCCTCTCCCCCTGTATCATTCGCAGCGCTGTTTGGCCCAAACCTCACCCACTCAGCCGTTTTCGCAACACATCAGCAATCAGGAACTCTTGGCAGTGGACATGAACTAAAGTCTCAACAGTGGTGTCCCTGGTATCTGTGTAGGTTTAGTTTGTTGTATTCGATACCTTTTTTTTTCCACAGCCAAAAACCTTTTACTGCATGCTGATCGCGTCGAAAAAAAGCTACTGAGAAGAGGGCGCAGCTGCACCTTTATAGCAGCTCGAGAGAGAGACTTGCAGACTTCCTCCAAGTGCAGGGTCGGAAACTCCACTTTTTAGAAAAATGACTTGCCAACTGTTGGTCATTTATGTGGCCAAGCTTTTCCCCTGACTTATAAACCATGGCTGGAGCGGTGTTGGCAATTCGACTCTCTAGAGTTCCCAGTGAGCGTTTCACCGCCCGGAACAACATTAAACCGTCGTGAGACGCCATCTGTCCGAGGCAAAAAGAAAAAAAAAGTATCTGACGGTCCCTTGAGTACTAAAACTAAAGGTTTGAGTTCCATCCCAAACCACACTGGGACCTCCTGAAAGCACTGCTGCTGGAAACAATAAAGACAGAACTTTATTTCCAGGCTTTGTCAACTTAATTGGTCGTATTAACCCACATGGGTTACAGCACTACAGCAGACTTAGTTGTCACGGTGGAAACAAAATTGTCTGTGGATGTGACGAAAACTCTAAAGTTTCAGTGAAAGGTAAAATTAGGGCCGATACCAGTTCGAATGTTTTCCAGTGACAACTGAATTGTTTGTTTGTTTAATACATTCATCCATCTAACCTGTCAAAGTTCCCCTGTCGGTTTCCGACTGCAGAGTATTATTGTACAAGTGAGCAATGATAACTGGTGAGAAGTCAGTGGCGAGGCTTTCTCTCACTGCAGTGCGACATCACAAACGGATATTTGAGGCCACTCGGAGAACATGCAGGGAAACCCTGAGCCATGGTCTTGCAGAACATGGGGAGCAAACGTATTTATGGAGGTTGTTCAGCTGGTTTGTTGGGGAGAGTGTAGTGCAAGAGAAGTCCAACAAGGAAAATCAGCAAGAACACTGCACAAACATGTATGTAAAAGCTAAATCTTCTAACTCCTGAGCGCGCATGTGCGCGTGCGTGCGTGCGTGTATGCGTGAGTGTGTGTGTTGTTCTTGTCTGTGTGTGCACAGACTGTCAGTAATCTGATCTGTGGAGAGTGATGGCTCTCTGGGCAGAGCTTGACTTTGTCCTTGTAAGGAATAAATATAAAAAAACAAAACACAGGCCTCACCCTGGAGATGTCAGAGTCGATGTCGATGCAGCTCAATACGTAAACACAACAACCACACATGTGGCTGTCATGTGGACATTAGTAGATGGACACTGACTGTGTCATCACCAAATTAAATTTTCTTGTATTTTCTGTGTCGGCAACAAAGAGGAAAGTTACTTGAGAAAAACTTCAACAAACTTCATCTGTGAGATCTTTTTGGGGACTGGTGGGAAATCATTGAAATTGGTGAAGCAGAAATGCTGTACGATGAGGCGGGATGGAAGAATGTGGCTACACAACACTTCAAGTGACAGCAATTTAAAAAACAAAAAACCTGCATAGCACTAAACATTGCAGACGACTGAGTGAGTCAACAATAGGATGCTGACAGCAAGGACGAAAATAAACCCAGATGTTCAGATACGCCCTCCTTTTTTCTTACTCACCATTGCGATCTATAGCGAACGGCGTGTTGGTGGTGGTGATCTGGTAGTTGCAGATCTGACTGTACTGGGGGGAGCAGTCCTGATCGGTGGCCTCCACCTGCAGGATGCTGTCGTAGATCTTGCCCTCCGTCACCGCCGCCCTGTACTCGGGTTCCCGGAACACCGGGGCGAACTCGTTCACGTCGTTGACTTGGATGTGCACCACCGCCCTGCAGACAGTGGGAGACAATGGAATGATGAAAATCCGTACGTGAAAATGAGACAGTGTCATCTGGATACACATCCATTAGTTTTGGAAGGTTAACTGACATGTTTCCAGAAGAAATCAAACCAAAACCTCAGAAAATGCTGCAAAATAAAGCAAGATTTAGCAAGAACTTGTTTTTTTTTCTCGTTTTTTCCTCTCGTGTAAATATTCCACAACATTTACTAAATCTACAACACCCTACTCCCTCGTCACATCTTTCTTTGATGAGTTCTAGTAAAAGAAATAGAATTTAATTGATGTTTGTTGACTTTAAAACAAGCATGTTTTTGGCCTCGAGAAAGCGACACAGAGAACAAAGGACAAACTGATTTGAGAGACGGGAGCAGGTCACGAGTAGATCCGTGCTCTTGTGTGTCATTGCCCCTAAACATGACGAAGCCAAGCTTTAGATTGCTCCCAAGTCTTTGATGTCCTCACGCAGTGCAACAGTTTCAGGCTCTGTCACCGCACAGGATTTGTTGCTTCACAGTGTGATCATCGTTTGTCAAAGTGTAGATGGCAATTTGTTGTTGCTGCCAGAGTTTTCTTTCTGCTGGTGAGGAAGAGCTCAAATGTGCCTGAAAAGGAAACATACACGTTACTGCAGAGCTGCTTTTAGGGCTGGGTGATGAAGCAGCTCCAGTTTTATGTTGCTCCCTTTTTGTTTTGGGTGTTTACTGTAACACTGTGCTGTGCATCTTATAACTCTGTGATAATGCAGTTCATTCTGCTCATGTTAGGAGCGAACTCGGCAGAGTTCCTTTCCCTTTCAGTCATTCTTTGTTAGATGAGATTTAACATTTGCTAAAAGCTTATTCAAAGCCCCCTCCCCTTCCGTGCATGTCGTCACATGTGCTACTTTCCTGGGCAGACCAGACACAGACCCCCCACTGAATGGAAGCGCAACTTGTTGATTTGTGTTCGCAGATCTGCGCGCGAGAAACAGGGATCTGAGTACATTGAGTCCTGGGTTTGTTTTCCTTTTTGTGTTACATCACAAGATAACCCCGCTTTCGTGACCGGTCTTGATCCCTAAATCTGAAGAACTACAGATCAAATCCCATCTGTAGCAGGAAAAGCATCCGGCATACAAAAAAAAGGGGGTTGATAATGCGAGCTTTCATAACTTGCTTTGGCGACCTCTATAATAACAGAGGAGTCCAATGCATTGTCACAGTCACAAGATAGACTTACTGATCTGTTAAAGCCTCCTGTGTGCTGCCTTGGTATTGTTTCAAAAAATAGTCTGCACTCTTCATTAAGCATGGCTGGTTTCAGACTTCTCCAAACACTGTGGTGGTGGATCAATACATCATGTGTTATTTGATTTACCAGACCTATTAGATCTGCGTTATCCTAAATCACGACTACATTTGCTGTGTTTAAAAAGTAGAAGGAAATTGGCTCATTCTTTTGTTCAGATGTTGCTTTCATTCTGCAGACGCAGTTCATCAGCCGGAACCTCTACCCCATCTTTTCCCCAGTCCTCTTTTTGCCTATAAGCTAGCACACAAAGCTGAATCTGCTCGTGTGTGGTCCGTGGCTCAGAAATGACTCGACTGCATGACCAATAAACTGATAAACAGTCTGTGCATGTGGGCGCTCTTGCACTAATCCCATGGCGAACAGACTGCATCAAATGTGCAAACCTCTCGTTTCCATACTCTTTTCCATGAAAGTTGTCACTCATGGTTTTTCTGCCTCGTCGATCACACACAAAACTCTCCAAAAGTAGAAGTGCAATTAATTTCAATTTTGTCAATCAGACGATTTTAGTGTTCCACGCATGTCAAGTTGCTTTATTCTATGAACGACACATCAACAGTTATTCATATTAGGCTAAGGAAACAATCCATCACCTCAACGTGTTTTCGTCCCTGCCCCAGTGTTGGAAAGCAACAGATTGTGTAATCATTCCTCCGGCGCATCGGGTGACAACTTGTGACTGATGACAACGGGCGACGGTGACGCATTTGGAAGAGTTTCAGAGCTGCCGAGCCAAAGTAATAGTTTGCCCCGTGTGCCACAAGCGTGGTTTCGCAGGATTTCCCAGTGGCCACAGTAATGGCAATGAAATTATCTTATTAGGGAAAGGTAAATATCTCTTTAGTGGACAGGCGGAGGAAAAGAGAGCTGGTGGGGAGGCAGAGCTCGGGCAGAATGGATTTTTCACAGTGTCTTATCTCCCTCAGTCACGAGTACACAAACACAGGATTTGTTTTTGAGCCCAAACACACACACACACACACACACACACACACACACACACACACACACACTACACAGACTTACATAATTTAATAGAACACAGAACAGCGCAAACAACAGAGGAGGCAGAACAGAAAGCGGTTGGTGAAGTAGCCAAGGATGCTTTCTTGAGAATTTCTATTCTGTTACTTTCAAACTGTATTATATTTGCTTCCCCGGGTTGTCAGTACAACTACGCTGAGTGTTGTTTGGAGTAATAAGACTCGCAACATTCCGGTCGCATGAACGCACTTGCTGCTGTGTGAATTTACACATCTGTTCTTTGTCTCTGGGAAAGCTGTCGTGGATTTTAACAAGCATGCAAACAGGTTATTAATATGTGGCACAAAGAAAGGGAGAAAATATTGCTGGATACAGCCACAGTATTAGAATGCCATCAGTCGGACTCTGCCCATACTCCATATTCAATCAGGTGTTGTGCTGTAAATCACCTCAATGGGAACCGTCTTGATCAAAATATCAGTTATTCAGGCTCGAGCCCTCATCTCTTAATTAAAATTAGACTCCAGTGATAGCTCGTCTATCGATTGAATTATCGAGGTGTGTTAGCCAAGATCTGGTCAGCTCAAATTCAGTAGAGCCAAGCTGTTTACATGGATTCAGAAGTCCGGTTGCAGTCGAGCAAAGCCAGTAATTCAGTTGTTTTAACCTGCATGTAAAAGTACTGAGAGTGACTTAAAGCAGTTGCTCCTCTTCTCTCAGATTTGCAAAAGCATTACAATGGAGCCAAACAATACTGTTGAACACACTCTCACTAATATACAAAAAGAGCAGTTTTCAAAATTAAAGCATTAGAGAGCTTATTAAGTCTAATCTAAATTGTTTAAAGTGCTCACTGGAATCAATACATGTATTCTTGACGATGTCTCCCAGAGACCAAAGTCTGAAACTCGGCGACGGACTGAAACGAAGGCTGCCTCACTGCCGGGTTCACCATGAAGGTGCCGGCAGATGAGGACAAGCGGAGGGGGAGAGTGCATGTCTGCAAACTTCAGCAGCTGACAGCATTAAACCCAACAAATTAAGCTGACGCCAAGAGACTATCACACCCCAGTCACGTCAATAAGCCACTCAAGCTCTTTCAGAGGAAGCTTGATGAATACCATCAGCGGGAACATCGCTTTGTAAAAGCTGCCACTTGAGAGAGGCAGCCATTCAGCCCGCAGACCCCGTTTTCAAAAGGAAAGCGGCGCAAAACAGACTCATCGCAGCAGCTAATGTCGTGATAACACCTGAACCCTCACAAATTGCCTTTTTTTGCGAGCCAAAATTATCATTTTGGCAGAGATTGAACTTCATTCTCATCGTTCCTGCAAAGTGATTTCAAATTTGATTCCATTCATCTGTAGATTACTGAAAATAAACACAAACTGATGACTAAGAAGTTAGGGCGGGTTTTTTCGTTTTCTGTTGGTACCAAAGAATTGAGCAGAAGTGAAAGGAATATTGATGATCTTCTCAAACCTCTGCATGCAGGGAGGTTCCAGGACAGCATCTCAAATGCCGGACGCAGAATACAAACGAACGCATGATTGATTGCGGCGCTTCGGGATGGGTGGGATGTTAATGGCGATACTAACAGCGGTAGAGGCTGGCGATAAGATGCTCTGACAGATGACGGTGGGGCCGGCGTGCGTAGTAAATCCCTCAGCCAGCCTTGTTTTGTCATATTAATGACACCTTCTCATAAACATTACCCTCCTGCTTTGCAACCTTCCCCGGTGGTGAGGGAACAAGCATATGCTCCACTCCTCTGGGACTTGTATGGAGTGTGTGTTGTTAGTGTGTGCGTGCGTGCGTGCGTGCCTGTGCAAATGCTTGATATATAAATGCAGTAATTGCAAAAATGTCATTTTGTGTGAATGTGAGTGCATGTTCCTCTGCTGATGGCTCACATCTGGTTGAAACAGACGCCCAGCTCTTCAGGGCAAGGAGATCTGCTCTTGCAGTGTGTGTGTGAGTGTGTGTGCGTATGTGTGCATGCATTTGCATCTTCTTGCTGGAAGCTTGCCAGCCAACCCTACGGCTGTTGCTCCCTCCCCCCATGACAAGCCTCGACTCATAAGCCGGGGTCCGCAATGAGTCAAACTGACACAGAAAGACAGCAGGGGGTTAAGTGACCCCCTTGGGTGCCAAAGTGATCACACCACCACTCAACCAAGTGGATGAAAGCTGGACCCACAGGGATGCTAAATACAAAAAAACACCCAAACCAAAGCCAACAGTTAAACTCTAACACCTCAGCAGAGACAACAAACCACAACAATGACCTTTTTTCACTTGGCGCAAGACATACAGACTGAAAAGCTATCAGTAGTGAGATGGAGAAAACAGGACCGACTTTAAGTTCAAGCAGAGCGCTAATGCAAACTGACATATCAGAGGGTAGCCAGTGCAGGGGATGAAGGAACATTGCAAAAAAAAAACTGTGGTGTATCACCTCAGTGCATCTGAAGATAGAGGAATGATCAGCTGAGACACTAACTTGCTTTGAATTCTTTTCACAAAACTCCATGTTTCATGCTACTTTCAAATTTCAAGTCAAACACAATCAGTTTGTCGCGTATCATGAACAGGATAATATCTGCCTGCTACTAAAGGACCGTCTTAGGCCCACTGGCGTCTCTGAAGTTCCTCTTTCTTTCCCTTTAGTTCATTTCAGGTTGTCACGGTGATATGAAGACTGACTGACTGTCATCGACAGGCCAACGGTGCGATGCACTCTTTTCAGTAAGTCCTTTATCGACCTTGGGGTCTCGGGCCAGTTGGACACGTCTGGCACACCAGTAGCGCCGGGCTCCAGGAGGCATACTGATGAGGTGGCCAAAACACCTCAGTTTCACCTCGCCTGACTCCCTGCCAGAAGCAAAGGTCATTCCAGGCCCCCTTCGCCTCATGGCCTCGACCTTTTTGGTCCTGACCTCGGGTGTATCTCCTTTGGGGTGGGGCATATTTTTCACATCGCTGTTGAGGCGTCTCACCGCGCTTCGTGTTGCAAATCACCTTCAACCATTCAAACACACACCTATAGACCGGCTGCCATGCAAGGGGGTCACACAATTTAGCTTCTTGCTCAAGGACACTTCAAGATTAACAGAGCCAGGTGGAAAATAGCTAATTTTTCTTTGTTTTTCTCTCTTTATTCGGGGTTTTTTTTGTCTCCCAAGCTGTGTTTGGGCATTTGAGTGACTGGCCAAACATGAACTATGCCCCCTGTGGTTGTGATCACATCATATCACTTGTTTGTTGCAAACCAGTTGGGGGGGAGTCAGCTCATCTCACCATAGCAGCTGACAGGTTTTTTTTCCCTGCACGCGACCGGACAAGCTGACATTTCTGAGTAAGCTGCCATCAAACTGCTCCAACAGATTGTAAAGTGATATAAATAATTAATGTATGTTTCCCCAGCAAGAGCAGTGTCTGACATGACCTTGCTCGGCTGCCAGGGGTTACACTCTGGATGTCACTGTTGGCCGAAACTGTGGTCTGCAGTATAAATTTGCACACTTCCTTGTGCAACCACTGAATTATACATTTTTTTTGTGTTACATGTGACTTTTTTTTCGTGAAATCTGGTATTTTTTGCTACAAAATGCCTTTAATATATACAGTCTGAAGCTGAGTGTGGGGTTAAGTTCCACCTGAGAGCGAATGAATAAATGAATTAATGAATGTAATAACCGTTCAGCGTTTGTGCAGGACGGAGACGAGATGTTGCACCAGCAGAGATGACTTTGACAGAGGACTTTTGAATCCTAATGTGGAAAAGATGAAATAAATAAAGCAAAAGCCACTTAATAACTGTGAACACAGTGTTGTCTCTCGGCAGAAAAACAGGAGGCAAACACGCTGTCAGTGTAAACACTTTGTTGACTGATGAAGCAACAAAGACTTTCTGGATTTGCATAATTTGCAGTTGTGTGCCGCCCTCTTCCTTTTTTCCCTCTGTTGTTTCCAAATGAACGACGCTGCGGCTTTCGAGGTGGGCTCGCGCACGTACTCGGGGTCCGACCGGTTGGGGTCGACCCTTTTTCAGATGACCACGGCCGATTGAACTGCCTGGTCACTTTCATGCTTTTATTTGGAACAAAAATTGGGCAGAAATCAACAGTGATGACTCTTGTTAATTTGCTGCCTTCAAGCAGTTTTACTGAAGACACTAATGGACATTGCAGTCATAATGCTGCAAGATGCAGCAGACTGCCTGGCCAGTTTAGGCTGTTCAATATACATACTTATTGCAACAAGGAGATTTTTTCCAATTTCAACTGTCGGCTTCTTTTTAACAAACACACGGCAGATTGTGAGTAGAAATCTTTGCAATTCCGAACCTTTGCAAACTTTGTCAATAATCAGGCAAACATGGCAACCGCATGCTCAGTCGTGAATGCAAATGGTTCACAACACTTGTTCTGGCAGGGTTTCTTTTTTTCCCTCTGTCACTTTCCCGTCCTGGAGATGGGAGTTGATATTCTGACACATCGAGTCAGGCTCACTGTGAACTGTGGCTGGTACATGACGTGTTTGGGGAGGAGAGAGAAAAAACAGTGCAACTCTCGGTGATTGAGGTGGTCCCGTCTATGAACGCTGCCTCACCGAAACATTTCTCAGTGAGATCTTGGATAAGAACATTTTAATAAACTGACTGAAGTCAAACGGAGGTGCTCACTTTTCAGATCAGAAATGAAAACAGACGGAGGCTGCAGTCAGTGTGTTTGTCTGTTCAAATAGATTAAAACGCGAGACACTGAAATCGAATCAGTGGCTTCATGAGCAGATATTTGATTTTAATGAGGTTTGAAGCTAATCCTTTGCTAAAATCAAACGCTCCTGTTTTAGCCGGGAATGATGCTGAATTATTTGTGTGTATACAGCTGGAGCGGCTTTGATTTGTTCTGCTTTATTTATCACATACAACATAATCAAACACAAAAACACACAGTAATGAAGGATAGCACAATGGAGAGAGGGGAGCAAAACAACATAAATCAGGGTAAACAAAATGATCTATCTGCACATAAAGAATCAACAGTAAACAGGTGAGATGGATGAGCACTAGATGTAAAGGTACAGTGTGCTGGTAATCACAAAACACCAAATCGTACTCCTTACAAGACACAATTTATCACTGGACGTTGAACAGTCACAGTATTTGTGACACTGTGGTGCGACATTTAATTGGCAACGGAAAACAATCACTTTCAGTGTTGTTTCACAGAAAAAGTTCTGAAATGTCCAAACACAACAGTTTTGCTCATGGTTTTGTGGAAGCACCGTATTTTCTGCACTATAAGGGCGCACCTAAAAGCCTGTAATTTTCTCAAAAAACAACAGTGCGCCTTATAATCCGGCGCACCTTGTATATGGATCAATATTGGTCACCCATGGCTACCGTAGTCAGGAAGTGTCGTTAAAGTAACAGTGGTTTTATTCTGTGCGCCTCATTATCCGGTGCGCCTTTTAGTATGGAAAATATGGTAAATTTTGCACATTGAGACAGAATCTCTACATTCACATTCAACGAGCATCTTAGCAACTTTAACCGACCGCTGACACAATCTGACCCGAAATGTTTGAGGGAATCATTGATCAGAGGAGTCGCCAGCCACCTGTCACTCTATTATGAAACAATAATAAAAAAACAACAACAGCAAAAGTAAATAGAACTCGTCACGTGTTCGTAGTCATTTTGTAAAAATGTAAATATCTCATTAGGCAAAGAGAATGGAAAGAATTCCAAGCAGCGGTGATG
>JAUESF010000016.1:11288180-11304449 GCA_032274765.1 Malacoctenus tetranemus | reverse complement strand
GCTGCACATTAAGCCGCTTAGAACATCTTATCATATCAAATGGCAGTGTAAATTTTAGCAGTAAACGATGGATGGGTATATTTAGGTTGATATGAACATTAGCTGATTGATTGACCAATAGGCCCGTTTTGTAAAGTTCAGCCTTAAACCAGTCAATCGGTCCAATTTATCCCATGATTAAAAGGAAGAACGTTCAAGGTCTAAAGCCAGAAAATCATTTGTCTTCTTCAAAAAATCCAAGAAAACAAGTTTTTTTTTTCTTTTTTTACTTTCAAACCTTCTAATAAAAACAGTCGAATCCAGCCGTGCACTCAGAAGCAGAAAATAAATGAATTACTAAATCTTTCGATTCAGTGCAGCCATCTCATGACCACTCGACGGGCCAGCTGATACGTCTCCTTTTGAAAAATCAGCCGGACGGATGTGGCTGGTTTGGAAAAAAAACAACAAAGCCATCAACACATTTTTAATCTTGGCTGCAACTTTCAGATTTCCAACAAATGGGACCTTTCAAGGTTCACCGAGGTGTTTTTCTTGCTGATGATAATGATGATGATCAGGATGATGAAGCTCAAATTAGCTAACTACCTTCACATTGAATCCCCCACCCCACCCCTTCCATCTCCCCTCAAAGATCAGCGCTGCTTGACACCGGCCATAATTTGTCATTAGTGCCCCGGCCCGAATCACTATTGTGTTAAATCAATAGGCGCAAAATGGACATTTATCACATTTATTGCTCTTTACAACAAAGGCCGGGAACACTGTGCAGTTGGGTACAAATCATCTGGCAGAGGTCAGGCCGGCAGTATTGTACATTAATTTGTGTTTCATTTAAAGCTGACCGGAGCAGAAACAGCCTCAAGGAGTTTGAGGTGAATTCATTCGAGCCTCACACTTTGCTGACAAGTGATGAAAGCCTTTTTTTTTTTTTTTTTTTACACAGGCAGCCAAGGAAAAAGAAATAATAAAGAGGGCAGCATTAGTGTGTGATTCAGCACTGGGAAAAGCTGTGAGGTCCGACTCAGAGAGATGAAAAAGGTGGCCCTTAATGTCGGTGTTTATAAAGCCGCGCCGCGTCCCCGCCGCGCCTTCGGACAAAGTCAACAGGAACGGATAAAAGAAATAAAGCTTTTAACGCCTTTGTGAGATGATGCACGCATTTCAAGGTTTGACACTGGCATTTGAAAAGCTGAAAAGGGGGGGGCGGAAAAAAGAGGGAGAAAAGTCTCATTTGAGTGCAGAAATAGTCACACTGGGAGACAGATTTGCACAGCCGGGCACAGGAAGAGCATCCATTTGTGAATGCAGAGGCAGTCTGACGAAATATTCAAACACTTTGGTCTGTAACGGAGACAGAAGGCCTGACAGAGGGAAGGACGGAGTCAGACAGCGAGAGCGCGCTGAGCTGCAGACCAGCCGGGGGGTAAAAGTAGGGGAAAAAAAGGAGGGAAAAAAAAACAACGGCAGAAGTAGGGCAGCAGCTACTGGTAAGCAGAGCGGAGGGGGAGCGAGCGAGGAGTTTAAACTCATCCCGTGTCACTCCTGATCCTCTCCCCTGTCCTCTTTAGAAGCTAAATTTCCTGACTGGCTTCCTTCTCCGCTGTTGACGTGTCATGTGTAATTTGAGCACAGCCCCAGGCGGAGATTCTTCTTCTTCTTCTTCTTCTTCCCCGGTAGCTTCTTTCTAAATCGGAGCGGGCGAGCGAGCGGCGCGGGGAAAGGCCACCCTCGACCCCCCACCCCCACCCCCCCCGAGACCGGCGCGCAAAAAGGGACAGGTCATTTAAATTGTCCCCGAATTCACTTTCCCTCCGGCGTCGGCTCGTCTGCGCCCACCTAAGTGGGTCTGCGTCACAGGAGGCGAAGGAGTTATGCTGATGGGAAGTAATGGCGTGACATAACACAGAGCCGGGCTGCTCGAAACGGCACGTATTACATGATCAGTGTCATAAAAAGTGGCTGCGGAGGGCTGGAACAGGACTTTCTGTCCCCCCACGTGCACAGAGAAAAACGGCTGCTGCGGTTTGTATCAACATAAAGTCACGTGATAATTCCTGACAATGACAACAGACCAGAATCCATTGACAACATGACCATAAAGACATTAGAAAAAGTCAAGTGGACAATAATCAAGTTTTGATTCCAAAAATAGATTAAACGGACACATAAATTGGTCATAAAGTGGCAAACAAGGCACACACGTTGAGAACTTGCACAGTTACTTCTTTTTTTCAGACTTGTTAACCAAAACAATAACTTTTGAGAGCAACTCATTCGACGCAATCATTCACGCTGACCTTAAAATGTTTCTTGACCTAGAAATTTAATGATTTTCCTCACTGAGTTTTACTTTATGTCCCCAACGAAGGGTTGAGGGCCCTCACGCACGCACGCACGCACACTCTCGACTTTTGGTGAAGGCTCAGGAGTGCCGGCGTGCGTACTTGTTCAGCTGACTTTGTGAGGTTCTGAACCGAGGAGACGACTCCGATTGCAGGGACGGTCAAAGCTCTGCAAATGTGTGCTTGCTTGAATGAGTGAGTATGTGTGTGTGTGTGTCTGTTTGATATGAATGTGTGTGGCGTGGCAGAAGGGAGGGAGGGTGTGTGTGTGTGGGGAGGGGGGGGGGATTGTGATGTGCAATATACAGAGGACAGACGTAGGTGTCTCTGCGGAGAGCAATTTTCAGTAAGAGCCTGCTTTCAGGAGAGGCTGAAGTGTGACAAATTGTTTTTATCACTTGACCTCCTCAAAGTATAGTCCTCTGGTGTTTGTGGAGGTTGAGGCAGGCTGTTGCCTCACAAGACCGACCGCCCGAGATCGCGCCTTCGCCGAGGAGGAGGGTTGGAAGCGTCGTTTGACTGCTGCTGCCTGTCTGAAGGGAGGGGGCGGTGGGGGGGGCAACCTGCGGCTCCGTCTGCGGAGGCTTCTCCCAACAACACATTCACAAACGTAGACAGATTTATTAGTAAGAATTAGAATAATGAGTCGTTGAGGATCCGAATAACCCATTTTGCTTTTTGATCTCGTGTTTACAGCGTTTTCTTCAATAAATGTTTCCTCCAAAATGATGATTATGAAGTCGAGGGATTCAAGTCGGGGTTCATCTCCCAACGTCCCTCCTGAGAGAGACCCAGAAAACAGAGAAACTTGGAAAAAAAAAAGCAAAAAATCCTGATATATTTAAATCTGCTCCAAGTTTCTACCTTGTGCTCAGAGCTCAAGTTTAATGAGGACGCCGGTTTGCCTCTCAGGCTCCGCACAGTCTCCCCCCCCCCTTCCCTCCGTTCTTGCCGCAGGTTGTTGCTGCTGTTTGCAGCCGGAGAGGGGAGACTGCAGGCGCCGCCACCGTCTCCGCACAGGCCGTTAACGCCGCTCATGAAAGGATGAAATAGGTGTTCATTAATCAGGTCTGTAAAACAGGGAGGCTGCTCGCTCGCCGCGCCCATGATGGGAGCAAACGGGTACAGTAAAGGTCACAGGGAAGAACACTTTTTTTGGGCGTGTAAAACGACAAAAAAAACAAGTGACTGATAATGAGCCGTAACTGGGTTATTGTCTAAACACAGACACTCCATAAACATCACACACACAGAGTATACACAAAAACTAGGATTTACACGAGGGGAATGTGCGGCAAAAACGTGGCAGATGGCAGTGATAAAAACGAGTGTGAAATGCAGCGAGAGATGTCATCGCGAGCTATACGAGTGACTGTCAACATGTTTTGCGGTTTAGTTCTTTAATTGAAGTAATTGGTTTTTTATTCCCCCCGCGTGATCTCATCTCACCTTTAGTTTTTTTTCACCTATAAAAACTAGTTGTGCTGTACATTAACGTGAGTGCTTCGTGCTGATTTGAATATCAACAAGCAGGAAATTGTCGCTCCAAATGATCTCACTTTGAACATCCAAAAGAACATAGTTGTGCAGAGAACCTTTCGGTCAACAGACACACGCGTTGCTGTCAGCTGTGTCGAACAGATCAAGCAAAATACAAGCAGGATTTTACACTGTCTGATTACTTTAACTCACAGTGTGCTTCACTAGTATTTCTTGTGCTTTAATTGTTTCCAGCTATCGTCTGTGTTTGGCTTTTTTAGCTACACTACCTTTTTCAGCATGACCATAACTCTCCATTGAGTTTGAGAACTTCCCATACTTACATTCCCCAACTCGAAGTTTCACCCAATCTTGGTGATCACGCAGCATTTAAATACACCAGTTCACACTTTTGATCTCAGATGGTTGCACTTCATCGATGACAAGCATCCATGTTGTTCTCTGACTGGGGTGGGCTCCAACCTTTGTTTTTTTCCCGAGGATGGACCACCTGCTGCTACAGTGGTTAGCTGTCTTGCTTCACAGCACTTCGGCCTGGGTTCATGCCCACATAAGGCCTAACTGTGTTGAGTTTGCATGTTTACACGTAGCTCTGTACACACTTTTTCTGTCATTGATGACATGCATGCTTTAAATTTCTGATGGATCTCGATTTTTTTCTCGCCTATTTGAGCTCAGTAGGAGCACAACCCACAGAAAGGCTGCGATGACAGAAACCTGCCCCCCCGACTGTTTTGTTTCCCATCGTGCTGAGAAAACCACCATGCCAAAGCGTTCCAGGTTATTCTGGTCTACGCTGACCAGAAAAAAAAACAACCCGAGAAGCCTGTGACCTACAGTCTTTTTTTTTTTTTTTTTTTTTGCTGCCAACCTGCTGTGACTGAGCTTCTGTTGCACAGAAAATAAAAAATAAAATAACTGAAAACCTGAGAGGTAAGCCGTCATCCTCCCACTCTACCACACGGCTTCTTTTCAATGCTCAGGTGCTCCGTCTTTCATTTGCACCCACACAAATGCACGCTTAACACTCAGTGATGCTCAGGCTGCAGCTCCTCCGTAAATCACTGCTGTTTACTCGCAATAAAACTTGATTGGGGATTTAGACATTGTCTAAATGAACGATTACATTTTCAGCGTATCTGTGGTGTTACGTAACGTCGCCCAAGTCGTTTTCGTATGAATAATGAAACGCCGTGTAACTTTAATTGGCCGCTGCTTGTTGGATTTAACTTTCAGTGAGATATGAAATATAGACAGCGCGCCAGTCGGACTGCTTGCGCGCACGGCTCCTCTCGGCTTCACTCACTTGTGGGACTTCTTGCCCTCCGTCCCCCCGGGGCCCGAGCCACAGTCGTGCGCCTGGATGATGAAGGTGTACTCCTTCTGGAGCTCGCAGTCCACCAGGCCGCGCGCCCGCAGCTGGCCCTCCCCGGACGTGCCGTTCAGCACCACCGCCTCGAACGGGGCCTCCAGCCCGTGGATGTTGAACGCACAGATCTCCCCTGGAGAGCAGAGGGGGTGGAGAGAGAGAGGGAGGGGGGTAGAGGGGAGAGAAACGGGGGGTGGGAGGGGGTGCGTAAGGTCAGTGTTAATCACAGTTTGCCAGGCTGGGTGCAATTGGAAAATACTGTGTGTAAATGACGCTTTGAGCAGCTTATCGCCTCTCATTCACATGCCCCTGTGTGTTGGAGGTCCACACCCAACAGCTGTCAGCTTAAAAGCCTTCCTTTGAAATCGCTCGCGGAAAAAAACCCATATATTTGGCAGTGCGAACACATTACCCTCTTTAATAATATATGCATATGGTGCTCCTATCTACCGTGCAGTGGCATCGGGGAGGCGCCCAAATTTATTTAAACACACAACAACAAGGCCCGGCGACAGATGGCGGGCTCAGTGCGGAGCTCTGATCTCAACCTGCTGGAGTCGCTTAAATCACATCAAGGAACAAAATCGACACGAGAACTGTGACAAATTCTCCAAGATGCCCAGAATGATGTTTTTCTTTTCTTTTTTTTCAAACTATTTATCACTTTAGTTTCACCCAACATCTCGTCACTGAAAACACAAAGTCCACCGATAGCCAACACATTTAAGACATTACACAAAAATATTTCGGGTATTTTTTATAGAATCGTGTCTGTTAAGTTTGGCAACAGTGGCGCATGGTTGATTGTGTGAATGAGTGAATAATCAGTTTGTATGTCTTGGCTCTGCGTTAAACCAGTGACCTTTTATAAAGGGATTTAAAGAATATTTACATCCACGTCTCTGTTCTGAGTCCCAGTTCAGATTTCAATTAAAGACCTGTTACTTCTTGAAAGCTGCCAGCCAAAGAAAAGTATGTCAGTGTGTAAACTGGATGAAAATTTAACTGGTATTTTTTAAACAATAAAATAGCCAAAAACAAGGCTGTTCAGTCACCCTGTGTACTTTTTTTCCTGTCACTTCGAAGGGAAAAAAAAAAGTCACGTTGAGAATCGGCCAACACGTCGCCGTAGCCCAGGAGGAGGGACCCTGCACTGTACACTTCATGAATGGTCCCAGTTGTCATTCACACCAACGCAGCCCTTCCTGCTTACTGCCTGATTGTTCTTACAAAAAAAAAAAAGAAAAAACCCACCAAGGACAATCCTGCTGAGTTGTGCACCAAAACAAAAACAGCACAATTGAGTTACGCTGGGTTAAGAAAAAAAAAGCCAAACTGCTGTGGCTCAAAGTCACCCTCGTGGAGAGATAGAGAAGGAGGAAATCCATTTAAATCCAGAATGAGGAGTCGACAAGAGCAAAACAAAGCAGCTGAGAGGCAGCCGGTGTTTATTAGCAGCAGCGTGTGAAGCAGCAGTCCATTGGTGGGGCAGGCGCAGGAGCCCGGCTTCTTTCACTTTTTAGAGAACGTGGCATCCCCCCTTTCGTGTTCGCGCCGGTGGGATTTGGAGGGGGGGAATCACTTAACGCGGCGGGCTCACACTCTGACCTGTGACGGCTAATTGCGCTGATATCACTTAAACTAACAGCACAAGACTAAATTGGATTCCCAAGCAGCTTTGTGGCGCGCGTTTGCTCCTGGCAAGTTCCGATAAGAGTAACTTTACTTTTTTTTCTCCTCTCCCCTTTCATCCTGTTTCTGTCATAATCCCCCACCACCACCACCTACCCGCCCCACCTTTCCTCCCCCCCCTGTCAGGGCAGGGGGGACTCTAAAAACGACAGTTTGCTCACAGAGGAGCTATAGGCGGAACCTGATAAAGAAAGACAAGACTGAAGGTGAAGGGAAGGGAGAGAATGAAAGAGGGGAGCGTCAACACTGTGTGCTTGCTGTAGACGAACTCCCTCCTGCTCCTACTCCGCTTGCCCGAAGCCCCCCACCACAACATGCGAACGCATGCTCGCACCCATGCACGCACATTGAGCAAACAGTGTGTGAAAGGGAGCTAAATAAGACGCAGACAGTTGCGCAGAACAGGCTAAACGGAGACGTCCCTCACTGCTGGAGTCGGGAAATTAATCCAATGTGATCAGGAATGTGCAGACGGCCTCCTTACATGCTGCTGATGTCGCATGCTCGCCACGTTTGCTAGGTAGCCACCTGACGCGCTGATCTAACTGAGGGTAATGCAGGATGGAAAGAAGGAGTGGAGGGGGTCAAGGCCCCCCCCTCCTTTTCCCAAGATTAAAAATGAACACCCATGACTCGAGGCGCCAACAGAGCTGTCACATTTTTCTCAGTCTTTTTTTTTTTTTTTTTTTTCTATGTCCGACTATCACTTCAGGACCTGATAAGTGTTTTGCCACCTGCTGAGAGGCTGAGGATGACTGTTGGAGGAAAAGGTGGTGGTGGGAGGAGGGGGCGTGGGGGCTAGCAGGGAGCTGGAGATGATGGTGGGAAGCTCTGGCCCCGGCGGCAGCGGTGGCGGCAGCGCAGAGGAACAGATGTTGGGCGGCTGGCACTTGGCAGAGGCGGAGCGCTCGCAAACGCTAATTACCTTCGCTAAACTGCTAGCTAAATGTGTGTCTGTGTGTCACATTAGGCTTTTAGAGGGTGGATTTACGGTGCGGGGGGGGGGGTCCTTTTGAAGAGGGGGGGAGTTCAATCCGATGGATGCAAACTAATGGATCTTTTTATTGATATTTACTGAATATCATCACTGCTTAATGAATCGGCTAACGTAGCTTTCACAAGCTTCACTGCTCCATGTTGAACCGAGCCTCAGTCGCAGATTGATGAGGACAAAAAGGTAAACAGGAAACTTGGTGACCAACCTAAATCTGACGCGTTCCCACGAGGAAACCAATCAACACCATTTGAAGCCAATAAAAACATAGATGCGGTTGCCAGGTTTGGTTTTTCTGTGAATGAGTTGTCCCGAATCATTCAGTGATCTCCCTCTCTCTCTGTCTGTCTGTCTGGGCAATCGATGGTCATCGTTGCTTGCAGGCAACCTCAAATCTGAGTCGGGTAGAACCAAATAAATGTGAGTATCTTAAGTTTTGAGACGCCATCTACTCCCCCCCCCCGCCTCAGAAAGTCCCATTCCCTATTTTTAGCTGCAGCGCTCTCCAAAGTCTCCCCTCGGACATCATTACATTTTCATTTAATCAAGTCTGAATTAATGGCTGTCTATTAGTGGGCAGGAAGTGTACTCAGGACCTAAGCCGCTGTCCTGTCAGTGTCAGAAGTCGTGCGGGCACTCGACACCTCGGGTGGGGGGGGGGGTTGGGGGGAGTCTGGCACCGGTCCACGGCTGGACTATCTTTGAGGACACAGAGCTCATTATCAGTTAAGGCAGAGCCGCTTTGCTGGCAGCCGCCGCCTGTGTTTGCAGAGCTGGAGGAGTGTGTGGCAAAAAAATATTGGGAGGGCTTCAGCGGGCCTCCGGGGGCCCGCCGAGTTATTATCAAACCTGACAGAGCGTCGTCGATTAGCCGCTCGCATCTGAATATAGATTCCGATTATTTTCGCGGGCTGGGCGAGACAGCTCTCGCGCACAATCGCGGAGATGTACTCCGCAGCTGTTTACCAAACATTTGAGGAGGAGGGGGGAGGGGCGGGGGCGGGGGCGAAAGGTAAAAGTGGGGATATCAGGCGGGGAACAGTCACACTGCTGAGAAGGGAGCGGGAGATATGAGGAGGGATGAAAGGAGGAGCTGAGGAGGATGGGAACACGGCCACCGCCTCAGGGCAGCTCTGATCTCCCCTGCTGGAGAGTGACCAAAGCACGGGCATGAACACACACACACACACACACGCATACACACACACGTCTATACAAACAGTTGCCAGTTCGACAGCTCTAATCAGAGCCGACATGCCTTTCATCCTCCTACTGTTGGAACACACACCGGATAGACAGCTAGTAAATCAGATTACCGGCTATCATACTGTTACTAAACCCATTCGGGCTCAGGCATCAGTGTGCCACCATCGCTGCGTCATTATCTTAACATTCTCACTAGCCATTGTTAGCAAATCAACCCTATTTGCTCAAGGGAGGGGTGGGGGGTGGGAGGGGGTGCTGTCTGCACCAAAGGTTTACACAGTCGTCATGATTTCAGCAGCTTTTTCCAATTTGTACTTGGCGTCATATTATCTCCTGTATTAGTCGCCCTCACAACCCACTAATCCCTGCCTCCCCACCCAAAAACTTGATCAACCTCATCACGTGAGCACTCCAGCAGACTCACACTGGCTCTCCATTGCACGCGCACACACATACACACACGCGCGCACCGGTCGCCCTCGCAGATAGACAGTGGGCTTCATAACTCCGCAGAGGGACGAAATTGAAAACGATGTAATTATGCTCTTCATGAAATTAGCCAGCCGAGGCAGAAAGAAAAAAAACGTACAATTCAGAAGCTGTCTATTTTGGAGATAAGGATTAATACTAATCAAGCCCACATGTTCTGACTGGAGCGCACCAAACTCGTGTTTGTGTACAGTGAGTGTGTGCATGTGTGTGTGTGTGTGTGCATGCAAATGTGTGCCTGAGTTGGAAATGAGAGGATTTATTTAAAGACACACTTTCTCAACGGGGATTTAGCCAGAGTGAAGAGGACGTATGCGTACGCGCGCACATGTGCGCGTGCACGTGTGTGCGTCTGTTTGGAAAGGACGCGAGATGATTTACGCGACCTTGCAGTCGTCGCCCCCCCCCCCCCCACTCACACACACCTCCCCTCTATTCTCTCCTCTCGTCTCCTCTGTTAATTACATTAAAGGATCCTCTCACAGAGTTAATGACATCCCACTGTCTTCTAACACAGTGAACACCCACCCTCTGTGTGTGCATGAGATGGGGTGGTTGAAGTGGTGGTGGTGGGGTGGGGAAGGGGGGGGCAGTACTCCACTGTTTGAACATTGCAGTACACTGTTCATGAGCCGATTTCAGGTGGAGTTTACAGTGATGAGTCAAACACCTGCAAATGTGAAACCGACCAATTATGTTGATGTTAATATGAAATAACTACTGGGATGAGGACAAAACTCAAAGAATGTGGCCAAGTCATAAAGTGTTGTAACTTATAGATCCAAGCAGTTTAGTATGAATGGAGTATGTGATGAGTGGAGGACATGCAAGAAACACTCACAACCGTATTTGCCCAAACTTGGGCATGAACCCAGGCCCCCCTGAGTCTGAGTCAAGAGTGTTAACGACCACTTTGTCTTGTCATATGCAGTAAACAGAAAAACGTATGAATATATAATGATTTATTAGAATTGAAACTTTTTCCATCTGGTGCTTTTTATCATCCAAACTCGCTGATTGGCTCCCGTTACAGAGACTTCCTTCTGTTCTGGTTCTGCGTCCTTCAAGCCCAAACTGGGATTCCCCCAATAAATTCATCACTCATCATTCTATTTCTTTTTATCTCTGCACTGCCACTCAGGAACTGAAAGGAAAGCCTCTCTGACAAGTAAACAGGTTTTGAAGAGTGGATGTGCTGAATAGTCTGCCAAGCAGATTATTTCACTTGTGATCCAACTTACATCACTTTTGAAAGCGAGCGATATGGAAGCTGAGGCAGAGTGAGTCTGACGGATTTCCACAGAAACAACCAAGCAACTTTGTTTCTAATCTCATTTCCCTCAGACAGGCAAGAATACTGGACAGCAGTGGAGCTGGGCCCTGAACAGATCTGCACTGAATTCTGTCACCTATGCAGACAGACAGCGCCCCCCCCCTGAAAAAAAAAACATGTCAATAGAGTTAATCACAAAGCCCAGCGGGCAACTTGTCAATTACCTCAGCTTGGACTGAATCCAGAGCTGTGCTGTGTGTGAGCAGGAGTCAAACTATCAATAACAAACTGGCACCCGCTGCAGCAGCAGCTCAAACATTACAGTAAACACAAACAGCCGCACTTAATCAATTGGGTACGAGATGGTTGCATCCACTCGCGAACGATTCACTCCTGCTCTCGGCCGACGTTGGCCAAGAATAATCACATTTCACAGCACTGACATAAAAAACAACTGGCTTTGTAATCTTCTTCCCAGATGACTTTTGGGCCCCCAGTCCATGTTTTTAACAAAAAGTGACCAAAGCTCGATTCATTGTTGCAACAATCTTCTGAACAGACAATTTCTCTTAGAATTTTCTGTATCAGTCAGCTGGAGGGAAAAGAAACGTCCATCGCCTGGACATAGGTGCTTTTTGAAGGAAGTGATGAGGACAAAGTTGCAAAGTACAGATAAGCTTGTTTAGAATATGCCAAAGTTTATTAGGCGTCTTGATCCCAGCTCACTAAATGCTGATGTGACTTTAAGTGGCAATTCTCAAAGTTGCCGCCAAACTGTTTATCCTGTTCAGTGTCACTGAGGCACGTCTCATTTCATTAAAAAAAAAAAAACCACAACACAAACAGTAACTCTAAAGCAGCTGACTCCCAATCAGGATGCAGAGACAGATGCCAAACAGTTGTTAACTTCAATTTACTTGAAATACTTCACATCAGTTCAGAGTTTTGGCATTTCTTTGTCAAAAGATGTGGGGTTACAGTGCCGCAATCCTTCACAATGTGCCATTTTTTTCAAACACTTCGAATCAATATAGTGTTTCAATAAGAAAATATATATGCTAATGTTTTGTGTCATGCTTGTAAAGCCTTCCTTTGTTGAGTGTCTAATACCATAAGACCACACTTTAGCGGTCTGTCAGCACAGAAAAGTCCACTGTGCCCAGACGGGATTTAAGCCATTTATAGTGAATCTAAGCCTGGATTATGAATGTCTGTCCCTCTCTTTTCTCTCTCTTTCCCTTTTTTTCCATATCGATGCTGGATTACATTTAGATTACGTGCAATTCTTGCCGCGGCCTGACTTTTTCTCCCTTAGTCCCCAACCCCCCCACAGGAAACAAAAGCTCCACAACACAGCTCTTTGTCGCACACAGAACTCACATGACAACTCGGCTCCCAAATAATGTTTCACCAGCCAGAGGAAGGGAGAGAAAAAATAAAAGAAATCCCCACTAAACATGAACAAAACACGGGCGAGGCAATCACATTAAACACAGAGGGAAATCAATAGTTTCTATTTTCCAATTCTGTTCATGGAAATGGCCTCGGGGGAGAGCATGTGTCCTTGTCTGCACGAGGCCAGTTAGAGTTCAATGTGTTCAAATATCCGTATCAGAGTTTACGACCCCCATTAATGCCCCAGAGGATGTTCTCTGCACAGTTGAGTAACATGATGAAACAAAGGCCATCACCTCGCTGACATTGTCTTTGATCATGGACGGGGGTTTATTATATCTAAGGTCAACAGAGCCGAATAAATCCAAGAACGGCCCACACAAACAGGACGTACGAGAGCGTTTTCGCACCACAAAAGGAAAACCCAGCTTGTTCCAGTGAAGCGCAGTCTTTCACTTCTGCTGGCTCTGCTCGGCCGGTGTGTTCCTTCCGCTTTGACAGGCCCACGACTCCATAAGCTGACGGATGTATTATGAATACTTGATGACAATCCTGGTTACCTAATATGTCTGAGTGAACAGATGTGCTGCTATTTAAATCAGCCCAGTTATCCGCAAAGGCTCCGTCGCAGCTTGCATCGAACCTGACTCGAGCACATGTAAACGCGGCACGCTGCATATTTTCTCTCATCTGTGAGAGTGAGTTTCATGGCTGTGAAAGCAGCGAAGGTGGGCTGGACAGGAAGGGGACTGGAAAGCTTTGGCGACCTTTAGCTCAGTATTAAAAAAAAACCCACCGCTGTTCATGCATACGTATTCTTTCGGTGTTTGATGAGGGTAACAAAGCAGGAAGCTAGTATAAAGCAGTCGAAATGAATGAATGACTGTATCAATTGAGCAAAGCCGTCAGGTACCAGCCTTTGTCCTCGGACCCCCCGCCGGTGGTTTTCCATTTGAATTCTCTTTTCTTACTCGCACTTATTTGGGACCGAAGGTTTTTAACCCCAATAAGCTAAAGAAATGCCATTTCTGACGTGTCGGATCCAGCACAAGTAACTCGATTATAATTTTCCACTCCATGCCTCTGATTTCAGCTTTATATCAGATGCTTTTGAAGCAGAAGCAAAGGTCCATTGAGTCTCCTCAGTTGAAAATACTCAGTTTCAGCGTGGCAAAGGTCCACGGCGATGGCAGGCTGAGGTGTAGAAGCCCTTTTCCTTTGGAAATGAGTGGCTTGAAAATTAGCCCGCCTGCTAATTAACTGACTCTTTCCAAAAGAATTTGCCAATGTCAAAGATGCGCCTTTTATGTCCTTAACCTCTCAACCTCACCCGGTGGCCCCCATGCACAGAGCCAAGCCCCCATTTAAGGCGACTGTGATGGAAAAAAACCCACCACCGCGCTGGGTTTGTGCGGCGCCGCGCTGGCCCCGACAAAAAAAAGCTGAAAGTCTGCCATTAAGCTATCGATCATCTCATCGCGTCCCGACGACTCTGGCAGTCGGGCACAGCTGTTCGCCATCATCACCACTGAGTGTTGCAGGCTCCAATCCAACTGCACAATGAGATTCAGCTGCACTCGCCCCTGCCTAAGTCGGCGCCCGATTCAGCCGAAACCTGGAAGGAGGCCAACGCCAAGGTGGAAGGTTTTTGTCTTGTGTATTCGGGACTCAAACCAACACAAAAAAGACGCCCACAGGAGCAGTAAGAAAGACGAGATGCAGAGTCGCATTATTCTTTTGAAGCAAGTGCTGCAAAGTTCTTCAGGAGGAGACAAACAAGAAAGCACAAGACGTCCATCAGGACTGACCGAAACACAAGAGTTTGTTCTCTTCAACAATCTGCTTCATTCAGGCACGTGTGAATGCATGTCCAGAGTCTGGGGACGTCTGAACTCGCTGACCCCTATGAATCCTGCTCCACTCTTCAGAGCGACTTGTGTTTTTGGTGCTTGCTTTCATCACGGTATCCCTGCCTGGTGAGAGCTTGCGTTTGCAAACACGCACCCGTCAAAAGGAGATGTGTGACTGCAGACTGATCGGAACAAAGGAGGGAAAGTTTGAGGAATTCCCCGTCTTTGCGAAACCAAGTCCCAAGACTGTTTCGCCGTGTTTTCAGCCTCTCAATCCGTTCGACGATTGGAGGCGGAAACCACATCATAATGTTTCTGCCGTCTCAACATGGCTCTTCTTCACCTCGGGCCTATTTTGTATGTAAATTACAATTAGTTGCATCATTCAGTGTAAAAGCTCCCGCAGACAAAGCTTCTGCGAGGCAGCGAACTGATCATTTTTAGGAGACTCTGTGATAATGACTGTGTTGTTGCGGAAGCACCGCAGTGAAAAATCTGCCGGCTCCGGAGCGGGTTCGCTCCCAAAGACAAGACAATGGTTGCCGGAAGACGAGCTGTACCTCCACCGCAGGCGGGGGTTCGTCTCCAGAGGGAGGAAGGCAGGAGCGGGGGAAAAAAATCAGGGACTCGGATGTTGAAAGTGAGGGAGGAAAAGGGGGGGAAAGGAAAGGAGGCAGTACAGTGACGCCAGAGGTGTATAGTTAGTCGGAGAGGAGAGCTGCATGGGAGATATTGTTTCTTTGGTTTTCGGCCCGTGTCGTCCCGAGGGAAAACTCAAGGAAGATTACTTCACACTCGTTCCTTGGAGAGCGGTGGGATGAGACTGCAAAACAGACCCGACTGATGAAATGCCCCGTCTGCAAACATGCCCAAAACCGCCCCCCAAAAAAACTCTGTCTTTCGAGGCTTCAAAATATTTCTCGAAACGTGAACTTTTCGGTTTCCGCATTTGCATTATGAAGCATGATCGTGAGTACAGACTGGCACAGTCTTTGCTGACACTCGAATCAACACCGGTAGCTTATTTCAAATAATGCTGTGCACACAAGGAATTACGAGGGACCGCGAGGAAACGTGGAGGCAGAGGACAACAGACAGTATATGATGCGGCAAAGCCCCACAAAAAATATATATTGATCTATGCAAAATCACAGACAGCAATCACAGGAGAAAAAAAAGTCGCATGCAAATACGGGGGGACGCAGGGAAAACAATCAGCTCGGAGAGAGGGGGGATTTGGGTCTAAAAACAACATCACAATAAGCATGTGAAAGGCTGGATTTTGAATGCTCACGCTGTGTAAATCAAGCGGGGATTTCTACAGTCGAGCCAAAGAGTCTCCGTTCTCAGGGGGCCAAACAAACACACAATCTAGCACAAATATGGCTCCTCCAGAGCTCGCAGCACAACTCTGCTCCCTCTTTTATTCAATCCTAATAGAGTCCTGCAGCCCTGCACTTTGAAAACAAGTCACGGGTAATTGCAAGCGACTCACAAAAGTACTGCGCGTTTATTTAAATGAGAAAGCCTAATTGATTAATGGCCTGAAAAAAATTGGATATTTGTCCTGTCGTAGCTGCTGGAAAGGGAGAGGGCACATCTCTACATGGGGCCCAAAACAAGCGAATCCTCGCTGATTATGACCTTCTCTGATGGGACAATTATGGTGCAAAACGCAATAGACACTGCAGAGGTGTTAAAGAACCAACAGGCCAGAGCAGGATACTAAATCGAGCCAAGGGGGGGTGGGGGGGGGGTCCGACGTTTGACAGAGACACACGGAACGCAGCAGATGTTGTTTCCCAAAGTTCCGCTGATGCATTCGTAAAATCTCCTCCAAAGCAACGCGGCAGCAGCAGCACTTGCAGAGGGGTTTTTTTTGTCTCCCAAAGTAAAAATGTTCCGAGGCGAAATGTGTTTCCGATCTCTCATTGGAGAGAAGTTTGTGTTGGGGCGGGCTGTGAGAAATGACTCGACTTTTTTTTCTTTCCACCCAGGTTTTCTGGCACCAGTGGGTCACCATCGCTCACTGATACTGTTCAAATTGGGCCAGGGACCTGGGAGTGCGCAGGTAGGGCCAGCGTCTGTGTGTGTGTGTGTGTGTGTGTGTGTGTGTGTGTGTGTGTGTGTGTGTGTGTGTGTGTGTGTGTGTGTGT